>OY804525.1:600000-948546 GCA_963680855.1 Lepeophtheirus nordmannii | reverse complement strand
TCATAGATGTAAAATATAAGTAGATTCAAGTTTGACTAAGAGTAACTTCATAGGAATTCAATTCATGTAGTCTAATGTAATTAACAATAAACAGATGTGTAACTCTCATGTGTACATATTTGGCAAGTACTTGCTAATGGGTAATTGTGAGTGAATCCTGATGATATGTAACTTCTAGATCCATCTTCAAATCTGCGAGGATGATTTCTTATTTAGCCCTTCCATTATTTATAACCAGGTCTAAATGGCCTCACAGAACTCATAGACTGATATTTACCTCCTCTGACGTCACATGTTGTATATGTGGACGATTTGAACCATAACATATATGAATCAATGTTCGCAAAATTTTTAATTGTTCTAGAACATAATTTGTAGCTTCGTCATCTTTTTATTTTAAGTTGCATCCCTTTCAATACGTCTGGTTTAATTTTAAAAAAATCTAATTTATAAATTAAATTAAATAAAAATCACTAGCACTGGCCTTGTACAACTATGAGCAAAAAAAAAAAAAAATACCGGTAAATTTGAATTTAATTTTTTTGCTTTTTAAGTTGACACACCTGTCACTCACATCCTAGCCAAATGTCACGTCAAAATGTTCATTAGTGTTTGAGATACGCGTCGTCCTTTTGCGAATAACTAATATTGAATGCTTCGTTTTTTAAAAATGTCTGAAAGATGATGACTCAAATGCAATTTAGATAAACGTTGTCTAAATCAAAAGAAGTTACAATTAATATTTCCGTCTGTATTGTATTGAAGCTTGTAAAATCTCTGGTTTGTGTCTCGAGATACATAGCCTATTACTCAAGAAAATCGAACACTCGATTTCAAATTTTAATAGCATATCCAAACTCAACAGTTATTGTTCTGTAATTATTGTCTTAATAAAACTTTTCCAACTACTTTAAAAATTGGAAAAGGAACGTTGGCACTTGTGCATTACATCGATGAGTGACTACTTTGAAAGAGAATAACATGATCTTTGATGATTAAATATAATTTTTTTGATTCCTGGTATTTTTTGCCCATAGTAGTTTTTTGAACAACATCCCATTTTTCTGGATTTTTTTTTTTTTTTTTTTTTTTTTTTATTCATTTCAGTTCCAACTACATAAAATAACGCACAAAGTAAATACGTATAAAAATACATAAATAGACATTTTAGTCTAAAATTTTAACTTTGGCTGAGGAACTATTACAAATTAAAAGCAATTATAAATCGATCTAAAACATTTTTAACAAATTAATAACACATTAAAATATTACAACACTAAACATATAATTATAAATGCATAGACTATTTTAAAAACTTAATTATTCTCTTAGTCAAATTAAAATAATTTACTGAACTTGTCGGATAATATTTAATGATTTTACTGGCCTGTGTCCATGAGTCATCTGAAGCCGTTGGTATTTTCAGCGTTAGAGCTGTATATCTAGCCGCTGCATGTAAAATTACTCCATATAGGTCCCCAGGACGTAGAGGTTCCGCACTTGTCAAGCATTGAGCTATCCGGGCCTTGGCGTTCAAAAGGGCTGCGTCAATAGCTTTCATATTAGGGTCCCGGACTTTGTTTCTATTAGAAAACCCAAATAGAACTAGGGCTTTTACGTATTTCTCCTCTCCCTGATCAGTCCCCTTAATATTCAGCATGACCAGTCTTTTCAGTATTCCCACTTTTGGGCAGTCCACAAATGCATGAAGCGTGGAGTTGTACAACTTACCACAATTAAGGCAGTGCCTCGTAAACTGTATACAATTTGAGGAAATCTGTAGTTGTGCTGTAAATTTTTTCCCATCGTGTATCCCTACCAAAGAACGCTCGATCCTTATTCTCCAGTTCTCCGGTAGCTTGAGGTGGTTCAAATAAAAATCAGCCAAAATAGTGACCTCTTCCTGACCATTCGGACAACCCATTTTTAGGTGCCAAGGGCAGGGCATCAGATGAAGATTTGCTGCCTTTATGAGAGGATATCTAAACCGTCCATCATTTAGAGGATATACTCCGATGGTGTTGTGGATAGATAAAGCTCTTTTAAAAATAGCTATTTCTTCTATTGTTGACGGGTCTTCCAGATTTCTAAAGAAGAATCTCTTTGATAAATTTTGACCTATAATGTCCACTATAGAGTCTCCTGAAAAAATTGGAACTCCCCTCCATATAATTCGTTGTACCGCAGCCCAAACACCCGATACCGCCTCAGTTTGTTTATTGGTGTTTATCGTTCCAAATAAGAGCCTCCACAATAGCTCCCCACTCGTGATCCCTGTCCTCCATTCTTTGTCTGGAAACTCCATTACATCATTTAGGACCTTTGTGTATATTTTAGGAATTACTTTCGAGAGAAGAGTTATTCCACCACCCATAAGTTTTCTGGTTCTTTTGATCGCTGGTAGATATCTTTTGTGGAACAATTTGAGGAGCCACTTTTCTTCTTCAATTATCGCCCTCTCAGCAATCACCGGTGAGGCTGTCGCCTTATAAAGGACTACTGGCACGATCTGAGTATTGTACAAATCAATTCTCCTCTGAAGATTAAATCCCCTCCAAGAGGATAAGCGCCTATTGGTATTTACTGAGATATTTTCCCAGTTTGAAGAATGAATTCCTTCCGGACTCCAATCGATACCCAGAATTGACACCTTTCTCTTTACGACACAGTTCTCCACCACTGAACCCTCCCCTGAGTTCCAGGCACCTAATGGCAAAATGAAAGTTTTTTCTCTATTCAATTCCAATCCAGAACGAACCTTGAATTTTTCAAAGGCTTTAAGAAGAATTCCTATTCTTTTGATCAACTGAGGTTCTGAGTTCGCCTCAACCGTTAGCGTCACGTCGTCTGCGTATAAGTCCACCAAATGCCGATGTCCTTGGAACAGGACACCAAAACCACCATACTTTCTAGTAATAAAGCACACTAGTTCCTCTACAGCGGCTATAAAAAGTAGAGGCGATGTAGGACAACCTTGTCTACAACCCTTTTTGAGAATTATAGGCTTGCTCTCCTGACCACCCATCGAAATGACAGATGACCCATTAAATAAAAGAGCTCTAACAGGGTTAAAAAAGTATTTTGGGAGCATCTTTTTTACCGCTCGAAGGATTTGGTCATGTTTTATGGAGTCAAATGCTTTACTAAAGTCTATACCAATCACAGCCCCATATTTTCCTCTCTCTCTCACCGATTCAATAGCTGATTGAATATTACGCGATACATCAGAAATCTTTCTATTTTTAAGAAAACCCTTTTGAGGGGTACTTATTCTTTTATTAAGCTCCGGTTCCATTTTTTGGGCCAAAATTCCAGAAAGAATCCTATAGGAGTGATTTAAAACGGTGATAGGTCGCCAATGATTAAAATCGGTGCCATTTCCCTTTTTAGGAATGAGTACCACTCTGCCCTTCGTGAGGTTCCTCGGGAGCCGACCTCTCTTTTCCATTGATTCACCAAACCTTTGAAGAAAGGGCGCAGTTTCTTCGGGAAGTAATGAGTAGATATCCCCGGAAATACCATCTACCCCAGAAGCCTTCTTATCTTTAAACTTTTTCTTTATGTAGGTGGTGATATCATCCATGGTAAATAATTTGATTTGTGAGTGGCTCTTTCTCCTAGGAAAATTTATTCTATCTGTTCCAACCAAGCTCTGAAATTTGGAGTAGAAATAATGCAAAATATCCTTTGCTTTTGTTAACTTATGGCCATTGTCCACAATTTGCGAAATGGATCCAGCGGAGTAATAATCTTTTTGAAGAAGTGATTTTAACCTTCTATTTGGGTTAAATTCCAATTCCACTCCTTCAGACATCTCCACTTCAGCGACTTCAGCCATTCTAAAGTTATTAACAGCTTCAGCAGTGATGGTCCGAATAAATGGGGATTGATCACTAAGTAAACCGTCCAACTTCAATTGGAAGTCCTTCGCATTTTTCCTGTGAGCAGATAGGAACTTATATGCAGACATATGGATTAATCGAGGAAACCGAAAAGCCCCAACCTCAGCAGACATTGAAAAATCAAAACCCTGCGTTAGGTGTTTCCTTAGAATATCTTTAAACTTGGGCTCATCCAAAATCCATTTGGGGATTTTTGACCTTTTCGATCGTTGTGTAAAATCCATTTCGAGATCCAAAATATAGTGATCAGAAAAAGGTTCCGGTCTATAGGAAGCATTTTTAACCTGGCCAAAGATTATGGGAGAAACTAATGCAAGATCTATTAGTGATGATTGAGAACCTCTTCTCCATGAAACCTCACGAGATGAATTAATTTTTTCAGACACATTTTTTAAGTTAAAGTAGGAACTAACCATATCAAGAAAAGCTCTATTTGGATAAGCAGAACCTTCCTTTCTCAGATCCACGTTTAGATCCCCGATAAGAATCAGTGGAAGCTTGTTCTCCCTTTCGGAGTCCATTAAGGCTTCAAAAAAAGAAGGCGACCTTTCATTCGGACCATAGGCGTTAATGAGGAAAAAGCTACCTCCGTTTGTTGATATATATAATTTGTGCCATTCGCTTTTGAAAGAATATTCCTCCCTTAAACTTACAGTTTTGATTCTCTTTGAAATGAAGGTGAGAACTCCTCTTTCAGAGCCTGATCCGGTGAAGAAATAATGGTAACACTCCGGTTTACATAGGGAACAGTTCGATACACAAGAAGATGAAACATCAGTTTTAACGTCCTGAAGTCTTAATAAAACTTTTCCAACTACTTTAAAAATTGGAAAAGGAACGTTGGCACTTGTGCATTACATCGATGAGTGACTACTTTGAAAGAGAATAACATGATCTTTGATGATTAAATATAATTTTTTTGATTCCTGGTATTTTTTGCCCATAGTAGTTTTTTGAACAACATCCCATTTTTCTGGATTTTTGCTATTTATACAACGAACTTTTTTTTTTTTTATTATTATTTCAAGACCCTTTTGGTACATCAATCAATCAACCATTTACTTGTAAAAAAATCCATCAATGTTAATATGTAATATATCATTGTATCAACTGATAACACTTAGTGTCTCATACATGTAATTAGTTCATATTCAAGCTCTGTGAAGGATTCTTGGAGTACATAAACCCAGACTTATCAGAGTACATACATCAATACACAACATCCACGGATATATATACATATATATTTAAATCATTTTTCATAGACATGAACAATGAATGTATCATCATCCACTTAACAATGAGACACTCACCCGCACTTTTCTTCCTTTTTAAAGCTATTTATTTATTTCTATCTTTTAAAATAGTTGTATGTTGCATTTATATCCATGTTAAACAATGTTGATCCTTCATACTATTTATTATCTATGTAGAATCCATGAAAAATCAATACATTTACATGTCACTCTAATTATAATAAATTATATTTGTGCATAAACTCACTTTGATACAAAACTATGTATGTGCTCCAATAAATATTTGCAACAACTTTTCTTAATCTCCCCTTCCCCCATAATAATCAAATGGTTTTAGAATGTGGAGGTATATATATGTAAACCAATAAAATTTGCTCAATTACTATATAGCAGGTAATATATTGCTTTAAATGTATTTTAATGAGGGGCATTGTGGTTATGGTTTGTAGGATGTAAGTTTGCTATTAGATTATTAAAAAAATCCTTAGAAAAAAGTTATTTAATGTTCATTTAGCATATATTCAAAATACAGGTATTTTAAAATGTTTAATGATAGAGCATATTATACAAATTTCAGAGCGAGAAGGAAGCATGACATAAAATTTTTAAATTTTAATGGCTAATGTAGACTAATTTTTTTTAAAAATTGCCAAAAATATGCATTTAGAATTTTGAATGCGAACTACATAAAGGTTTTAATGATGAAATGAAATTATTATGTCCATAAATTGGTATTGAGGTACTATTTGTTCGGATCAAGGGTTGACCTACCCTCAAACTTGACCCTAAAAAAATAATGATTGAGTCTTGACGCTTTTGAAAACTGAGATCAAATGTTGAAAAAAAAAAAGGCTTTGATGCTGGTATTGAGAGCTCTATCACTACAACCTTATTTGAATATCAAAATGTGAGTGATTGCTATAACTCCAGGAGTTCTAGTAAACAAGTATAGAGCCCAAAAAGAATTTATTAGCATTTAATATTTTATAATTAATTAATTAATTAAGAAAAACACATAACCAGACGTGTTTTATTTTAAATTTAATAAAAAAAAATATATTATGAAGTGTGTATCTATGCAACAAAGTTAATCTGTTTTTTATTACATTATTTAATAAATTAGCATAATGATATCCTTACTCGTGACTTGGCCCAAAAAGACACGGAGTTTCTCAAAAAGCAAAGTTAATTAGTTGTAAAAGTAACTTTACTTTAATAGATGATATTTTAAGTTTATTACTTAATAGTTAAATTAAACTATTCTGTGAAGAGTCGACTTTATAAAATCTTTGATATAATTTAGAATCTGGTCCATGATTTTTTTGTTCATTTGAATCAGCAGTATTTCTCGAACTATGCACCCTGGAGAATAACAAGGTGTGTGCGAAAATTAAAAAATATATAAGACTCAATTTTTTTTTCAATGGCTTGGTTATTTCAGTTATGTGCCCTGAAAAATTTGAAGGCTGTGATGTTATGCACTAATTCTTTTTCAATGAGTCCATGTTTCCCCGAATTTTCTTATTCTTGCTCATGTTTGAATGGAGCTTGTGTGTTTTTAAGTTATACCTAAAACAACCCACAGATTTTGTTCTCAAGACAGATTACAGTGACCTCAAAGTATGAAAACAAACTTGGATTTTTGACATTGTGAGCCCGTAGTTGAAATGGATTTCCTTTTTGAAAGCTTCAAAGAAAAAGAGTATTATTACCCCAGATTATGTCCAAAGAACCTGTTCAGATGTTTGAGATCGCCTCCAGAACATTATATAAGCTTTTTGTTTATATATATATATATATGGTATGGTGAAACAAATCTGTGAAGCTAACCATGCCAAAGATGAATCTGATGACAGTGAAAATGAATTGTCTTTAAATTTTATGATATAAATAACATAATACATAATATAGGTGGGTAAATCCGTCTGAGTCTGGGTGAGTCTTTATTGAGTCTCCAGTAACTTTTCGTCTCATTTAATTTCGTACTTATTTCATTCGAAAGTTAAAAGTTTTATTTAATCAGGGGAATTATTCAAAAATGATATTTCGTCTCATCTTCGATCCCTTATCGTCCTACAAAAAAAAATTGTTTCTTTGCATCAAGTCATAGCTGACAAAGTTAACACTCATCCAGATCAAATCCGTCTGTTATATAACTGTATTCTAAAAGCAAACAATCATAAAAAACAACCGTACCTAAGTATATGTACAATATATATGTATTTGTGGAACAAATAGAAGATTAGGCATTCACGGATGCACAATGCACTTACATATTTCCCTCTTTGTTAAAGTGTTACAGGACAAAATGCAACGGCAAACTGTTTCCAATTAAATCGGCTTGAGTACCTTAGAAAATGTACACATGAGAATAAATGTAACAATAAAGGGGTTAACTACACTTTGACATTATTCGAAAAGATCAAAGACTATTGGAATTTATACATATATACATATTTTATGTCTTTCTTTCACACACACACACACACAGATGTAATTAGGTACATAACCTACATGTTGTCATTCATTAAAAAGTGCATAAAAGTATTCTATAAATGCAGATACATTACTTTTGTAAAAATACAAAGCAATTTCTACTCCTCCATGACTTTTAAGCCCTTGAGCATCGAACCATAGTTTGTTTCTTGCAAAAAATAAAGGAAAAATTATTTGCATATATTTTTTTTATTTTTCCCCATAGAATCAGTTCAAGAGTCATTTATTTTATTACAAGACTTATTTGCATGAGTTGAGGTCTCTGTTTTTATTCCAAATTCAAAAAATCCACATTTAGCTATTTATTTTATTTATTTTTGTCAACATTTGATGTCTTCACTTTATCAGTTCATTTGAGGTTTCAAACCGTACTAACATTTATGCATGACATTAGAATATAAGTATATTTGTACAAAAGTATTTGCCATTTTTTGTTATGTTGCTAAACATCTATAAACCATTAATACATTTATATGGCTATGTTTTAGGTACTTGGAAACTTAGTATGTTTCAATGGTACTTTTTTAGTAAGACAAAAAGTATTTTTGAGCTCTATGTAGATAGCTATAAATTTTTTTCACTGATTTTCAATTGCTATATTTTTATAATTGAAAATCATGTATTTTAACCAAAAAGTAAGAGTGTTCACAAGTTATAAAAATTAATTTGGCTCAGTCCACTAACCAGGCCCTGAAAGCAGGGATCCTACAATTTAGAGGGGGGAGCACAATTAAATAATATACTAAAGTGAAGGACTAGGATATCGTCTAAATTAATATTTGAATTTTATATTAAAAATTCTACAATTTGAATATAATAATTTATTTTCAATTATGTGTGTCAGTGTATAAAATCTTTTTGAGTTGGACGCACCATTTAACCCTTAAAATACCATTGGATCTATTTGAATTTAAAGCATTTTAACATATCCTACATATACCTCCAAGCCCTTTAGAAACTGGTGACTTTCTAAATAGTTGTATCTTGGTGCTGCTCAATGTTAACACTTTTTAATTGTTTTGATTCAAAGCTAAATTTTTGTTAGCTACAAAAATATCGTTTTTATAGTAACAAAGAGTTCAATTGACCCAAGGCATTTTCCAAAAATAATACTATTTAAATACAAATATATTACTCTTAAAATACTATGAGTGAGTCAATTGCACTCATTTTCAAAGAAATAAATAAATTATTGTTTTTTATTGATTTTTTTTGAAATTTTTAAATAAAATATTCAGATTAATGAATAGTCATGCAGATAACATTTTTGACCAGAAATTTAGAGGAAAACTTTTGTGCTGTACTTAAGAAGAATACCTTTTTTAGTACTTTTATCTCCAAGAAAAAGGATTATGATTATGTTATGATTTGAAAGCCTGAATATTCATGAAAGTTATGCCCAAATATCTAGACATTTACGTATAAATTAATTCATCAAAATATTAGATGATGTTACGCATACTTAACATAACTACAGATAATAGATGATTTTAAAAGCAAAACTACTGAAATGTTTAATATTATATTTATTGTTAGATTAACTATTTGTAACTAACTATATATTAAAAGTTATGTAGATTATATATTATCCATAAAACAATATTTTAAAAATTTATTTTAAATAATTAATTAATAATAAATTCATTGTTTCAAATATTTCTTGATGCATGAAAAAATACTCAAAAGTTAACAAAAAAATATTAAGTAATTTGCCGAAGCTTCTTCACTACTTCAGAGCTATTATTATTTTTTTTAAATAAAATAATATTCAAACCTTAAAGTGTAAAATATTCAAATTGACATTTCATTTTTTTCCCCAAGTGACATGCACTTAAACATTCGTTTTTCTCATCAACAAGTAGTTTTCAAACTCTATTTTCAAAAAGCACTTATTTCTTAATTTAATAAGTTACATTTAATTTTCTTTATAGTACTTAGAATTTAATTCAATTAAATGATTTCATTTCCTGAAAATTATATTATGTATGTGAAACTTGTATCTATTATTTAACAAATTAATTTATACTGATATGTTTTTTTTTTAATATTAATTAATTGTATCTAGGCACCATTCTCAAATAAAACATCTTTTATTATTATGGTGTTGTTTGTTGTCAGAATAAGAAATGTTCAATTTTTTTGGAATTTGGGTGTGTTTAAAAGCAGGACTAATATAATGCCATAAAAAATATGAGTTTCTTAATCAATATTAAGGAATAGGTCAATAAATACACAAAGAATTTACAATTTGCCAACTGACGTGCTTAATGACACACTATAAAAAAAAGAGATTTTCCCGGCGAGCATTGATCAATATAACAGCATGTCAGTTAACAAGTTATATTATGTGTTTTTTTCAATGTGTCATCATTATTAATATTTCTCAATTCTTGTAGAATTTTTTGACATAACAAATGAGTTAAAAATGATTGAATCATAGCTGCAAAAAAAAAAAAAAAATAGATGCCTGAAAATACAGTTGAACCCTAGAATTTGACCACTTTAGTGCTTAACGTATTCGGAGTTCAAGACAAAATGTCGCAATGTAAGACTTTCCATATGAGCTGAAAGAAAATCTTGGAGTGTCAATTACTTTTGCTCGACAAAAATATCAAAATTGTGCCTCAGGAAAAAAATCATTTAAAAGATACTATTTAACTCTGAGCATAGTTCTTTGTATAAAATATTTATATCAAAATGGAGACGTTAAAGTAAAAGCATAATGGTTTAAAATGAATTAATCTGTTTTATTATGTTTCTTTTTGATCAAAAATTATTCAGATCTCGACTGCATTTCTTCTCCACGCTCATTTTGAAACAAATGAGCGTCTAGGGATCTACTTCACACATTGCGTGAAATGTGTCCAAATGTATTCATTAAAAGCTCATTTGGATTAAAATTAAGGGAATTACATTGTAACACAGCATATCAGCTGACTTGATTTCCTCTACCAGGAGTACCATATGCATAATTTACAACATTATCAACAACGCAGTTGTACTCCTCAATGGAAAGGGCTCTTTTGACCTTTTCTACGTAGTCATAAAACAAATTGAATCATCCATCGTAGAGTCTCAAATGCTTTAAGATATGTAGTGTATCCATTTGTGAGTATATATGTATGTAATCACGAATATATGTATGCTACAATTAATGATAAATGGGTCATTTTCTTCTTCTCCTGCTTTCTCGTTTTCTTTGCTTGAATGTATTTATACAGTGAATGTACATTGATCATATATATATAGGGATAGAAAAAAAGGTTAGTAGACCAAGAAAAGCAAACTACGTCATTGAGAGATTATAAAGATACATACACACTTAATTAAAGGCAAAGTGCTTTTAACCCCGGTATTTACATTCAATACTCATCTAAACGTACATTACTTTATATGGGTTATTTATACCCTGTAAAAACCTTCTTGACAAGTGGCAACCAATACAACTAAATTCAAAGAGGTATTTTGTTTTTGCACTAATACAAAGAAGATATCAATGCATGGAACTTGAAATTGTTTTTTTAACGTATATTTTGAGTACAAAAATATAAGAAAAAAACTCTGTAGAGAAATGATAATATACAGTACATAGAAGAAGTAAAGCGAAATAAACACTTGAGATATTTAATTTGATTTTGAAAGTAGGGAAGGAACTATGTATATGCCATTATATTACACTTACCTAGCTTACACTCTATTTCTATTTGTAAGAAAGTACGTAGTAGGCCCTGGATAAGTAAGTATCTGTGGAGAAAACCATAAAAATTGGAATTCGATACTGTGACATTTTTATGTTAGCAGGTAGTTAGAAACTTAGTTACTGTTCTTTTTACATTATATATAATGAAATATACCTAGTTCAAAAGCTGTGCATACAATGATCATATCAGGTCTTTACCTATGAAAAGAAACTTTCAGCTATTAGGGAACAGATGTCTCCAGGAGTATTTTTAAACTATCCCAATCGCGGAATTTTTTTCGTCTCTCATCTGCCAACAACAAAAAAAAACAAAAATACAGTGATATTTAAATGAAAATAAAATTTATATGAAGTCAAAATTCTTACGAAATCCCAAGATTTTTACAAGCAATTTCGTTCTAGATGCATTAGTGAATAGAAAAGTAGAATGTTCTGTAAAAAATATCTTACAGAAGTAGAAACGGATTGTATTCGTATACAATTTGCTCTTTTATGACTCCTCAAAGATGGCTGATATTTATTATGAAGATGTTGCGTGAAAACCCTTTATTAGATATATAGCTATGAAATGAGAGTTTCAGGTATTAGGCAACAGATGTCTCTAGGAGTATTTTTAAACTACCCCAATCTCCTATTTTTCTTCCTCTGTCATCTGGCATCAGTATTCAGTTAACTGTTTGTGAAGTTTCATACATTAACGCTTCTGAAACACATCAAATGCTTGTGGAAGCTTACATTGGACATGCTTTAATCAGAGCACAGTGTGATCCCCCCGGCCACAGCTCAAAAACATCAGCCAATGCAGATTGCTTTGCTGGGTGTTTTCTGGGATCAGCGTGGTATGATTGGGTACGAGTTGTGCAAACCCGGTGAAATAGTTGACAATGCACGCTACCAACGACAACGAACGCGCTATCCATCAAAAACGTCCAGAATATTCTGATCGACGTCACCAGATAATTTTTCTTCACGACAATGCAACGACAAGTTGGGAGCCGATGGTACATGGGGCTTACTCACCACACTTGGCACAATCAGGTAATCACTTGTTCGCATCGACGGGTAATACATTAAAAGAACATCACTTCAACTCTCACGCAGAAGCCAAAAAATGGCTCGATGATTGGTTTGTACCCAAAGACGGCCATTTTTTTTGGGTCGGCATTCACAAATTGCCAGAGAGAGAGAGTGAAAAAATATGTCACTAGCTATGACTATGGCTATTTTTGTACGATAAATGTTAGAAATTGGAAAAATAAAGTCTCATTTTATAGAAGTATACCTAACATATGTACATATTTAACATTTATCTATATGCCTTCATTTCTTTCTTTCTTTCTTTCTTTAAATATATCCAGTACATACTGCATAGATATTAATACTAGTCCTAAATGTGTTCTTAAAATCAGATAATTACATCTTTCATTATCGTTCCATATATGTGCAGTTCTATGAGCAAATATTTGAATTTATTGCCTATAGAGATTGTAAAAAAAAAATATAAAAATATGGAAATAAATAAATATTTATGTACAAAATATTGTGTTGCTTCAATGCAAGACACTGTAATTTGGGTCTACATACATAAATAATGATAATGTTGGGTGTTGTTGACTGATTTCTCAAATATAGAAATTATGTAGGGCTGGAACGGGTCGCCAAATCCCTCGTGGTAAAGATGCCACTGCAGGCTGGCACTCACTCTTCAGTACACAAATCTTTAAAAATATATATGTTTTAAAGGGCAATTATTTGAGTTGAACCAAACAAAGAAAAAAGGTCGAGTCCAGAAGCTGGAAATACAATTGGATTTTGTAGAAATGCTCAAATTTTTCATAAAAAATTTGAGCATTTTATATTTTAGATGTACATATATGTTATTTTTTTGAAAGCAATATTCTTGACATTTAAAAAGATTTTCCCTTATTTTTTTGTGACTTACTTAAAGACACAATAAACAATTATGAAATTTTTTTTAAGGACTGTAAAATTTGATTCATGTAAATTTACTAATTGAAATAGCATACGTTACTTTTTGAATAATACTGCATTATATATATATATATATATATATATTGGCAACATCAAATAAATATGTACATTCAGAATGACATTATATCAAAAATATGTTGAGGTCTCATTAGATGCGTTTTCCCTAGAAGTATATTATGCGGCCGATTTGTATGTACATAAAACGACTTTCTTCATTTTTTGTCTTCTTCTTCTTACGGTAGATTAACCTAGTTTTTTTTTTATATATATATAATATATATGCTACTGAATGAAGAGTTGATTTAATAATCATGTACATATATACAGTACAAAGGAGGTGGCCTCAAAAACATGTACATATTTGTACAAAAAATAGAAAAACCAGTGTTTTTTGAGGGGAGGGCCCCTTTCAGAATCTACGCATTAATGCAACCTTTATTATATATATATATATAATAATAATAATGAGACTGGTTCACAGTCAAAAATCCTAAAGGGTATAAGTATAATAAAAGTTTTTCAGTTTTGCAGGCTGATTTCAAATCCCAAAATAATTTTCCTATACTTTTGGCCCAAGGTACGTCCATGGCAAATATGTAAAGGAAAAACAGTTTAGTGAGTGTCAAAGCATGAATAAGGCCCACATCACAAAAGTAGAGTCTCATGACATCAACACAGAAACTTGTTGCTATAGAATTTGTAGTTGAAAGCAAATTATGTAGATATGTCAAGCCAAAAAAAAATAAGGCATGCAAGTGTGTCTCTGTATTTGGTGTTTGATGATGTTCAACTCTCTCCATATTTTGAAAGGGTGAACGCCAAAATGATATATTTGTAGATGTTTCTTACTCTACAAAAATCTGAGTGGCGATATTAGCTATTATTTATAATTATATACATAGATAAGTGCATTTATATCTAAATATGTAGAGTGATAAGTAAAATGATATACTTTACTTTTATAAGTCTACAATCTTTATGCAAACTCACTCACTTACATATATTTATTTATCGTAAAAATTAAATTGTTAAGTAGAATTTTTTTCCAATTATACATTCATCTAATTAATTTAACTTAGTCTAAGTTGATTACAAAGTCATACAGATACATTTGAGATCATATAAAATCAACATGAACATACCCAGAATTTAAGTCTAGACGGCAACTTCATAATACCCCCCTCGTAGAAGCCTCCCTCCTTATTTGCAGAGAACTCAGACAGCCACTTTTTACAAGCCTCTTTTGAGTTCAACTTTATACCACCAAGGGCGTTCGCCATGGACAGGAACAGGTGGTAATCACTTGGCGCTATGTCCGGGCTATATGGTGGATGCGATAAAACCTCCCATCCGAGCTCCCGTAGCTTCTGCCGAGTCATCAACAATGTGTGTGGTCTGGCGTTGTCCTCGTGGAACACTACACCATTCCTGTTGGCCAATTCTGAACGCTTCTGGTCGATCGCCTTCTTCAAGCGGTCCAGTTGTTATAATAATTTTTTTGTTTTGATAAATTATAAAATATGTACAAATAACTCTTTGTCAATCCATTCAATCTCTTGAATTTAGAGTTGAACTTGTTCCTCGGAATGGTTCATTTCATGTTTTAATTCAATAGAATTTGCACCTTACACATGAACTAACTGAAAAGGAGCAAATGGTTTTTTGTCTACATGTGTTGTGTGCTTGTTGCTTTAAACTTCTAGCTGATGTGTAAGACTCCTCTCAAATACATTTTTGAATCAGGATGATAACTTATAGGGCAATGATACACATATATAATAAAAACACTGCACTCTCTTAATCACATGACACATATTTTTTAGGTCTCTTAAGGCTTTAAAAAAAAAATCTGTTGTGTGTACAGGTGAAGGAGACACAAACAACACCAGTCGCCCAAAAAAAAAAAAAAAAAAACAATCTTCTTTCTTTTTTCTTTCCTTGACATAATTTATTAAAATATAAAACACTAGTTAGTTGTCCACAAATCAATAAAATGTCGATCAGAAGTGGAGCACTGCGTTCTTTTTTAGAGATCCCTGGACCCCGGTTGCTACCCTTGATTGGGTCCTCATATGAGTACTTCCTTGGCATACATCAACGATCAAAATATCATCTTGCTCTAATGGCCATGTATCAAAAGTATGGTCCAATTTGTCGAGAGAAAATTGGTCAAAAAGAGATCATACATCTGTTTAGTCCGGAGGATATTCAAGCAGTGAGTCATTGAATTTATTTAATATTGTGCAAGGATATACATGAAAGTTAATCAAGTGCAGGTATATAATCAAGAAGGAAAGTATCCTCATGTGTATCCACTTCAGATTTCTGCTCTAACTAATGAGCCTGAAAAATTAATTTCAAAGGGTCTTGGAAGTAGGTTAGACGAGGATTGGTGGAAATTACGAAAAAATGGTCAGCCTGCTTATCTTAAGCCACCTCAGGTGAAAACCATTGGCCTAATTAATAATATACCTTGATCCTTTCTTATTCCAAGGTCATGGAACATTTACCAAGTGTGAATAAAGTAGCACAGGATCTTAGAAATAGAATATCTCTCTATAAGAATCGTTCTGGAGAGATCCAGGATTTAAATAAAGAAATTGGGATTTGGTACTTTGAGAACACAATGAAAATTGGATGTGGCAGATATATGAAGGCCTTTGAGGAAGGGTCAGACGGGCGAAAGTTAGCTGAGGAGCTCGTTCATTTAAATGAGACTGTTTTTCATGTACGGGATACTTTTTGAGTGGGAATGTGTATGTACATTTTATATTTACTGACTTTGTTATTGTACAAACAGGTATCAGCTATGTTAAAGCTTTCCCTACCATTCTATAACTTCTTTTGGACCCCAAGAGCCATTTATCTCCGAAATAAAGAAGTACAATTTATTCAACTAGCTGGCTCATTTGTGGACCGGGCATTAGAAGACTTGAAAAGCATGATGGAAAATAATTCAGACACAGAAAATGAATTCCTTTTTTTAAGATTTCTTCTTGAGAAACCAGAATTAAGGTATATGATGATAGATTTTTTTTTGTTGTTGCTTCTTTTGAGTTAAAAGATATTTCCATTAACTAATTCATTATACTCAATCATATACTTACAAACATATATCACGCTTGTATAGTTTGGAAAATGTATATACGCACATGATATCTCTTCTTACGGATGGATTGAGTACTACAGTTCCAACCCTTTTATTTAATTTGTACTCCCTAGCCAAAAACCCTTTGAGTCAAGAGAGGCTCTACGAGGAAATCCAAACAGTCGTTAAGAATGATTCAGATATAACAACAGCACATTTGAAGAAAATGCAGTACCTCAAGGCATTTATTAAGGAAACGCTACGGTAAATTCTCAATTTCACAATTGATATTCACATTTTCAAGATACTTCTTTTAGACTCTATCCTAGTGGAACTGAGGTCTCACGCATTATAGACCATGATTTGATATTATCTGGCTATGAAGTTCCAAGGGGCACACATGTAGACATCAACCATGGTCCCATTAATAGAAGTGAAGAGTTCTATGAGGACCCTTTAATTCACAAGCCTGAGCGATGGCTCCGCGGAAAATTCCCATTGGATATTCATCCTTATCAATATCTTCCCTTCAGTCATGGTACACGGATGTGCATTGGTCGGAGGTAAATAACTTCATCATGAATTTACAATAGAGCATTAACAGCATCTCAATGCTATACGTAAAAATATTCATTACAGACTCGCAGAGCAGGACATGAATGTCGTTATGATAACACTTTTAAGGAAGTTTAGATTTGAGTATGCCACTAAAGAATCCGTGGGTCAAAGCTATAAGAATCTTTTATTCCCTGACCGAAGAATGAGAGTTAGGTTCATTCCAAGATAATGGGTTTGTTTTTGGAACATCATTTGTTTACCTATGTATTATTATTATTATTTATCTTTGAGCGTATGTAAGCATGCAGGTGAGGAGAGACATCTATCTGGAGCATCATTTGTGCAATAAATTCATTGTCATATCTACTCAGAATATAACAAATGAATATTAGTCATAATAATATAACTGTATGATATAACTATTTGGCTCATCTATAAATAAATGTAAGACTTATTTATTTAAAAATTCGTACCTCGTTTTAAGATCTCTTATTATTTTGTATATGAAGTTGTAAGTTTGTACATACAATGATGCGTATCAAGTAAAATATTACTTGCAATAAGTCTGCTCAGGATTTTACTCATTCCAAATTAATCTGTTTGTATGTATAAACAAAATTACTCAAGAGTTTACCTAAAAGCCCTTTGATCATTTCCATATTTTAGTAACTTTAATAACTATTAATATAATTTCTTAGAACAATTTGTAGGTGCCAAAATGTCTTATTCAGTTGATTATAACAGTAAACATATTTATTACCAAATATGGAGGTTTTTCTAGTGACGTCATCGTTGTGAAAAACAAGCATGTTTAAAGAGGATTTAAGGGCCAAATTTCATTAGAATAAAACCCTTATTTTCTTAAGATTTTGGAAAATAATTAGTAAATATCTGCCGTATACTTAAGATGTCAAAATGTGACCAACAAATAAAAGGACTTAAAACCTTCACCGTCCATGAAAACTGTATTAGAAATACTTATTGCCTCATTCAACATTGACATAGTGTAGTCCATTAAATTAAATCTATATTCGATTATCCTAGTTTTCTTTTCCCTAATCCATCAGGAACGAAATTAATTATAAAAGTCTGGCTTTTCAGTACGAATTAATTTGATTTCACTCAAGTATCCTTAATTTAATTTGACATCAAGCTGTATTCATTTTCAAACCCATTTGATGAAGTTCCTTTAATATATTTTGAAAACTCGATAACCTTTTACCAAAAACGTGACGTCAAAGAAAAAGCTCTATTGGTAAATTATTCATCATCTTTTGAGGAGTGGTCAAATTTTGTGTCTTACACATCAGCTAGAAGCTTAAAGTAACAAGCACACTACATATGTAGACAAAAAAATTTGTGCTGCAGAATTCATGAGAAAAGTTGTAACATCTATATGTAAATGTCGGCTTTGATAAGAGCTTCTAGAATAAAGTCTACAACTGAGGTATAGACAATATAATTAAATCACTGAACCTACTCTTGTTTAAAAAATGAAATGGCGAAACTTCTCTTGTAGTTTTGAAGGCTTTTGATGTTTTGTAAATTATTGAAAGAATATTTGAACTTCGTAATAGAATGAAAACAAAATGAGTTAATATTATCGATAAAAGGTTTTCACTGAACTCAAAAATTGAATAATAAATCCATGTGATATATCATATTTGGAACAATAGGGCAAGTTTAAAAAAACAACAAAAAACATACAATAGCTTTCAAAAAAGAATAAAACTAAACACCTCACTTGCATACAACTCAATACTAAAGAGAAAAAAATGATTTTCAAATAAAATTCAATTAATTATTGGCACTGGAAGTCTCAATAATATGGCTAGATTCTTGCAATGCACTTTGTTTCAGATATATTAAGAACCAACAAAGTTAGGAAAAATAGAAAAAAAAGTAGCTGACCCTCACAAAAGTAATTGATATCACAATGTATCAATGTAACAAATCGAATTTGCTGCTGGTAACATAGACCAAATGCAAGCAAATACTCTTACAAGAAACAGTGATATTTGAATGAAAATAAAATTGGTATGCGATCAAAATTCTTATGAAATTACAAACAATTTTGTTCTTGAAGGATTAGGGAACAGAAAAGTAGAATGTTATGTGAAAAACATCTAACAAAAGTAGACAGTGGATTGTACTCTTATACAATTTGCTCTTTTATGACTCCTCAAAGATGTTTATTATGAAGATGTTGCGTGAAATCTCTTTATTAGGTATATAGCTATGAAATGAGACTTTCAGGTATTAGGCAACAGATGTCTCCAGGAGTATTTTTAAACTATCCCAATCTCTCATTTTCTTCGTCTGGCATCATTATTCAGTTCATTGTTGGTGAAGTTTCATACATCAACGCTTCTGAAACACATCAAATGCTTGTGGAAGCTTACACTAGACATGCTTTGATCAGAGCACAGTGTGATCCCCACGGTCACAGCTCAAAAACATCGGCCAAACCAGATTGCTTCGGTGTGTGTTTTCTGGGATCAGCGTGGTATGATTGGGTACGAGTTGTTAAAACCCGGTGAAACAGTTGACAATGCACGCTACCAACGACAACGATAACGCTATCCGCCAAAAACGTCCAGAATATTCTGATCGGTGTCAACGAGTAATTTGTCTTGACGACAATGCACCGCCACGTTGGGAACCGTTGGTACATTCAGCTTACTCACCAGACTTGGTGCCATCAGTTGATTACTTGTTCGCTTCGTCGGGTAATGCATTAAAAGAAGAGCGCGTTTCAATTCTCACGCAGAAGTCAAAAAATGGCTTGATGATTGGTTTGCGGACAAAAACAGCCTTTTTCTTTGGTGTGGTGCCCACAAATTGCATGAGAGAAGGGAAAAGTGTGTCGCTAGCTATGGCTATTATTTTAAAGGTTAAATTTGTTGCCATTTTTTTACAGTAAACCTTAGAAATTGTAAAATAAAATCTTATTTCATAAATATAGGTTTCCATTTTTTTTCCTTCAAAATTAACTCCTAATAAAGATATCAAAAAATCATTTAAGACCCTTTATTAAATAAAACACGTTTGCATCTTTGATCTCTTTATTGGTAATAAATAGTAAACACATACCCAAAAAGTGTATGGGCTGATCAATTCAGGAATTTCTAATAATAACAATAATAATAATAATTAAGCTCTACCACCCAGTTTTTTTGAATACATAAATTACTTCCAATAATTATGCACATTCAATGCTATGACCCCCCCCCCCCCCAAAAAAAAAAAAAAAAAAAAAAAAAAAACCTTAGCACTGATTTTTAGCGTCAAATTTGTATATGTACATAGTTATACAAGTTTTTTTTTGTTTTTGTTGTTTTCGTACGAAACAAGTTATTGACCCTTGTTTTATATATTTTTTTCGCCTTCATTATTAAGTTATTACTTACATAATAAGAAGTCTTATGGGCCGAGAGTCTTGTTGATTATTCCTTCTTCATTAAATAATTTATAACTTATACATATGTGCAAACTCGCCATTAAAATTCATGCTAGAAATGGTGTAAAACGACGAAGTTGTTAGTAAAATAATCGAAAAAAAAAAAGATAAAAGAAAAAAATCAACATGTGAGTTCGGAATAATAAATGCCATGTTCTTACACATTAAAGACAGAGAGAAAATGTATTGTACATACAACAGGAACATAAATTTTTAACAATGTATCTCCTAAATGTCTTTCCGTTTATTTTCATTGACCAATAATGCTAGGCTTACTCACTACAGAGACATGAGCTTCATAAAATATGAATGAGCATTTATTCATTCTATATACTTACATCGATGTAAGAATGAGCCGTAGATCCCTGATCAATGGAGTTGAATGAACATATTTTTTACTGCATATGATGAGTTAAATGAATTATTCTTGTATCAAAATAAATAGGACTACTGATGTCTATTGCAGTGTCCCAAAGGGATCACGTACCCGAAATCAGCTCAATTTTTATTTCTTAGTTTTGGAGTCTTTTTGTCTAATACAAACAAACAAACAGATCATTTTCTGCTCCAAGCTATGGCACTTGGGAATGTGAATAAGTTTAGTTTTCGGTGTATATATACATTTTATGGGCAATATTTTGTTATAAAATAAGCTATCATTAAAATGCCAAGAGTAAAGCATTAAGGGGGGAGGATGACTAAATTAAAAGACACCCCAAAGACTCCCTGGCGCTGTGAAGAAACCAAAGTGTTTTTGCATTGTTCCAAAGGGATCACATGCCAGAAATCAGATCAATGCATTTTAAAGTAGATACAACTCAAATTGACTGATGAAACTTTGCAAATATTTACTTATATTTGGGTACATATGACCTTTATCAATGCATTAATATCTAAATCCAAGAGTGAAAACTGGATATGTGCCTAGTATGGTTGCTTCTTTTAATTTTAATTAACGTGTATGTACATATATATATATATATATATATTTTGTCATAATCTAGGCATACTTAAAATAGATGAATTTGTCATTAAAATTATATATTTAATGGGTGAGTAGGCACCTGGGTAGTTGCAAACTGGAATCTTTGTACAAAGATAAATACATACCAAAGTATTGAATGATGAGCAAATTAATGGTGATAATTACATAATAATTGTATGATTCACATAATATTTTATGACCACTCAAAGTATACAATTAAAAATACTTTGATTGGAGTACATCAAAATGCTTTGTAGTGTTAGATGCATTTATTTGAAATGAATTACACACACAATCTTATAGGCATTTATACTTTTTTTTATTTCAAATTTTAGGAACTAACATTGCATAACTACACTTGTTTTGAATGTTATCAAATTATCAAAATATTGACAATTGACGTTTTGATACAAAGAGGCTATTTCATCTTCAAATAAAATAATGCATTGGTTATGTTATGTTGTTGATATGCAACTCAATTGAAGATATGGGCGTTGACTTAAGTAATACTATATATATATATATATATATATATATACCTTCCTTCCAAAATTATTGAATAGGTTTTGAAAACTTTGAGTCCTGGATCGGAAACTTCAATGCACGTCACGGTAAACAAGACAAATAAATTATGGTTCTAATGAATAGAAATTTGCTTTTCAAGACTTTAAAACAAAGAAGTGAAACGTGTTTATTATCCTGGAGAGATTTTCTTGTCGGCTTGACAACTTTTCCCCTCACAAAATGTCCCTTTTGTCTTTTCACAACATATATAAACAGAAAATGAAATCAAAATTTAAACTTTAAAACTAAAACAAAAAGAAAATAACTTACTCCAAATCTCATTTCTCAGCTTTATTTGCCACAAATTTCAACTACTTTCATAAGAGTTTAAACATTTTAAATTTGATTCAAAATGTAAACCCTAATTTATATTGTACAACTAGTGTTTAGAATAGGTCAAATAATGGTACATTTTGACCTAGAAATACCCCCATTTTTAATTTATTAATGACTATTACATTGCCAAAAACTCTGTAACATATAAAAAAAATAGAAAATATTTTAGTTGATATATACAGGTCATAGTCGACTTGAGAGCAGGAAAGAGATCCCCTGCTTTTTTACGCTTTGCTCAAAACTTTTTAGGGGTTTTTAAAGGGCGGATAACAGGGAATGAGGATCTGATTTAGAGTTCTACATTAATGAGCAACACAATTCCAACTTGAAATATTCAGGTATAATAAAAATTGGACCTTTTGAATCAAGTTTACATAGAACGGGCCGATAGCCATCTTTAGAGTTTATTAGACGACTGTGTCGACCTATGCAAAAATTATTATTATTAATAGAATTAGTTGGCATAAGATCCACAAAATATTGAAGAAGAAAAAATAGTATGAAATATCTTCATTGACCTTAGGTTAATACAAAGCAAGTTAGAAAATATTCCCTAAATTGGAAGTTCAGAACTATAACTTTTCAAGTTCAATATGGGAATAAGCAAGTTTCATATGGCAATAAATAATAAAGAACAATATTCGTGAAATTTAATATAATAATAAATTTATTAGGATCTCATGTCAACAAAATAAATCACATTTACAAAACGATTCTGGATGCTAGCAATGCAATTATTACAAATCATTGAGGTAATTTTATTTAGTTCTTCTTCAATTCATTGTTCCAGAGCTGTCCTTGATCTTTGCTCCGAAATGCTGCAATCATTTCTTTCAGCATTACAAATATTCTCAATTTTTCTAGCTAATACTTCTCTTTTTACATAGGCTTTCAAAATTGACCAAATATGCTTAATTGGATTATTGAGCATAGGACTGTAAGGTCCAAGTCTTAAAATTTTGGTAATTGAAAAATCGTGTTCATTCAAAACATCTTCATTCCTGGAGCAGGCCGGAGCATACTCAATTACAAGTACTACTGGCCCTCCATTTTGAATACGACATCGACTCTTCATTTGCCCACTCCAAGTAGCAAGGGTGTATTATAATGAATAAATAATCTTGTATTATATATATCTACATAAACCTTGCCTATAGTCTAGAAATATACACTAGCCAGAACCCTGAGATCTCCATATAGTTTGAAAAATGGGACCTTGAGGCCTTGATAGAGTGTAAGTAATTAACAAGTTCATTTTATTTCGTTTTTCAAAATTGTCAGATGGGAATTAATGTGTGTACACATTAAATAGTATTAAAATAGTATTAAATAGTATGCAAAATGCCTCGTGCGAGATTTTGTGGAGCTGTTGCTGGTTTATTATTCAATATTACAATAAAATGTCGTTGTATTTAAGTACAAACGTACATTTATGTGTGTACTCCTACAGAAAAGTAGGAAAAATTTCAAGTATGTTGTCTGTGTACCTACATAACATGACTGACTTGTAGACAGATGTTGAGAATGATGAGATGCTAAAGTTAACGAACCAAACAGAATTATGATTTTTATATATATATATTTATATAGTTTGATGTACACAACATGCTAAAAAAAGAAGAAGAAAAAAGTGAATACATTTATGATAATATGTAAGTAATATATGTACTCTGGTTCAATATCTATTTTAGTACATAGAATGAGAAAACAAGAGACTCTATGTATATAAACTATTATGCAGATCTGGTTATGTACATACATAGAACCACGATAACATATATATATATATATATATGTGTCATCAAAGCCTTAATAAATTAGAATTAATTAGACGTAAATAATTCCTCACTTCATGATAAGATACAATAGATACATAAATTCATCGTTTTAACAATACAATTATTTTTTTGAATTGTAAAAAAGAATATAAATAAAAAAATAATAACGAACCACAACTAAATATTTACCAACTTTTTGGAAAGCTCATGTTTAGACAAATGACCTGACCAAAAAGAAAAGAAGGAATTTCTCGATCTAGAGGCATTGAGAGATTTAGTTACAACATGAACTTCAATCATGAAAGACTTGTACTCATAGGTTAAAACTATGGATTTGAATTGAACTTACCTACAACTTGTGACGTGTGAATGGGAGCTCTTGTTGGGCTTCTACTCACAACTTGGACTCGTGTTCCACTCAAGTTACCTATATTAACTCCGACTTCAAAGTAGAAATTCGGACTTTATGAAATTAGAGAGAACAGCAAATATAAACTTGACTCGAGCTTCAAGACTCTCTCTGTACGACTTGACTCTGACACTCAAACAAGGGTTATCCATGTAAATAGTGAGGACCTAGGGGGCTTATAGTCTCACATAAGGTAGGTCATTGAACTATGACCAATAAGACTAATAAGGAACCCGAGGAATGAGTGAATCAACTTGCCTTAAATTCGAACTTAAGGGCTTGAGACTTGAATCAAACTCTTGCAAAAAAAAGAAGCAACAACAACTTGTGAACAGATCTGTAGAATTAACTTCAAATATAAGATTTGATTGACACCATGTTACCTAATTATATATATATCAGCATAATTTAATAAGTCCATGCTTTTAGTGAGAGTACCTTATGACATAGATTTAACTATGATTAAACTATGATTAGAAATGTAAATAATATGCAAAATGCCTTTGTTGTAAAGATTTGTTATTGTTGTTTGTGGTTCGTGTGTTTTACATTCATAGTTTGTACATTGAGCTGTTTGTTTTTTAACATCTAACACAATCATACAATAAAACTAATGCGCAACTTCAGTATCCCTGGTAAGAGTCCCTTTACTTTACTTCTTTTTCCAAGACACTTTTGCCTCAAAAGTCGCTACTATTCAAGATGAAATGGCTAATGCCTCTGTAGGAAACGTTACTGGATCTAACGCTGTCAACGTTTTCTTGGGAATTGGTATTGCATGGTCCATGGCTGGTGTTTACTGGTGGAGTCATGACGACGTTTTCAGAGTCCCTGTTGGAAGGTATTTATATTTATCTCACTCATACCAATTGATAGGAAAGTAAAAATTATGCAAAACGCCGCGTGTGAGATTTTGTGGAATTGGCTCTTCGAACAGTACTTTTTGTTTTCATAAGCTGTTATCATTTTTACTTTATTACTACTGAGAGGAGAACATCTACCTGATAGTAAAGATCTCACATGAAGGAATACATTCATTAAGGTTAATAAAGCAAATAAAATGTAGGCAAAAAAGTCCTCGTATAATTATTAGTTAAAAATATATAATTTCCTGACATTAATTTCAGTTAACTTTCTGCCTCTCATCTGTGGTATACATATAGAATGTTATTATTTATTATTGATGCCTTCATTTTTATACATATATAAAGGAGAATATCAGCTTGTTGCTCAGTCAAACGTCATGACAGCTCAAGCTCCTTCCCTCTCAACATTCATCAAATTGTCACAGAGTTACCAGGTTCATGATTTTCTCTTCTTTTTTTATTTTACACACCCCATTTGCATATTGTTTACATTCCTAACTATGATATTAGTACGTTATCATATTTGATTTTTAAATAAAAATACATTTCGTCTGATCAGTGTTGGTTTGAACTGACTTATATATTTATGTATATGTGAGATCAGTAAATTGCAGAATAAAATAATTTTTATTTTACTTATAGACAAGATATTTTGGATATCAATTTTTTTTTTTAGGGAAACAGCAATTTGACGTTGTTAATATTGGATATTATGGCCTATGTGTTATAAAATTGGTGCTTTGTAGTGAAAAAAATGGTTATCATTGTCATAGATCAATGAATTTTTTTAGGGGAAGGGGGGGGGGCAGTACCTTCAGGGTATCAGCTAATATTTAAGTACAAATAATATTTAACTCTTTCAAATTAATTTTTTAATAATTTCATGCGTTTGTTAGCTCACATTATGAATATATTTACATAAATGCCCTAGTATCCTTCTACACATTTTGAAAATGTGTCAAACCAACAAGAAAGCAAGTTTATTTGAAATATTTTAAAAATGAGTTAAAACAGCTATCGTATTCTTAAAGTAACTCTCCTTCGTTTGTATTAATAGATTATTTCGATTTATTAAATAATGACTCCAATAATAATTGCAGCTATATTATAGGAGTAAAAAAATACCGGCCACAATCAAGAAACAAAAACATCTGGTATTTCTGACTATGCTGTTACTATTACTATGATTCATGGGCAGCATGATAGCGGATTTAGTTGATTCTTAATTGTTCTACAACAAATGAACTGGTTTTAGCCAACTGCAACTAAATAGATCTATGGAGCTATGAAAAATATATACGTTTCTAAAATCCTGATGCCCCCCCCCCCTGTGATATTTAATTTTCGTAGCCCCGTAGTCTTTGGTATAGTAAGCCGAAGGGTGCACGTCCTGGCCATGCCCCACCGGTGGGGCCTGCACCCCACGTTGGGAACCACTGATTTAGACCCTCGCTTGTTGGAATGTCTCTTCTTTTTTTTTTCTCTCTCGCTCTGGACCTCTGGAGCATTTTAATTAAAGATATTCAACAATATGTTATCATATGTATGCCTTGTACACAAAAAAAAAAAGAAAGAAAGAAATTTTTGCTCTTATTGTTCTATTCATTGATTTTTAATTTTTTTTTTTTGTTAGACAAATTGTATAACCAATTATCAACTACTCATGTTACTTAACAATTTCTACATGGTCCATAGGCACACACACACACACACACACCTTCCCCATTCTTTGTGGTTGTTGTCTCAAAAAAGAATATATATATGTATATATATATGTACATAAACATATACAAAACAATGACAAATGCCTCTGCGCATTGAATGACTTGAGACATCTGTTCATCAATATGTACGTATGTATGTATGTATTCAGATACATAAATGTACAAATACATTGACAACAACAACAATATAAAAAACCTTAATCTACCTACCTACAAAGTGTGGATGTACATATAGGATGTCCTGGCTGTGGTTTGATTGTTATTCATGACAACCAAGGAGGAGCGTTGATCTACGGTATTATATATATACATACCACTTGGAACAACGTCTAAAAGTTAAAAAGAGGAAGAGAGGGATTAAAGAAATTTACGAGATCTTTTTTTTCTTTTCTCTTCACTGGGTATCCATCCAGAGAGTTTTTTTTTTTTCATGGTTGGGAAAATTCATGGAACAATGGAAAAATGAGAATTTTTACCATTAGAATATATTTTTATTATTATTTATAGAGTAATACTAGATATGTGTGAGAGATTTTAATACGTCTATATGGAGCTAATAATATGCCTCATACATGTATGTCCTATGTATACATATACACTCACACATATGTTGTTGTACGCAGTTAGTTGAATATATATATATATATATATATATATATATATATATATAAAACCTTTGTAGGACATTTACAAATAACAAAGGAACTTACATGTTATGATTATTATTATTTTTATGTAACAAAGTATGTTTCTACACTCATATGTATTTCCTAGTTGGTTGCGTGTATTTTTTTTTTTTTTGCTAAAGGTCATTATTATTTTTAGGGCATTTTAGGTTTTATTTCATATCTAAACCTCATCCTTTAAAGTCCTTTCAAAACAAGAGCACATAGTGTTATTGTTCATTTAAAAGTGAGTTGAAGGTATATAAGTAAAATTATATATTGTTAATACTGCAATTATGGAAGTTACATTAAAAAATAAAAATTAAAAAGTACACACCTCATACTGATGAGCAAACAACTGCTGCCTATAAAGCCCAATCATTGGAGTTTTTTGTCCACTCGCAACCTTGACTTACAAAAGGGAAAGAAAATTTTTGGAAAAACAACTGGTAGCTGCTCCCCTTCTGTATTTTCCGTGTTGCCAACTTTTTAATATTGGGCAGAGTTATTATTAAGATATATTCTATACATTTATAAATTCTATCAAATTACAAATCAATCGTTCATACTTGTATATCAATAATTCAAAAAAAGAGCGCACAATTTAATATATTTTTTATAAATAACAAAATCATAAATAATAATAATACCCTTTGCGAGTTCATAACACGTAGAGTCAGCTGCTTTAAATCATAAGAGTTAGCTGATGAAAATTAGCTGAAGGGAGAATACAGTGTGTGTGTTTTTGTTTATCTCAAAAAGCTCGTGCTGACATAAGGTTTATCCTTATGTCAAAGTATTTCAGATTTGTTGCAATACTAAAATGACTACCTTATGATTCTAACTATTGTAACTTCCCCCTGACACATTGTAAAATGCTCATAGTTTTGATCCGATGGAAATACATAGTAAATACCTCATTTGAATAAATTAATATAAAAAAGGTAGCGTTAATTAATAGCTCATAATTAAAGTTGTTATCACAATCGTTAAAAGTAGAAGAGAGAGAGAGAGAGAGAGAAGCAAATAGTAACAAAGTCTATAGTTTTACACAACATATCTTTTTGTATAAAAATTCCTCATCTATTAATTTTATCAAAGTCGCAATTTCATTAACATCAGTGGTAATTCATTTACAGACTATGTTATACATATCAACAAATCGACCACACTTTAAGCAAATATTAAACGTATGAGTCAATAACTTACAGATAAAACCCTGGAGGTGGCAATATCGTGTCTTGTATGTACATAGAAAAATAACATAGTTATACTAATAGTAGTTGTACTCTGCTCCATGTACTAAACGTAGGTGCTTTGTTCTTTTATCACTTTTCCCGCGTTTTTTTTCTCTCTCTCCTTTTTCTTCTTCTTCTTTCTTCTTCTCAATAAATACTATTTATGATATCCTTGTCCTCTCCGGTAGGTGCTGCCCCCTGTTGAATCTCTCTCTCTTTTCTTATATAAACATTATATTACATATATTTTCGCAGGAACATACCTACTATAAGAAAAAACAAAACTACAAAGATATTAAAACAAACATTTGTCAAATTAAATAGTCATTATCTAAGGAAATTAAGCTATTCATAAATTAACATTTGTGTGTTTTTTTTGCTGTTTATTGTTTTGTTTGTTTGTACTGAGAACCAAAAGACACATTAAAGTAATGTGTGTGCAATAATAATTACTATTTGAGCCTTCGTGTGAAAAAAACAAAACAAAAAAACAACGCAAAATATATATTTCATTTCCTATTATTACTTATGTAGAACATCCAAGTTATTTTATTTACCTAAATATATTAGTTTTTATAAATGTTATCATCATCAGCTCAAAATTTGTGTGTCGTTAAACATATCATCATCATCATCAACTTTTGATGATAAAAGTATTTTCAGGTATTTATCAATATTGGATAATAATAATAATAATAATATTGTGTACATACATGTTAGGATTTTATACAAGATGTGACTTGTACAAACAGATTCTGTAAGTTGCAATTTATACGTCTAATACGGACGTCTTATTTAATTAATATATCAGGTGTTTTAACTATAAACTATTTATTATTTGATATGTTTTTTAATCCAATCAATATGTCTACACATATTTTTGCAAGTGAAAGAAACGTGGTCAATTATATTATATAATGATGAATGAGCCACAAAAGACTTATTAATTATTATATTTTATACAACACAAAAATTCAGCATTTTAAAATATTTCATTTCATTTTTTGATTGCAAATTTCCGTCCTAGTCCTCACTAAAATGCATTAGCTCTATGCGTTGTTCAAGGGCTCACAAAGATAGAAAACAAAGGGTCTCTTCATAAGCTTTAAACTTCAATTTAAGCTTGAAAATCGAGTCATTTTAGATTTTTGAGGCCCCCATTATATCCGTTAACATATTTATTGTAGAAATAGCTGATAATTACAGTTCATAAAGCCACTAATCAATTTATTCACCCAACCTCTTACTTTGTAATTATTTCTTTATTTTGATAAATGTTTGTAATATGTTTTTGAGATGATCCATGATCCAATTTGAGGAATTTGTTCAAATAAATGATGTGTGTAACAACTATATAGTGTTTTCTTTCACGTCACAGAGTGCACAATACCCTGACAGGGACACCATGCTCGAGAACAAATGGACCACAAAACAAAGAAAAAAAAATGTTGTCTAATTTCTGACAAGATGCTATAGAAAAACAGGAATATTTGAATGTTATCTAGCTTAATTGTTATAAAGATTCATTATTCCATATACTCCAAAAATCTCAATTAGGTACTTACCTGCTTATTTAGGCTTATTTGCCTTGTGAACATTATGACTAATACATAAAAATACTTAAATTCTGTATATGTAAATAGCGTTCACTCTTTGAAAGTCACTTAATTTTTTAAAGTTGGCTATTTTATCTTAAAGTGATACTGGTGATAAATTTAAAAAATTTGGAAAGGTCAAAGCTTGTACAATCAACTTTGTATTCCTAAGGGATTAAGAAAAATAGGATCATCGAAGAAAAAAGTATGTGGTCCTAACAAAGATAAATGTTATTGAGTTGGCTATAATGGTGTCATAACTTTAGTTATTAGTGTCTAGAATTATAATGGACAGAGATAGATTTTTGGTAGATGAGCACCGTTTATGTTCTCATCTTTGTCGATTCAATTACGACATCAAAATACTGAGTAGTATGTACATATGTGTCAAGTCAACAAGAAAGCAAGTTTATTTTCAAATTTTGATAAGGAGAAAATCCACTTTACAGTTTTTTGTCTTCATAAAATTAACGGCCTAATATTTTAAAGTCATTTTAAAACCTATTGTACACGGTTTTTTGCTACCAAAGATTCTTGTCTATCCAATAGATTAATCGGATAAATGTTACGACTACATATGAAGCTGATATAGTCCAAGAAAGAACGACCGTCTTTTTCATAGCCCCAGAGATTGATTTAGTTGCAGTTAGTTTTTTACTATAATACAGTTGCAATTATTGGAGTTATTATTTAATATATCGAAATAACCTATTAATACAAACAAAAGAGAATGTCTTCAAGAATGTCATAGCTTTTTTAAATCATTTTTGAAATATTTCAGATAAACTTGGTTTCTTGTTGACTTGACACATATTTCACTATTTTCTTTCATCAAAACGGAGCAAGAATTTGTAATGCTATAAAATTTGAGTAATTATGTCTCCATACAAGACTTCTGTAAGGATGATATCACGTGAAAATACTCTTTAGAGAAATAGAAGTCAAGTTGTTGTAATTATCATTTAAACAGAATGAAAAGTTTAAATTATAATTACTTGGTGAATTATTTATCTTTAAAATGCTCTTATCTCAAAGATCAATTTCTCTAATTTCAAAATCGTAAATAATTTTAAAACACTATAGAATAGTTTCCAGAGAATAAGTTCTTCCTTCCTATACATATGAAAACGAGACTTAAAAGTAATTAAATCATGAAATAAACAACAAGGGTAATAAGGATATTTCAAATATGTATGTAAATAAACACTTAACACATTTGCATGATTCAATTATTATTACCCTTCTTTGTAATAGTCGCAATTTGCAATGAAAATAAATAAATAGATGACTTATTTAGCGCAAACACTATATAGAACAGCCTTGCAGATATTTTGACGTTTATTCTTCATTAAATGTATACTAACTTCGACATATTTTTATGTGTGTGCTTTATTTGATATTTGATGACTTTTTTTTACTATCCAACATATATTGTTATTTAGAATAAGTAAATCTCCTTAAAAGTAGATTTTTTAAAGCAGTCATTTTGATTGAAATATTTATATAAATGTATCATAAATAGAACAAACACTTGAAAGGCAGGAATTATATAATGATAAAATTATATAAAAATGACTCACCTCAAAAACACTCTAAAATTGTATACTTTTTATAATTAAAAAAAATTGATATAAAGAGCGGTTTAATCATATACATACATATTTGAAAAATAAACCCATTACCACTGGACCCTGTTTAATTTTTTGTACCTACATATATTTTGCATTTGATAGTGATAATTACAGTAAATATTCATTCACATAAAATTTCAATTTATAGTTAGTTACTATGTACATAAAATAAAGTAATATCAAATATTATCATTCTTTATGCATAAAAAATCCTGTCAAACATACGGCCCACGGTTTGGAACTGGCCTGCAAGGAGGCTCAATCAGGCCTGTGATATAATTTGTAAGTGAAAAAAATACATAAAAGACATGGATTAAATTTTTTAATTAAATATAGTGCATGAATTATCCACTAGGGGCACATATTAAGTCTTTCTGTATAAGCCTCATGTTGTAATCAATGTAAAGTTCATTATTATAATTTTCGATTTTCTAGATACTTAAAGTTAATGCAATTTTGTGAAAGTGTTGTTCAATTAATTTTTTAAGTCCTTGTTCTTCTTTAAATCAAAACAAAGGGAAATTTTGGTTATTTATAGCTAAGATTGCTATAATTTTAATGATTTGGCTCAAGACGTCTACCTAGGGGTCGTATGTGGCCTGCGATGTACAATGAGTTTGACACCCCTGCTATATACGAAAAAAAACTAATGTATGTTGCTGTCAAAATGACTGTCTTTAGCAATTCTAGTTAGTTCATAATTGTGGTCATTTCAAGTTAATTTCTTAAAACAAGAATTTGACCGATTATTCAGTCAGTTGATTTTATTTTAAAGTTATCATTCATTACCTTTTGTAATATTCTCACATATGAATCAAGAGGAATTTAGTTTTAATTTTCTAATATTTACGATAGAATATGAATATTTGTATTTTGATAGAAGTATTAATATGATATATTTTATTATTATTAAAAAAACTAATTGTTCCTTAATTTAGAAATACATAGTGCTTGGTAGCTCTAAAATTAAAGTACTGATCGACTCAGCAGATTAAAATCAAATAAATTTATGTTTTTAATTCTTATATATATGTATCTAAAAGTTATAAGTAATATTTTTTTTTTCAAATAAAAAACCCTACGTTTAACAGCTATGTCTCATAAGTTGTTAATTAAAATAAATATAACTTTATAATATTAAAAGTTATCAGTTTCCCTCCACTCCCAAATAATCAATATTAGTTTCCAAAATCCATACTAGTAGACACTTGGCTCTTAATTAGAACCTTGTATTTATACACACACACTAACCTTAAAAAGGCAGACTCCGGTACATTGTTTAAACGGCCATTAAATTTGAATTATGTAGAAGCATCAAACAAGCTCCAACAGCCTTACATAGATGACATCGTAAAGATCGTTTGACCTCACCAAAACAAACCCATTAAATTGACAATTTCTTGAAACTTTTGACTTCATTAGCAAGCTCATATTCCTTGGCCTTCAAATCGGATTTTGACCTCAAGATCAGCCTCCAGCGAGCTCAAACTACTTTAGAGGGTGATATAGTTTCTTGTATAAGTTATTCTTTGACTACCTTGCATCCCTGAGTCATCTTGGCTGACTTTTTGATGCTCAGTAGAAGAAACAAAGAGATTCGCGCCATATGTATATATATATATACAGATTATTATTATTATAAACATAAAAATATTTCGCACTTGGCTCCATGTGTCTATGTACATAATATATGAGTACTATATAGAATCCATGCATAATTATGCACAATTAGATTAGATAGGCAATTATTTGCATTATGAAATGGGTGTAATATCCAAGGATAAAAGTCTTGGTTGAAGAAAAAAATACCTACACATACATATGTATTAGAGTTCGATCAAAATATCAGTGATCATATTAAAACCGTTGATTTTTAGTAGTTTTATATTAATAAATATTTGGCTGAAACTGACAATCATTACCCATATTTTCATTTTTCTTAAAAAATAAGCAAGTAAATTAACAATTTTTTTCCAGATAAAAAATGAGATTAAAAGTTTTCAATGACTTAATCAATAAGAACAAGAGCGTCCTGACAACAGTCGTTTATATCAAGTTCATTCACCCTTAATTAATATTTTTAGCCCTGACCAATAACCAATGTAATTTGAGATGTGCGTATGTGACATCACTTAATAACTGTCATTTATTGTTAAAAAAAAAAATTAAAAAGTAGCATGAAATCCCGGATGACGTCTCCAAATATGTTCATCAATAAATTAAAACTGATACCAAATTTATTCATTCAAACTCTTCAAAATCATTTAAGTAGGGGATGAATCTATTTTGCTATAGTAATTAAAAACATGATGCAGGGAGCAAAGGGGTCATATTTGGACTCTAGTGTAGCCATTTATAGGTAAATATTAAGGGTTACATTGGATAAGAAAATAATACAATATGTTAGATTAATTGGTTATTCGTGTTAATAAGCCATGAATACTCGGGGTAGACTCCAGAAAAAACTAATCGATGGAGTTCTAATATGTAGTTGTATACTAATAAAGCTACTTGCATGAATGTATGCATATAACAAGAGTATATGATGAAGTCAACAATTTGCATAATGATATAGTTATACAATCTAGTATGGGCAAAAAATATCGGGAATTAAAAAAAACATTTATTTAGTCTTCAAAATTGATTTTATCCCCTCTGAAAAAATAGTCCCTCCAATGCAATATATATATATATATATATATATATATATATATATATATATATATGTTCCAACCTCTTTTTCCAATTTTTAAACCGATTATAAAATTTGAATAAAGTCAATATTAATTACAGATCAATAATAACTGCCGGAAAACCCGACTTTAGCTCTTTACAAAAGAAAGTATATCTCTGCCACTAATGAATATTTTGACTTGTAATTACGCAGAAATGTGAGTGAGAGTCGTGTGGTAACTTATAAACAAAACCATGTATCCCTTATCGGAATTCCAGAAAAAAAAGTTAAATTCAAATTTCCCGATATTTTTAACTCATAGTAGTATACCTAATAATGAAAGGGTAATATCAGTGTTGGTTAGTGAAGACATAATGTATGTACTCACGTATGTATATATCTTTTTACACATCATAATGAAGACTTTTTTGCATCGTTTTGCCCTTGACAAAGCCGACACCTTCTGTGAAGCAACAGCAGATAATAAATTTAAGTCTTCTCTTGGATGAATCAATTTAATTAAACGCTGATGCGATGCGAGTAATAATCTCTATGCAAAGCTTTGTTTCTACAAGTTGCAAAAGCAATATCGTCTACAGAGATAATATTCATTTACTTTATAGATCGATTTTTTATTTTATTTCAACATTCCACTACAAATAAAGAGACCACTTTTTGAGCCAATAAAATTCCAACTAATATAAGAAACTTTTGTAAGATATTACATGGTATGAAATGTCTATTCTTTCTCTTCTTACATATGCTACAGTGCCATTACATTAGAGTAAACTCATCTAAAAACATGAATATGCAACTTTTTTTGTGTGAGGAACAATTATATTTTTATATAAGTGGTATAACATAAATGCAACATTTATATGTGCTCTACATATGTCCTATAAATCGGTCGATCTTAAGCGGTTTTAATTAATTTGTAATCGGGCAAAGTTACGGTCCAAAGATGGCCAATAATGCAGTCATTTGCATTTGAAAGCTTTTCCATTAAAGTGACCGTATATTGGGGGCTTTCGTGTTGTTATTTCTAACTGGACTTTAAAGGTTATTTCTTTGAAGGGCGTCTTTGCCCTTTTTGGAATCAAACTAAATAGACTAATAACCATTTCCTTCGTATCTGTGGACTGTTAAAATATGTATGTACATATATGGGCGGAAGCTATCGAATGACCTTTTCAAAGTTGTTGATGTAACAACTGATAGAGATGAACTTTTAGTGTGCCACTATACCGTGGAAAGGAGGAAGGCAAAGATAACGCCTTCATTACACATAAATCAACCAATAATATGCACATGCAAAAAGATCCAAGAAAAACGTCATCCCCATTATTGAAGTACATATCAAAGTTATTAAATAACTTGAGTAATTATTTAAGTAACTAACTCTTTATTTCCCGATATCGTTATTTTATTATTAATTGTTTTTTGAATGTTTTAAGTATAGTTTGTGTTTTGTCCTTTTTTACTTGTTCCTTAGACTTTAAAGCATATCAATATACGACTTTATTTGCTCGTGGAGAAAAACAAAATTATGTTTTTGGACAAAGTAGCTATATTTGAGCCTTTTTATGTGTTTATTTGTACACGGACTTCAAACATCAATTTGACGAATTAATCATCCTTTATCTGCTTTTTTAACTCCAAATATGTATAATTATGTCAGCTTCTTTCGACAAGTAGTTCTGAAAATGAACTCTTGGTAGTCAACTCTCTATTACGAAAATAAAAAAGAATTTGGTTCTTCTTACGAGGTTTGGTAGAAATGAATCAATCCCCTTTTGCTCTCGTTAGAAAGGAAATAAGTTGTATACATTTGTGTGTGGCTTCCAAGTGGCGTTGGAATGTTCTTAACTCAGGCTTTATTTAATATACATACAAACATATAATTATTGTGTGTCAAATCGTATAATACACAAAGCTAACTCAGTATTCTCTCCAAGGGTAATTTGATAATGGAAATAAATATAATCATGTATTGTACTCATTTTATTGTTTACAGTACCAAAATATATATCCGTACAGTGACATACAGGGTTAGGAACCAAATTTTGCAGCAAACTTCCCTTTTGCGCCTTCTCACTTAAATCAAGACTTTTTTTACCGGTATCAGTTGGTAGCTTGTACCAAAACAAACAACTTTTGTACAAGCAGTTTTGTGATAGAGTCATAGATGTCGAAGGAGGAGTCAAACAGAGAGGAGTTGTCAGCTTTGCTCCGAGCGGGAGTCATCCCTAAGAAGACTGCCGAGACCATTGGCGTCTCCGTCCGCACTGCCTACTACGTTAAGAGGGCTGTCAATGCTGGTCAGGGAACCTCCCGAGCTGAAGGAAGTGGAGGGCATAATAAAAAACGAACTTGAGACCTCCTGGAATACATCAGGACCAAGAATGCCGTGGACCCAACAGCGTTCATGAATTCCATGACCAAGGAGTTAAACATAGACCATAAAACCGGCTGTACACAAGGGTCTGGTTGTATGCCAGGACTCCAAGGTACCTGCTCACCGATAGCTTGAAGCAAAGACGCCTTGAACGCTGCAAGAAGGTGCCAACATGTGGCCCAGTTCAAGCCCAGACCTGAACCCATTGGACTTTTCTGTGTGGAGTGTCTTGGAAAGGGCCACCAATAAGATGTCTCAACCAAATTTGGAGGCTGTAGAACAAGTTATCCGCGAGGAATGGGGCAACATGAGCAAAGGTTATATCCGCAACAGTTGCACCAGCGTCCGTCGCCGTGTTGAGGCTATTATCGACAATAATGGCGGACATATTGAGTAACCTGATACCCTAGGGTCACCTCCACCTCATAGTTTTTGAATTTTTGAAATTCGTTAATTATTACAAAATATATTGATCATTTTGTTCCTTCGTACAGTGTACTGCAAAATTTGGTTCCTAACCCTGTACGTATAACTTTTTTCATAAATATGTATGTCCAAATATCTTAAATTTCTTTTCAAAGAAACATTTACAAAATGTTTGGCTTCATCTCTCTCCTATCAATGTCAATATATACTTTAAGACATCATAGTTGCATGATAATTGAATAAAAAGTGAATTGCAAAATCAATTGATAAAGAGTTCAAACTACCATAGGCATGAAAGTCATTGTCATTGTCTCCCCATATTTTGAAAACAACTAAAAATCAAATAGTTGCGTGATTATCGTGTAATTGCAGTGTACAGCGTCATTTTATGAAACCCTTACCTTTGAATGTATTTCAACAACCCCTGCTTAAAGTCTATGTTGGTGGCTCAATATAAACAGTTTGCTTAGATTCATGCATGCAAGTCATAGGGGCACAATAAGGGCACCCTACCTCATAGATGGTCATTGATGGAAAAACATTTCGTCCCGTCATTTTCTGTATTTAAAAGCTGTTAGTTAATGGTAGGGTGGCTTATGTATATTTGAATGCTCTTTAGAAAGTATGTTTGGCAGTGAGTCCCTTCCTTAAAGTACGTAGCAAAAAAATTATTGCATTTCCTTAAAAAGAATAAAATTAAGTATATGGTAGGCTGCCAATGACGTCATTCTCTCCATCCCATGGACTCTCTATTTAATAATATTTGTGCTATTCACAGTATGTATCAAATGAGCTCAACAAATCTACGTTCGGGAACGCTATTTAGTAAAGTGCAGAGGTAGGCAAATGAGCTCTTGATGTTTGTAAAAGCAAAATGTTCTCATTTTGAAACATATTTCGACTACATAAATATTGTATGACTTATAGTATATGTATATGAGTCTAAGCCCTGGGTTGTACATATACGAATCAAGACATTGTTAATTACATCATTAAGGCAAAATTAACACAAATCTTTGCTTGCTTTATGGTAACTTTATTGCGCTAATGTGTTCATACATACAATATGTAAAAGGTCTCTAAGTCATCATTATTATTGTATGAACACAGTATGTACAAGTTTTGTACATAATTAGAGTCTCATATCGCAAAATATCATCTCGTTGGAAATGGTTTGATTAAGAAACAAAGGCATTTCTAAATAAATAATTGTATAGAAATAGAATTGTGTTTGTGTGTGTACACACTTTGTACAGCTACTACATTATGCCGAAACATAATTTTGATAGGAATCTCCTGATATATCAAAACCACATACCAATGGTTTGTACATTCATTATTATTTTTTATTATTGTTATTAACAAAACCTGCCGTCACCGAATCTTTTTGTTCTTCATTGTTTCTGAAAAAGGCAATTTATATGTGTATATCGTAGATTTATGCATTTTTTATGTGGAATGTCAACCATATTTTTTTTGTTTTTGTTTTTTATGTGTTGTTAATTAATACTTTCATTTCATATTAATGTTGATTTTTTTAATGAAGTCTACAGGGGTTTTAAGTGGGAGGTTTATTATGCGTCGTTCCATTCCATTGTTCATGTGTTTGATGGATTAAATCATCACAATTAAGTTCTTTTATAAGAAATCGAATTTCTGGCTCATAGAGCTGGCAGTATACAACGACTCAGCCTCAGTGTATCATAAGAGATTCAACCTTGAAAGACTCCTCGAGATGTGAGACTACGAACCATCTTTTATTTTCAATTATAATTTACCTTTTTATAAAAAAAAACCCCACAAATCTCAAACTTGGTCTCCTAAGAAAGAAAAAAATACTGACAAGGGGATTATTGCTCTGGTAATGTGGGAATGGAAAAAGTCGATGGTCTCTTATATGAATACATAAGTAAGGAACAATGTTTGCTCAATATCAAAAGATTGAAATATCTTTTTAACATGATTGAGTTTTAATAGTCATAATAATGACTGAGTCAAAGCCTGGAGTTGACTCAAGTTCCACTCACACCTTATTGAACTGCAAATTTCAGATTACAAATGATAAGATCTCTGTCCCGACTGCGTATGAACAGCTTTGTACTGATAAATGAGCAAGCAATATATAGGTTATCCTTGTATGAACCCGGGATTTGAAGAATATTCAAAGTGCTCTTCTTGGAATGGTGTGTTTACATGTAACTAATTAATTTATTAATATATTTATCGGCGGCAAAGATTTGTATAGTAATCAAATCACTTAGCAAAGATGTCGACACGGCATTTTGAAGTCAATTCTAGTATCTTTGAGTTAGAGTCGATTTGCGAGTCTTTTCATTTCGAGTTGAGCCTAAAGCCACAATTTAACAAGATTGTAAGTTTAACTGGTGCTTAAAATTTGTTAAATAATAATAGTAATTTGATATTATAAAAGAATATGTTTGTGAGTCTACAGATATTCAAGTCTCTTTTAACCCATTAATTTGGAGTCCACAACGATCCCGATATTTGCAGACCTTTATGTATACATGTAATGTGCAATATAAAGTAAAAAGAAAAGCTCCAATAAATCAAAATCTATTCCTAAATAATCCACAAAGACTCTAAATTAATTTCCTCATTGTGAATTCATTAGAGAGTTAAACTAATTCATTTTACAATTAGAGTCAACGTCTTTGTTCCATGGGAAGAGACCCTTTCGATTCATTAACTACACCCACAATCATCTCTTGATGCTGCTAAGTAATGAATGATGAAGGCGTAGACCTTCATTTCTCATAGGATAATGAATCATTTAAAAAAGAAGAAAAAAACCAATGCTATTATGAACAATCATAGTTTGAAAGGTTCCCCTATAAAAAGTTGAAATGAAGTGCTGCTAATTAATGAGTGAAATGGATTTAGAAATAGACATTCCAAAGCAATTTTTTTGTTCCTCCTCAGAGACTTAATTAATGTGAAAGTTAAAATGATTTCTTTTGTTTTTGAATAGTACATGTATGTATATATTTTTTTTAAACAAATGAATATTGAATATACTAAGTCTTGTAGGTTTAAATATCTATCTTCCTATATGTTTAAACACCCTGAAAGGAAAGAAACCTCAATATCCTATGTTACAATAATTACGTACCTATTTATGATGTGAAAGGGAATAAAGTAGCCACATAATTAATATGAATAGTTATAGGGGTGAGGGGGTCCCCAGCCACTCAAACTCCTTAAATGCATAAAATACCTACAAATCTATGTAAGTAGTTACATGGTATTATTTTGTATTGTTGTTATTATGGTATTGAACCAGCAAGAACCACATTCATACGTTTATTGAAAGAACAAACCTTGGTTTATATACATATATATATACATAAATACCAGGAATATTAGAAAAAAATCCATATTTAACCATCAAAGTTCATTTTATCCCCCCTCAAAAGTAGTCCCTACATTGATCTAATACACATGTGCCAACATTATTTCTCCAATTATCAAAACAGTGACAAAAGTTTTATTAGGTGACTATTAATTATAGAACAATAGAGTTTTTAGAACTGCTATCAAAATTAAAAATCAGTGAGGTAAGTTACTTGAGTTTAATAGGTTATGTATCTTGAGAAATAAACCCTGGATTCTCAAAATTTCAAAAGAATAACAGTCATGACTATTCATGTCAACTTTTTTAATTTACACACCAAAAAGCATTTCTCTAAATTGCATTTGAGCTGTGATCCTTTAGACATTTTAGAAAAAAAGAAAGAGTTCAATTCTATCTCTTCACAAAAAAACGTGCGTATTTCTAAGACTAAGTAATTGATTGATCTGTAATTACGCTCAGATGTACGTGACAGATGTGCACACTTACAAAACTAAAAAAGATTACTCCCTATCTGAGTTCTATAACAAAATTAAATTCAAATTTTCCTGGTATTTTTTCCTCATAGTGTTCTACAAGTATATATTTTCTATCCGTATCAAGCTATTTAAAAATGCAATTCACGAACTTTTTGTTCATTTTATTCCTCTTATTATTATCCTTTAAAAATGAAATACAATAATTTAAACACATATCTATTATACTATATATTATACAATTTATAAATATGTTTTGGCTAAGAAATAAATATAATAATAATAACGAGAGCAACAGGCGTTTCATTATTTTGGTCAAGATAACGAAGAAGTAACGTTGTACCATTGTTTGTTTAGCTCTGTGCTCAGTGGTTTTCTAATTTATTTTTTTTCGTTATAGCTGCCTTTGTATGGGGAGGGAGAGAGGGTATTTGTTAATTTGGTTTCAACTAATATATATGTCTATGCATATTTAGTGGACACAAAAAATGTTTCCTAGATATTCAATGGCAACTTAATTAAATGTCTTTCTGCTTTGAAAGACTAAATAAAGCTTACAAAGCTGTCATCTTCAATGTACATCTTCTATGTACTAATGTGCTATTTAAAACTAACTAATATTGGTTGGAGTTTTAGAGAGAAGGGGGAAATTGAGCATAAGTTGAAGTTGGGAATTTAGGTCCCAATACAAATCCTTTGCACATTTCCTCTCCTATTCATAATGAAAACATTACAGACTCTGTTAGTAAATCAATCAATAATTCAACTGGCGGCGGTCGAAGAGCAGTGAGTGTCAATGATATAAGGAGAGCCTTTGAAAAGGCTGAAGCCTCCTTTCTTTAACTGCAAATACTTTCATCAACTCTTCAGGTGGAGCACCAAGTCATAATCGAATGAGTTCAATTGATTTCACAACTTCTGAGGAATCTTCAATCCCTACTCCTCATTACTACGGTTCTGTTTCAAGTCTTATATCCGGACAGTCAGCCTTGAAAGATCATTACAGTTCCATCACTTCCTTGGCATCTTCCACTAGCTTAATTTCTCTTCAGGAACTACAAGGCTTAATAGATGAGGCAAATCAATCGCTGGAAGAGTCTGAAACTCCTAGTCAGGAAATCATGGTTATTTTTCTTCATCGAGAATTCACAGCTGGTTCTATTGGTATTACACTAGCCAGAGGTGTGGATTATGAAAATAAAGATATAACGGTTCATAAAGTCATTCCCGGAACGCTGGCTGACAGAGATGGCAGAATTCAAAAAGGTGATTGTTTTTTGTCTATCAATGGGAGCTCAAAGAAAGAAAAAATATTTTCGCAGACAATGATTTTCTTGTAAGAAAATCACCAATGATAAACAATGATAACATCAACAATGCATCATGTATAATTTAAAATAAATGGAAAATGCAAAAAAATTGAAATAACAAACATAAAATTATCAAAAACTAATTTGCAAATAAAGGGATTTAGCCATTGGATAATGGTTTTGTTCGAAAAACTGAGCTTCACACCTCCTTGCAGCTCATATTAAACCACAAATGTTTACACGGCCATTATTATATTATATATTTTTGACTACTTTCACCATAGAATTCATGGACATAGTCGGCTTAAACTTCCCTCTGGCCTCAAATGAAGGGCCTTAAAAGGTGTTTAGAGCAGCATTTACCCAAAGGCTCGCTACAAAATTATTTCTCAAACGCTGTACATACTTAAATATCGTTTGCTAACATAATGCTGAGGGTGAAACCCCGAAAAAAAGGAGGTTTCTCAATAACAATACTATTTGTAGTTATGCTCCAATGGAGTAGTATGAGTTCTCCTTAAAATTAAGAACGGTTTGAAAAATAAAAGAGCCCATATCCAATCATGAGGTATATTAAATCCTAAGGATTTTTATAAACATATGTATGTAGTTCAAAAGGCCTTGATTGAGTCTTGGATCACTTCATGACTTAAAATCTTTTGCACCTATACATATATATATATATATATATATATATATATATATATATTATGTATGTAGAAGAATCAAAACTTCAATATAAAAGGCTAATACAGCTTGCATGGACATAGTATGTTGTTGAATTATATATTTCCATCAATTCATTTATAACGGCCTTTTTCCTTCATTATAAATCATACATAGAGACAGTCTCACTATACGTGCATTTTGATATATATATATATATATATATATATTAATAGAATCTATCTTCAAGATCTAAATAGATATATATGTATACAAAGTTATTAGCCAGTGCACAAAGAAAATAACACATGTTTAATTCCACCTGTGCACTGGAATAAAAATTCCATGATACTTTTTTGATTTTTTTTTTTTTCATAAAACCTCTTTGTTACGGACATGTATGTAATTTCATATCGGTTGTGTGTATGTATGTATGTATGTATGTAGAGGTGCAAGATTCATTTTTGCGCTATGGAAAGTCGTAAAAAACAACTTTCATTCAATATATATGAAGAAGAGCTCAGACAAAGACAATTTAAAAAAAAAAAAAAAAAAAAAAAAAAATTCATTCATCTCTGTTTATAAAGAATATGGAATAAAGATAAAATGCAAACTCTTCAGCAACATCTGGTGACTCACTCTTGTATAAATAAATATAAATGAGAGGAAAATGAATGGATATTTATTATAATATCTTTATTTTATTCATTATTTATGCATTGTACAAGTTACAACTTGTATTAGAAGGAAGTTGTGCAAATTGCAATGTCTACGTTTGAAAGTATCTGATCTAATTACTCATACAACAATAGGTATTTTAATATTGTATCATCAACTATGCATTCATTAATGCTGTCACTTTCAATTAAAAAGAAGAAAAAAAACACCAAAAGAACATGATGCCTTAATGAGCTATTAACTCAAATCATCTACATATGTGTCAAGTCAACAAAAAACCAAGTGTATCTCAAATATTTCAAAAATGAGTGTGAACTGCCTTCATAATCTTGTTGAAGACATTCTATTTCGTTTGTATTAATAGGCTATGTCGATTAATTAAATAATGACTCTAATAATTGCAACTGCCACTAAATAAATCTCTGGGGCTATGAAAAAGATGGGTGTTCTTTCAGGGACCATATCGGCTCTATATGTAATTGTAACATTTATCCAATTGCTCTATTGGATAGACAACAACCCTTGGTTTCTCGATATAAAGTGACATTTTAGCAAAAACGGAGCGTCATAGGTCTTAAAATGACTTCGAAATATTTGGTCGTTATTTTTATGAAGTAAAAAAAAAACTTAAAAGTCGATTTTCTCCTTTTTATCATTTGAAAACAAACTTGTTTTCTTGTTGACGTGACACATTTGTCTTCTTTTTTTTAAAAAAATCCTTTAGTGACGAATACGAACCTACTTGACGAAGTTAACATTGATTACTATCCGTACACTGAATACACCGTATACCGAAAGATACACTCTTTAATAAATAGTACATCTGTACAAACATTTTGCCAAATTTTCAAAGTAGTTACAAAATGTTTATTAAATCAATAATAATTAATAATTATTATTAGAGAACAATAGCTGATGTGTTTTTAGGCTATTAAAATTAAAATTCAAAGGTTCGATTTTCTTGAGTAGAAGGGCATGTATCTAAATAAATGAACCAGAGATTCTACAAATTTCAATAGAATAGACTCTGGGATATTCATAGTTCGATCAAAATTTCTCTAAATTGCATTTGAGTCATGATCTTGTAGACATTTTAAAAAAAATGAAGAATTCATTTCTAACTGATGTTCACAAAGGGACGTGTGTATCTCAAACACGAGTGAATATTTTGACACACAGTAATTAGACAGAGATGTCAATTGACAAAAGTGTCAACTTAAAAAACTGAAACATTACTGCCTATCGAAATTCCAAAAAAAAAAAAAGTTAAATTTCAATTTCCCGGTATTTAAAGAAGCAAGAACAAATATCTCTGAATTATTATTATTATTTTTTATTTTGAGCAGTTCATGACAATTTTTAAATACCTTATAATAGTAGAGAGACTTTAATTTTGTATTGACCAAATAATATTATTACATAATATATAATAATACATCATCTATCCTCATTATGACTTATTTTTAAACATCTGTCCTCGCTTTGTAGTTCGTAGTTGATACGTGTGTAGAAAGAATCCTACTTCTTTATACACAAATTGATTTATTCAAAAGGTATATATATATATATATATATATAGATACACAGAAAGATAATGAACCTTGACACTAGTACAAACTATCGACGACACTACTCAAATTATTTTGCTTTGAAGCCTTCTAAGGTCTATGTATTTAATGAAATTTTGAAGGACATTTCATTTTGCTTATTATTATTATTATTACTATTATGGATTATTTATTAAGTTAATATATATATAACAAATGTTGTTCGATACATACATAGAATGAGGAACAACTGTTTGATAAAAACTAACAACTTTTAAACACCTTTTTTTTAGACATTAGAGAGAGAGAGAGAGGTATACCTCTGTACATTTATATAATAGAAAAAAGAGGTAGAAATTGTAAGTTCTCAAACTGATGATATCTACATATATGTAGATAATAATAACTTGAGTGTTTGATAAATACACATATACTTATGTACATAGAAGCTTGGAGTATTTAGGTACTATTATTATTATTGTTATTATTATTATTATAGGAAGTAATACGCAATTTCTGCTTAGTACGATAAAAATAGTAAATAAAAAACACAAAGTGCTCTATTGATAATAATAGACATAAGAAACAAACGGCAAAAAAAGTTCTTTTTTTCTTTAGCAATTCATGTGTGATGATGAGATTACGTAACAGAATCATGGGACATCATTAATTTAATTGATAGGAATGTAAATAATATGCAAATGGGGTGTGTAAAATAAAAAAAAAGAGAAAATCATCAACCTGGTTACTCTGACAATTTGATGAATGAGGGAAGCAGCTTGAGCTGTCATATCGTTGTACTGAGCTACAAGCTGCTATTCTCTTTTATATATACAAATGAAGACATCAATAATAAATAATAACATTATGTATGTATACCATAGATGTGAGGCAGAAAATTAACTGAAATGAATGTCAGGGAATTATATATTTTTAACTAATAATAATTATACGAGGACTTGAGCCCTTTTTTTTGTTTACATTTTATTTGCTTTATTGACGTTAATGCATGATTTCCTTCATGCGAGATCTTTACTTTCAGGTAGATGTTCTCCCCTCAGTAGTAATAAAGGAAAAATGATAACAGCTTTAGAAAACAAAAAGTGCTGTTGTTAAAAGTGCCAACTCCACAAAATCTCGCACGCGGCATTTTGAAATATTATTTACATTCCTACTAATTGATGACTTGTTTATTTGCTGCTGCTTACAACCCCCCCCCCCCCCCTCCTTGAGCAATTATAATCAGTAGTAAAAGGCTTTTTAGCCTTTTACTACTGATTATAATTGTATATAAATCGATTATAATTTTAAAGAGTCTATAAAATCCTTACTCCTGATTTGTCACATTGGATGAAGTTTAGAAATGTGTTGACTTGGCATTACTTTCGGTTATTTATGCAATCTGTGATACAATTAGGGAAAAGCAATGGTCATGGGCATTGTTGGCACTGGGGACAGAGAGGATATGTTTTTCTTTTTAGAATCTAATTTACATATATTTATGTAAATACTTATCCAGGACGGATCAGTTGCAAAAATCATATTCATGCCTCTGGACCCTGCAAATAAAATTAGTGGATATATAAGTGTGTATGCTTTGAGTTAAATACAGCCAAGGATGTTACTTTTTGTGATCTCTCTTGACCTCGAGATCAATTTTTGAAGGTCTCGACTCACTTAAAAGTCCTTGTTTTCTCTTGGTTTTGACCCTTGAAAAGCCTTGATCCTGATTTTTAATTCCAAAATGAAGAGTTTGTTCGGACTTAGTATCGACCCCTCAAAGTCTTGATCTTGAGGTAAGTGATTTTAGAGGGGTACGGAAATATGATTTACTCGCTGATTGACGAGTTTTTGTCTTGTCTTTGACGACATCACTGTACGTTTGTAATTAATATTGACTCTTAGAAAATCAGTTTTTACCTTCGTGAACGAATTATATAAGTACATAAATACATTATATACAACTAATATGGTCCAAAGGTGAAAGAGTAACTTGATCTTTGTCAAATATTTGTATTACTCTTACAGAACAAAAATTTTGCTAGATTATTCAACTGTAAAGATACTTGTTTATTAATTGAAGATTCAAAAAAAAATATTTTGTAATTCTATTTTTGTACGTTTTGCTTTTTATATCAACATGGCTAAATTTAAATACAGTATGATATAATAACTTATTCCATAAGTTTCATCTATATAAAACTGATTTTTATTTACTGATCTATACATGAGTAAAGGCTATAATTTGAACTACGAGAAAATGACTCAAGTTTTAAACTTTTTTTAAACTTCAAATATAATTTGATATCAAACTTTTTGATCGTTCCTATGTCAATTTGTTCAACCCTTAAATCAATAAACGAGGTAGAACGAGTAGGATGTGTTAATTAGACTATAAAAGTTTTTAATATTAGAATATTTAAGTCAACAAGAGAGCAAATTTCTTTTCAAATATTTCAAATATTGAAAAGGAGAAAATCCACTTTTAAGTAGTTTTTTGTATTCATAAATATAACGGCCAAATATTTCGAAGTCAGTTTAAGAGTTATCGCACAAGATTTTTACTAAATGTTACTTTTCATCGTGAAACCAAGGATTGTTGCCTATTCAATACAGCAATCGGACTGTATATGGAGCGTATATGGTCCCTGAAAGAACGTTCATCTTTTTCATAGCCCAGAGATTTATTTAGTTGCAGTTGGCTAAAACAAGTTCATCATCTGTTTAGGAACTATTAAGAATCAACTACATCCGCTATCATGCTGCCCATGAATCATAGTAATAGTAACTACATAGTCAGAAATACAAGATGTTTTTGATTCTTGATTGTGGCCGGGAGATTTTTTTTCCTATAATACAGTTGCAATTATTGGATTCATTATTTAATATATCGAAATAACCTATTAATACAAATAAAAGAGAATGCCTTCAAATAGAACATGAGTGCAGTTCATACTCATTTTTGAAGTATTTCAGATAAACTTGATTTTTTGTTGATTTGACACATTTTCAAAATATGTCAGAAGGATACTAAGGCATTTATGTAAATGTATTCATAATAAGAGCTAAAAATCTCATTTTGACAAAAAATTTATAATGTTTCTCTGGACCAATAAAATGAACTACATAGATAATTTTCTATGTAAATCCTTCATGACAAGAGGGATATAAATAGTTTTAAAGCGAATTATTATTCATACATTCTAATACTTGACATGAAACCACATTTTTCAAGGAACAAAATTAATTTTAATGATGATCTCTTTGAGTAAATATATAATAATAATAATATAATTATTATTTTCCTATAATGAATCAATGAGTGATGTCTAATTTGACTTATCAAAGTCTCCAATTTTGAATTATTTGGAAAAAGTTATTTTATATGATTAAGAGTTCTGTATAGATATTATGAATCATCAATAGAGAGCTTTTGATGAGGTATATGGTCCACATCCCTTAGACAAGATCAACATTTTTCAGGAAAGTAGAATAAACAAGTAAAAAGGATCTCAATTATCACTAAAACCTTTTTCCAAATATAACTTCAGACTCGAAGTTAAAAGATACCAACTTACACATAGACTCACAAACAACATATTTTATTTCAAATAGTTGCTTAGATTATTATTTAATCGGCAATTATCTTTTTATATACATACATAATGGTGTATGAATACTAATGGGATGACGGAATCAGAGTTGGAAACTAAGTTGCAATCATGTCTTGGACACATGTTTCAAGAGTATTATTTTCGTCAATTTTTGATTCGTCTGACTAAGACAAAAAAATTATATTCTTGAGGGGATAAAAACGAGACCAAATGTGGTGAAACAAAACACAATCTGACCTAACTAAATGTGACTAGAGGAGATGAAAATGGAATGAAATGTAACTAAGGGAGATGAAAATGGAACGAAATATAACTAAGGGAGATGAAAATGAGACGAAATATGACGAAACAAAACGTAACGAGACAAAGTGAAACAAAATGAGATGAAGAGAGACAAAAACGAGACGCAATGTGACAAGACTAAGACGAAAACTAGACAAAATGCTACAATACAACGACCAAACGAAATGCTACAATACAACGACCAAACGAAATGCTACAATACAACGACCAAACGAAATGTTACGAAACAAAAATCAGACGAAATGTGACGAAGCTAAATGTGACAAAACGAAATGCTACAAAACAACGACCAAACGAAATGTTACGAAACAAAAATCAGACGAAATGTGACGAAACTAAATGTGACAAGACGAAATGTGACTCATTGAGTCGAAAATGTGACAAAATGAGACAAAGACAAGACAAAATGAGACAAAGAGAGAGACAAAAATGAGACGCAATATGACAAAACTGGAACGAAAACGAGACAAAGACTAGACGAAATGTGACGAAAATAGGTTTATTGAAAAAATTGTTGACAGCATTAAAACTGTGCCGCAAAGCTCAAGTCTTAGCTTCAACTCCAAGCTCAGAATCGAACCGGACTTGTAGAAAATAGACTCGTAAACGGCTTTCTTGTAAGCATAAAGGTATGTTTGTACATACATACATATATATATATATACACAAATATGTACTTCGTTCTAATTATTTTCCATAATATTGAAACGTAATTAGAAAAAGAGGCAATGCTTCAAGTTATTATTATTACTATTATTTGGATTTTTTGTACATTTGCTCCAATTCATATCTGCGTCATTCCTAGTAAAGTTATGTGTACAACTGTCTCCCTAATTCTTTCTCTCTGTCACACACACATTTATGTATGTATTTAAACTCAATATATGTACCTAATATATCATGTATCACCTTTCATACCTAGAGATACAATGAAAAAAGGAGTAGATTTATGTAACTATATTTCTAGATCGACGCATGATAAGTCAAATATTTGAATAAATGTTGACAAACAGCAAGCAAACGCATATATATATATATTATATAGAAGAACAAACAATTTAGACACAAGGAAATACCATCATCATGCAATAAAGACTGCCGAGTTTACCATTAATTAATTGAGTCTTTTTTTTTTGTTTTGTTTTTTTGGTGTATTGTTTATTTAGTGAGTATTTAGGCGTGATAGCATGCTATTCTGACAACTACCTAGGTACCTAAGGCTTGACATAAAGACTATATTTTGTTATTCATTGTGACTTTCCCCCCTTCCCCCTCCCCCCAAATGATGTCTAATAGATAGACGTACGTACACATTCAAAACCAAGGAAAGGTGGATCAAGGCTACGAAAAATAGTGACAAAGTCACGATCACTTGATCAATTTTTTATTCAAATGGCTACGAGATGACTTTTTAAGTCCACTAGACCAGTGGTGCCCAACTCCCGGTCCGAGGATCATTCAGGCCGCACAAGAATTAATTAGTTATTTTTGGACTTGAAAAGGTGGGCTTACAACTACTTTATCTACAGACTCTAGGAGAAAAAGAAAATTTAAAGTATAAATGCAATTACAAAAGATAATTAACTGTCAGTAATAACCCCCAGATGTGACCATCTCGTTGCAAAGAAAACAGCTCAGGGCTCACATTGATTTAGCGTTACGGACAGTTTTTGATGTTATTGTATTTTATATTACTGGAGCAATGTGTTAATAAAGTTATACCTTCCTAATGTTATAATAGCATTGTAATGTTGGAGCAGTGCGCTAATAAAGTTCTATATGAGGTCACAGTTGATTCATGTTTATTGTTTTTGTGAATATTTCAATTCCTCTGTCCCCTGTAAAATTGTCAAGTATTGACCGGTCCGAGGTTAGAAAAAGGTTGGGAACCACTGCACTAGAGGACCTAAGGAAACTAACTACACAATTTCTATTAATTGATTACTTTAATCAACACAAGGTAAATTTTGCAGAAGGGAAGGCAAATATAAATAGTCATATACATATGTTCTACAAAAGTGACATCCTAGAGATGAAAAAAAAGTTTTTTTTTTTAGCCAAAGAAATGTCTTGAAACTAACAAACGCCTTTCCACACTTTGTTTTATTTCTTTGGGGTTGACAAACTTATCAGTGTAAAGGCTGGATTCAAAAGTACACTTGATTGCAAAGTACTCCCCATAGTGTCCCTCAACCTTTCATGTTAAAAGGCAAAGAAAATATGTATGCCCAAAATTAACTAGCCGGTTATGCTCTATATGTACAGACTTCCCAGCTTTGTAACTTACTAGATGAACAATCAGATTACTAATAAGAGCAAAATGATTAAGAGCTAATAGAAAAAGGTATAGGATTAATTGTTGCATTCATTTTGGTGAGTCTCATTTGAGAACCTCTCACTTCAGTAAGTATTCTTATAGACGGACCTCATTTCAGCGAGTTTTACGTATAATTACACAATTATTTTGTATTATTTTTCATTGTCTCAAATGTTTCAAAGACAAGCCATCCTTTAATAGGGTACAAACTAAATGTTTCATCGATAAATTAGATATGGATTCTACCGATGGGAGAGCGTTCCTACCCATGAAGACGAAAGAAAGACTTTGTATAAAGTAAATATAAGCAAATATCCTTAAATTCAAAATATCAATCTGTAAAGACGCATATGATATTGGCGGATGCAGAATTTGGGCCTTTGGGCTTAATCCAATGTTAGTGAGATAGCTACTCCATCATATTACGTACACAACACTAATAAAGACTTACTTTACCCAAAGACAATAAAAGACTACTTAAGAGAGGTTTGGTTATATCTAATAGTACAAGTCATGGATCTATTCTAGCTATATCAAAAAGTCACTCAAAAAAAAATAGAATACTCACTGAAATGAATGAACATATGTAGATGAAAGGTGTTATAGAGTGAGCCGTAATTTGCTCACCCCTGCATACATACAACACAGACTCCATTTTGTCCACTTGCAATTCCCCTTCATATGGAATTTAATGAATGACCAATTAAAACAGTTAACAAGCTCTATTTCTGAGTCTTTCAATAATAAAATATAAATATATATATACTTTATTTTAGTACGCATTTGAAGGTCAAAGTGTCTCTCATAGACTTCATTATCAAGACATAATTATTTTATGTGTATATAACATATTTATTATTTTTATTATGTCTCCACACTCTAATAATATTATTTCTTGGAAACAACACGTTTATTATCTGTTGAACATTATGGAAGAAATTATTTTTGTTTAATTGATTCTACACCCTTTACTGCTGACTATATAGAACATTTATATAAATGCCGTTGAAATCAAAAAAGCTTAAAATATAAATATTCCAGACGCTATTCTTTTGAATCTTTGAGACTCCGTGGTGTATTTCTTGAGATACACAACCTATTACTCAAGAACTAAGCATCTTTAATTTTTAATTTTAACCCTTTCAAACCCATAAGGTGTTAGATAGTATTTTTAATTGGAAGTTATGTTTTTTGAGGTCAGAATGACCATATTAACCTTATTGGATTTTATAAAAAAAATTGTCACTCAACTTATTCCTCTTAGAAATGATGGTGTTCCTCGGGGTGTGAAGATAATTTTTTCATCCTTAAAAATACACAGTTTATCAGTACTTTTTTTCATACTTATTATATCTGTAGGTACATTTATTCTTTATCCTTATATTCTATTTGACAAAAAAATTTGAAAAATCTTAAATAAAAAATATATATCATATGTTATGTACAACATTTTAAAGATGATATTTTATGAAGCAATTTCTGTTGATATATCAATATAAAAAAACTCTCTTTACATCCAGAGGGTGTCCCAAATAACTTAAACTTGAATAGTTTCTAATTTATGCGTTAGAACTAAAAGATATTTTAAGCTAATACTTCTTTAAATATATATTAACAAATATTTGATTAACAAATAATTTCTTTGAAAAACAAAAAAGTTATTTTGGTTTAAACATGATTCTTTTGCAGTTGTAAAAATCGTAACTTTTAGTACATTGAAAAATATTCTAATCAAATTTTTTTATGACTAACTATGAAATATAAATAATCGGTTGACAATGGATCGTATTTTGAGTTTATGGGACACCGGTGTCCTCTGGGTTTGAAATGGTTAATAGCATATTTAAAAACTCAGTAGTTATTGGTATGTAATTATTGACTAAATATAATTTTTGAAACGTTTTTGAAACTTTGAACATAAACGCTGGCACTTGTGCAATGACTCATAGGAAGGATTACTTACTTTTGAGAGGGACGAAATGAATTTGGATGATTCTTTGATTCCAAATAACTTTTACCCGTACGAGCAAACTATCCTTTTGACTGAACAAAGCATCAACGACACGTCTTCAAGCGATCTGATATATATTCCCATTTTTGAACTACTATGTATAAGTACATACATAAATATGAGTATCATCCACTCATAAAAAACCTTTATTCAACCCTTCACTACTTTCATAATTAAATACAACATTAGACACTCTCGTAGACAAGTATGTAATTGTAGCCTATAGCATAAATACAAGACTCCTTCAAAGAGTAGGGCAAGAAGGATTGTCACTCTTCATTAAAATCAATGAGAATCAATCTATATGCATAACTACATATATGTATATAAATATAATTATGTTTGTCTGCAAACGAGGAAAAATCCACATCAAAAATGAATTCTTAAATTCGTCAAAAAGCAAGTTATAATAATAATAATAATGAAATATTATCAACACATTATAATTATGTACTATAATCCCTTGCAAAAGCCATATCCCCTCTCTCAAAAAAAAAAAAAAAAGACAGCACAAAGACACTTATAAATACTACTATTATTATGGTGGCTTTTTACGTGTCATTAATTCCTATATTTGGAGATTTTGTGGGAGTATCGTTTTCCTACCATATACTAAAGGCAATAACAACATCGTCAAAGAGCTTATGTATGTATATATGTATCATGAGCTGTTGTTGTTTTTGAATCTTTGTAGTCTCATCATCATTTTCTCCATTACCCCTTCTTTCTTTCTCTTTTTTTCCCCCATCGTCTGCACTATGTATCACTTCCCATTATTGTGTGTTTTGAGACTCACGTTATGATTATGATTATTTTATGATATATGTATATATATAGAAAAGTGTTTTGCTAAAAAAAAACACTTACAATATATGTATGTATGTATATATTAAGTATATAATATTTGCAATGATGAATGCAAAACAGCTAAATGGGATCTATGTATGTATGTATATGGTCGTAACTTACAGTACATTTATTTCTGAGTGGTTCTACGATACAAAACAGAGTTGCTATTCATAGTTATAGGTACTTATAAACTTCCTTGCTAATTTTGAAGCTCTTTTGAGTCATTTGATTTGAATTGATCCCTCTAGTATTTATACAATATATATATATAAAATGATTCCTTTGTTTCTAAGGAAGTAGCAAAGGATTGTGAAGGATTCGTAGTCTCATTATCCTATTGATAGTTAAGAGTATGTCAATTGTACTTATAATTAAGTACATTACATTGTTTCCATCTCTATATACATATGTACTATGAAAGAGGAAATGTTACTACGCAAAACAAGAAAAAAAAAAAACAGTAGAGAAAATTGAAGGAGCAACGTGATGAAATATCCAGAATTTGTTGCTTTTTTAACAAAAGTTTTTGATTGTCTCAAATAATATTTTACTCAGATATATGTAATTCATATAACATACAGGGTTAGGAACCAAATTTTGCAGTAAACTTCAATCCCCTTTTGCTCCTCCTCACTTGAATCAAGACTGTTTTTGCCGGTATCAGGTGGTAGACTGTATCCAAACAAACAACTTTTGTACAAGCAGTTTTGTGGTAGAGTCAAAGATGTCGAAGGAGGAGTCGAACAGAGAGAAGTTGTCAGCTTTACTCATAGCAGAAGTCACCCCCTGAGAAAGCGAACGAAATCCTTGGCGCACTGACTACTACGTTAAGAGGGCTGTCAATGCTGGTCAGGGAACCTGCCAAGCTGAAGGAAGTGGAGGGCATAATAAAAAACGAACTTGAGACCTCCTGGACGGCATCAGGGCCAAAATTGCCGAGGACCCAACATGAATTCCATGGTTAAGGAGTTCAACATGGACCCTAAGACCATCAGGACGGCTGTCCGCTAGGATTTGGGAATAAAGTTATATGCCTGGACTCCCCAAGGGTCCCCTCCACCTCGTTGTTTTTGAATTTTTGAAATTCGTTAATCATGATTAGAAAATATATTGATCATTTTGTTTCCTCGTATAGTTTACTCCAAAATTTGGTTCCTGACCCTGTAAATAAAATGTACTCATAGAGGTGAGCTCTGGAACATATTCAGAGTTGCAATTAGCAGAACGTATAGTCACGTAGCTATAATAAAAATTAAGAATCCTTGTGATTCGTTGCCTTGACGCCACGTAGTTTGTATTGCTGATTCAGAACTCGATTGTGATGCTTATTGACCGCTCCTTTCAGTATGAGTACATGTCGAGTACCACCAGGGTTCTATTGTATACTAAGGTTCGACTTATATACATATATGTATATATATCTCAAAAAACCTTTAAGTCTAAAGTATGCAGAAAACTATTTTTGGATGCATGAATAGTAATTGCATTTTACTAAAGGAATCCGAGGAGTAAGCTCATGACCCTATCTGTCCTTTAAGTGAAAATGATGCCTTGCTGGTTGCCTTTTAAAATTTGGGATGTTTTTTTGAGGACGGTTACTTATTATAAGGATATTATGAGGTGAGTTGGAATAAATTTTAAGTTCCATTTGACGTATTGAGAACTGAAATAATTTTGCTCAAAATTTAGAAGATATCATTAGAAGAAGTAATGTCCAGTCCTTTTTCAATACATATGTATAGTTAATTGAACAAGTCTAAAACATACAGAACAGAAGTTTTTTTTCGTATACATTCCAGGATATTTTTATGCAGCCGCAGCACATATATACAATTCCTTATAAATATAAAGGTATCAGATTATAGATTTTAATATGGTGTGAATATATTCTTGTATGTCTTTTGACAAATTTTCTTCAACTTTCCTTTACATTTCTGTGTTCTTTCTTCTTTTCTTCTGGGAGGGGGGTTTTCTTTCTCTATTTCATTATTTCTTTCTTTCTTTCTTTCTCTCTTTTTTTTACCAATAGCTCTTATTATTTTATTTCTCCATATGGTTTTTATGGATTCTCATTAGGAATATAATTATACAAATATATATTTGCATACATATATTCCTATGTATAATTCCATGTACATATGTAACAAAATTGATACTCTGTTCATGATTAATAAAAAACATATAACAACTTTGCAATGTTAAGATATTGCAAAAAACATAACATGACTCATTGAATGATGAATAATTTAGTTTTTTCATGTTCGTGTATATATATATTCTAGAATACGTACATATCGAGTACTCATTTAAGGAGATTCTTTAGAGTTCTATAGATGGACCCACAAATGATGGTTTTATTCTTCTTCTTCTTCTTGAACCATTTATATACGTACATTATTCATTTATTTTTTGAATATCTTTTGAATAGAATTCCATCTAAGGGAGGGAGGAAAACATAAAGGAATAGTTTTGATAAAAAGCTTGGATTTATACATCCAAATATGTTTACACTCATTGATAAAAAACCCACAAAAAACAAACACAGATGAGCCAATCAGTCTGTACATGACTGAGCCATTGACTTCACTACACAAAAAGAGTACATGCTGTTCAATTTATTTATGAATATTATCACAGGTCAACAAATTTGAAATGTCAAAAATACTAAGGGGTATAAGTATAATAAAATGTATTCAGTTTTGCACCCTGAAGAAATCGTTCATCTAAATGTGTTAATTTTCATCCAATTACGAGCAAAAATTCGCTAGATATGAAAGACTCACGGTATAGCTATCAAAAAACAAGTGCAATAGACTAAAATGCAATGCAAGAAGTCAAAAACTCACAGTCGAACTACTAAAGTAGCTGCGTGTAGAAGGATTTATGCTGATTTCGTAATCCATCTGCGGACTTCTACTTTAGTGGTTCTACCGTGAGTCTTTGATATCTAGTGATTTTTTGTGTCGAAATTGAAATACTTTTATGATACTTATAGCCCTTAGGGCTTTTGTCTCTGAACCAGTGTATTTATTTAATGATATATGTACATCATAATTTGAATACAACAATATCTCAACTAGTTATAATGGGGGGAGGGGGTAGTCCTGTATCGAATGTATCGAGACTCTCAGTGCTATCAACAAGCACGTAATTGTGAAATACTGAAATTACAGATGGAATGAGAAATAAACAGAGAATTTATCTACCAATATGTATATGTTGAACCTTGTTCTAACTGCGTATATGAGGTCCTATGTGGCAACTCCAATTATGCCCAACCGCCAATGCTATCTCCACTACTCTTATTTAATTTATTTTCAGCTGTCAGTTTTCTACTTCCCTTCCCTTTTCGTAGTTTCTTCAAAGTTGATGGGTTGAACAAGATGAATAAGCTGTTGTAAAGCTGCTAAATCTTCCATATTATTATTATATGACTAATAGTTCTACCAGAGAGTTGGGGAAAAAATGACTAACTATGTATCCGCTAGTTTTGAATCCTCTTTCTTTCAACATACTTTTGAAAGAGGTGAAGTTGCGTGAGTTAATGAAGACTGCTATGTGGAGTGGTAGTTCTCCCTGGACTCCTGTATGTGTTTATTTTTTTTTACAACTTGTCATTATTTAATAAGTAAAATATGTCAATAATAAAACCTGAAGGAACAAAAAAAATGTATATGCTTTTTTTATTCATTTGAAGCATGATATTCGAGGCCTTTATTGTAGTCACTAACATGAGAATATTTCTTGTGCCAATAAAATCTAGTTCATTATTTTACTTAAATGGTAGTGGGTTGAGAGCCTTGGAGCGTAGCAAATTAAACGATAGATAATTCTTGTATGTATTTTTATCCAATGACAATACTTCTTGTAACACACAGAGAAAAAGACTTTAAAATTTATTTATTTCTTTAAATGAAATGATCTTTTTGTATATATGTATATATTCAAATTAATCCCCAGGGTAATTAATCACTCACCCTTTTGCTTACATAGACAAATGAGAACAGAGTTTTGTTTCCTTTTCTTTTATTAATGAACGTATTTCATGCTCAAAACGAGTATCACTTCTTTATTTGCTCAAGACGTTTCTTGATTATTATTATTATTATTTTTTGTTGTTGCTGTTGTTTGGAAAAGAAAAGTTCCGTTCCTTTACCAATATCTTGGCACCAATATCTACAACATACAACTATTTTGATGTGCATATGATAAAATCTAATTGAGTTGATCTTTTGACAAATGGATTTATAATTAAAGATCTGGTAAATTAATAAACACACACGACTCCAAATCAAACATCCCTCCTCCATCCCTACAAACTCAATTAAATAAAACAAAATATATATATATGTACATGTATATAAATAGTCATATAAAATTACGAAGGCTGATCTTCTTTTCTTACCAAACCTTGACACTGCCTAGATAGTGGTGATGGATGAGAAGTGAAGAATTAAGAATGCATAAAAAAATAAAAGAAAGAAGAGGAAAAGTGAAAATTTCTTACATCTACGTATTTGTGTATGAGACCTCTTCTTCATCTTGCATGTAAAGGTTGATTACCTGATGAGCGAGCGAATAAGGAAAATATCGTCATTTTACATAACTTTGTACATATGTATACATCCACATCTACAAATGGGTATAAATGATTTTGAAAAGGCTTGGATGATGAAAGGGGATGGATTGCCTCTCAATGCTTTATATGTATGTATGTAAAGCCAAAATTACAAAAGTTTTTTTTTTCACACTAAATTTGGGCCTATGTATGCTTACTTTTAGGGGTTTTTTTTTTAATATAAATATAATGTAGTACAAATCGTAAAAGAATGAGTGAGGTTACATATGTCTCATTAATTTTTAATTTTTTGGATTGCCCATATGACTTAACTACGTAGAAATGGGGAGTTAAGCATATTGCTTGTGGGTTGGATCTGGGATACAACTAATTTTGTGCTGATAGTTTTTTAACTAAAAAGGCGTATACAAAACCCTATTTGACATAGAGATGAAAAAAGTGGTAAACTTGAGTCAAAATAGAGCATTTTTAAATGTCTTGTACCATTTTAATTTTAAAGAACATGGACAAAGTATTGTAAATCTATTGGTTTTCATATTCCAAAAATTATGAGTATATATATATATATATATATATCTTGACTTCAAACCTAAAGTATCTGAGAAGGTTTCAAAGTATTTCTCGCTCCAAGTTACGTTAAATATGATATTTTTCACTTTTGTTCTTTTTTATATTTTGATCAAATTATTATTTGCCTTTATTTGATTTAATAAAACTATTTATGTTGAGACCATTTCAAATACTTTAATTTTTAGAAAATATGATGTACGAATATTTTGTAGATTTTGGTAGATTAAACCCAATAAATTAATAGAACGAATATATTTGCCCCAAATCTTTAAAATTGGAAGGAGACAAGTTCGTTTGAATACAGAAAAATGAGGAAAATTTTGATTCCCAAATAAGGAACCTTCGAATTTGCAAATAGTTATTTGTGCAGTACAAAAAAAACTTGAACTCAGCTCAAATATTATTTGTAAAACTTGACTCAACTCAATGAAAAAAAATATATATACATTTGAGTAGAAATGAATTTCATCTCCAGCATTCTTTTATTTTAATCCTCATTTTTATTAAGTAATTTCTTAAAAATAGAATAGAAACTTAATAAAAAACATAACCTGTCTTTTAAATGTTTTGATTTCTTAAAAAAAGGAGGAGAAAAACAAAGAAAAAACAGTTAGAAAAATTATAAGTTAGTTGTTATTTTTTTACTATAGTACTCTATATCTGGGGTGGTCCATAGATATTTTGCATTTGATCACTGTGAACACACGTTTCTTTCTTGGATGTAATGCGGGTATGAACCTTTCGATTTCAATTTTGAAATATTCTAACTATATGAGGATTTTTAATTCAAGTATGTGATTTAATACACTCATATTATATTACTTTGAAATCCTTTTCTAACAAGTTAATAAATATAATATATAATTATCTAAGTTATTTGGTTAATAATGAACTGATTTATTAGGATGGTCAAGCGTGCTACTCAAGTAGCTCTACCGTGAGTCTTTGATTTCTTGCGAATTTTTGCTCGATATTGACTGAAAATTTACATATTTAGATTTAGGATTTCCTCTTAGCTAAGGATCGGACGCTTGACATCTCGTTTGAAAACTGTGGGTCTCAGCTCTTGAATCCATTGATTTTAATCCATTTCATGTAATATTCATGGAGTTATTTAAGTACATACAAAAAATTTGGCCGATTTTTGGGTCTACTCCCGCCCCCTACGTCCCCAAGGAGTCCTTTTAGGTCAAAACAAAGACTGGAAATGAAATTTTCATTAAATACACTAGCGAATCATTATTTTTAATGCTCAAAATGAGTATCCTTCTAGGCTTAAATTGAAATTGCAGTTGGAATACATTGGACCAAAAAAGCTACAAAAGTAGGGTCCGATTTCTCGAAAACCATCAGACTCTCGAAAAAAAAATTACATATTTGAAATTAGCATGTAAAACTGAATCACTTTTTTTATACTTATACCCCTTAGAATTTTTGAAAGTTCAAATGTGTTGACCAGTGTTATTAAACTTAGAGTCTATCCAATCAATTAAAATAAATTGTTTTTTCTTCGCCTGATACCTTTACTCAAACTCAATTTGCCTTTATACTCAAAAGCTTCAACTCAACTAGACTCAATATTCAATGTATATTAAACATACAAGATCATTTTCAGAGCTTTTTTCGAGTTCTATACTAGATTCTTGAGGAACAATATATTTATATATCTCGCGATTATCTAGCTATGAGATATTGTATTGGGTAGAACAAGTACAATCAAGTCCTTGCCAACATTCTGACTATCTGGTTGTTTAATTTTGATGTAATACTCATTTGTAGAGCTATAAACTTTGTTTAGTATCTACCTTCTTATACAATTAGTTAATTTTCATTACATAGAAATTATTACCAATCTTTACTTTATCAAATACCTTGTTAAATATCAAATTATGACGACTCATTGCAATGGGTTTTACCAGCAAAAGTTTAAAATCAGTACTGTATATATAAATAGATAACACATATTCAATATACTTGATTCAATTTGATTTTTAGAAACCTATTTTCAATGTTCAAATTTATATTTAGATATAGCAAGAATCTAACTAAAGAATTTTATTTACCAAAAAAGTTTTAAAATAAAAATAAAAGCCATACATTAGGGAAACTAGAAATCCAGACTAAAGGGAATGTTACAGTTCTATCCATTACCCATTTCCCATGCATAAATTTATGAATTTACTTCATTATGTCAAATTGAATTTAGAGACAATATCTTTGACTTATCTATATCTTTTTGTTTTTCTCTATGAGACATATCAAAAGTTGAGTGGTTTGAGGAAGTAGTTTGAAAAGAAATCTTTCTATGAACAATTACTTTAAAAGGAGAAAAAATATGTCTTCAATAAATATCTCTAAATAGCAATAATAATAATAATAATAATAATACTTAGTTATTTATGTTTGTTTAAGAATGAAGATAAAGCAAGAGAATAAATGGCTCATAATTTTATCATCGTCTACATGAGTTCCCCTGGACACAGGGATCAGATAGTGTGATAAATGAGATTTGAAGCAGCTCATTCTATTTATACAGAAAGTTAAGACTTACTCTAGGTAGGTGGTGGGTATATCTAGATCTTTGGGAATAAATCTTGATTTTCAATTCTATTTATTTGTAGGTACTATTTGAACTATGTAACATTTAATACGTAGATAGATAGATTTGATGTATTTTTGTTAGCTAATATAAAGTAAGATTTTACTATTAATTGTGTCATTAGTGATGTGTTAGTTTTGTGTATGAACGTTTAATTTAAAATGAATAATAATTCACATACAAAACGTAACAATTCAATTTCTACAATCGAAGATAAATTTATTTATTAACATTTAAGGGCTCACTGTTTGAAGGACCTTTTTTTTTTTTAAAATATACATTTACGCAAATATTTATGTACACACAAAGAGAGAGATGGTCTTGCATCCACAACAACTAGGAAGAGACAACATCAATTCCTGGTGTACATTAGATATTGCACTTTTTTCATGTGCATAATTGCATATTTATTCTTATGATTATACATACATATAACAACACAAACAAGGTTAGGCTTCTCTCAAGGTTTTTACTGAATAATAATTCCATGGTTTAACAAAAAAAAAAAAAAAAGGAAAAAAAAAAAAAGGACTTGAAAAATGGAATTGTATCTAAAAGAAGAAAAAAAATCCTGTCTAATGAATTATTCAAGTATAAAAAGGGTAAAGAGGAATTATACTTATAATGTACATACATTGAAGGGTCAAATCTGTACCTCAAGCAACTGATCTTTTTTTTTTTTTTACGAGTCTTAATATTGAAAATAAAACCAGCTTGAGGTCCTTTACCAACACACATTCTTCCTTTTCAAACAACAAAGATCCAACAAGGTCGTGGATGAATAAATCCTCAAGATTAAAATTTGGGAGACATGTTGAAATTAATAGAATTAGATTAGATATAACAGCTTGACTTAACAAAAAAAACACAAAAAAACTGTGGAAAACATTCCTTTAATCTATGATAAAATTAATTATAGTAATTACTTTAATTTTATGTAATTAGTTCTTTAAATTTTTTAAGTATGTTTAATTGATTCCTTGTATTATTCTATACTTATATAGATGATATTAATTGACATCTTTTGTTTATGTACGTATGTATGTATGTAGTTGATTTTATTAACATCACAAAGTTTTTTGTGAGGAACTTTTACATTCGTCTCGTCTACGTTTCTTCACATTTTATCTTGTGTCTATAAATGTTAGTATTACGTATTATATTTTACATATAACATAATATATATATATATTTCTAGTTAAAAGCTGATGAAATGGGCTCAGCCCCTCCAGAGTACCCTGGGACATAAGGCAAAGAAAAATTATTTGTAAATAGTAACCCCTATACAAATTACATGTTCATTATTTGAGCATTCCTCCAACAGAAGACGAGACGAATACAAGATGGAACATTTTGTTTACTCACATTTCGTCTCAAAAGTAGAGGAAACTTTTTTTTTAGTCAAATGAAACATTCTTTATTTGAAATTTTTCAAAAATGAGTTAGAATTGCCTTCATATTCTTGTTCAATACATTCTATTTCGTTTGTATTAATAGGTTATTTCGATATATTAAATAATGACTCCAATAATAATTACAACTGTATTATAGGAAAAAAACCAACTGCAAACTAAATAAATCTCTGGGGCTATGAAAAAGATGGGCGTTATTTCAGGGACCATATTGGCTCTATATGTAGTCGTAACATTTATTCAATTTCTCTATTGGATAGATAACACCCCTTGGTTTCTCAATATAAAGTGGCATTTTAGCAAAAACCGAGATTGATAGGTCTTAAAATGACTTCGAAATATTTGGTCGTTATATTTATGAAGTAAAAAAAAACTTAAAGTGAATTTTCTCCTTTTTATCATTTGAAAACAAACTTGCTTTCTTGTTGACGTGACACATTTGTCTTTTTTTTTAAAAACAAAAATCCTTTAGTGACGAATACATTCTCCATTACCATAAGTTTCTAAGTCAGAAATTACTTAGTACTATAAAATAATGATTTAAGCTCGAGTTGAGATTCTAGAATTACTGCTCTGTCAATCATATCTTAAAATCATACAAGAGTAGTAGTTTTATACATATGAAATTATGATAAAAAAATAGAGTTCTTGAATGAAAGAGTAATTTTCCTTTATTACAACATGTATTCTATAAAAACATTTATGAAATAGATGCAACATCATTCATATTAAATACCTTTAAACACATCATATAATGAAAACATTACTTAGAACTTTTAAAATTATTAACATTCAGAATTGTTTGCATAAGTGGTAATTTGTATATAATGAAATTTTGTTATTTAGCATCCTCAATTTGTGAAAATCTTCCGGTAAAAATTTTGATGTACATTATTTATACGGGTTTGAAGTAGCAAAATACATGTTGCCTAAAATTCAAAATGTTTTATGCAGTTGAAGAGTTGTCAATTTATAACAATTTTGATTAAAAAAAATTAAAAAAAAACACACTGGAAGTCTGAGTTCACATGTTCATAAATAACCCAGCTCAAATTTGAGTTCAAGCACTAAGGCCTTCCTTATTTACAATGAAAAAACACAAATAATCAACTACTTATATAGTTGTATATTATTTGTCAGGGAACCCAAAATGTCCTTTGTGAAAAGAAAAAAAAAGAAGAAGATTGGAGAGTTATGTTTTAACTTTTATGCACATAAATAATAATAACAAAAAAAATTGAATAAAAGCCACAAAACCGAAATGAATTACTTTTTTCAACAATAAAACCACATCAAAAACAATCAACTTTGTATGGTATTCTACCAATTTGTGTTAGAAAGATGGCCCTTAAATGTGGACAAACATTCAGAGAAACAGAAACAAAAATATCATTTATTTTTGTCTAAATGTATGTATCCATGAAATAAACACATCCCTCGAGTCCCATAAATAAATCCCCTTCACAGAAATTGAACAAATAATATGTAATTCCATGAGTTGGAATGACTACACGAGCCCAGGAGCTTCACGCAGTCTTTTCAAAATGTTCAATCTCTGAAAACGACTTATTATTCATTATCTCAATGACCCATCATATATTTTCTTTTCTTATTTTCACTCAGCAACAAGAAGAGGAGGTATTTAAGAAATGGAAACTTATTTTTGATCACAATGTTCATACAGGGGAATAATTCCCTGCCTACCTAACTAACTATGTATTTATTTAAAAAGGCTAACGCTTGACCCTACAATTACAAACATAAAAGCATTATTCAGTGAGCTCCCACTGTTTATCATGATATTCACAATGCTGTAACGAGGAGTCCTTCTGCCTCCCCCCCACCCCACGAAAAACGCACATAGTTAAATGATGTATGAACGAGAAGCAGCAAACAACAAGTCTATGGTGGGGTTTTTCTACGTACGTATATCAATGGAAGACGGGACAACCATAATTCTTTCCCTTCCCCCCTAGCGTACATATGTAATAAGGATCTTTGTTTGTATGTTCATAATTTATGTCTCCTTGTTTTAAACCATAAATAATAATAATATTAATATTAATAATAAGAATAATAAGTGTGAAGAGATTGCAAATTTATTGGATGTCCGTCTCTAAATGAGAAGCTCACTCAGTCCTCCCACAAATCATATTAAGCTTTCTTTGTAGGGTTGTATATGCGCTTGTATGTATGTATGTATTCATTGACTCAGTCTTAATGAATGAATCACTATTGATTTAAAAGAAGAAGAAGAAGAAAAGAACCCTGTTTCCATAGCATTTGATTGTTACAATCATATTAAATATTATTATTAGTGCACAAGACTTTGAGTTGTTTTTTAAGTATAGTTTCTATTCACATTCATAGAGAGTAGAATTCATCATCATCATCATCTCAGGCTTCATCATGCCTATGTAGTAAGACATATGTATATACATATGTTTGGTTAGGGAATTTTTTTTTTTTTTTTTTACTCAATGTTTGTATTAAACGAAGTTTTGAGGCGGATAATGGGGACTGGACATGCAAGAAATAATGTTGGTATGCTTAGAAAAAAAAAAAAAAAAAAAAGAACGTAAATCCTTTATTTGATATTGGGTTGAATTGATGAATACTTATCATGCATGAAAGTAAATAATAAATACTAATAATAAACATAATAATAATAATAATGAAAGATATGCAGTAGCAACTGATCAATGAGGATTCAGACGAGAGAGAGAGAGAAAAAAAAAAAAGTTGTAACTTATTTATAAAAAATTATATACCTATAATTTATTTATGTAATAAATTTCAATGTATGTATATTTGCAAATATATAAAAATATATGAAAGGATGTTTAACAATTTTTTTTTCCTTTTTAAGAGGGACTTTTTTAAGAAGTTTGAAGGAAAAGAAGGACAAGGGCAAACAAAGGTTATTTAATTAAATTGAACCCTTTATTAACACACATTATGCAGATTTTTTCTTTATTTATTAATTTTCATTTATTGTTTGAGTATAGCAATTATAATTATATAAATGAACTACAGATGTTTTTAAAATTAAATTAAATATTGCTCATCCATAAAAAGAATAAAAGAATAATTAACAAATTAAGTTTGTAGTCAGTGCAGGAAAAATAAAAAAATAAAATAAAATAAAGAAAGATTTATAAAGATATTATTGCATATATCTATATACAGTCAAACCTGTATTAAACGGCTATACAATGGGAACTGAACAACTGACCGCTTAGTGCAGGTGGCCCCTTAAACCAAATATGTTTTTTAAACTATGATCTGGAAAATTGGGCATCAAAAAATGCATGACCTGCAAAATAAACTGTATCAAATAATATAAATGTAATAAATTTGAAATTTCTGTTAAGTTTAACAGCTTTTGTTTTTCTAATGTAGCATAATTATATATTTTAGAGATGATGAAACCCAGTGAAACAGTTGACGGTGTACTCTACCAATGACAGTTGGCCATTTGAAGAGCACTACACGCCAAAAACGCCCAGAATATTCGTCACCAAGTAATTTTTCTTGATGACAAACGTTGGGAAGCATTGGTATATTCAGCTTACTCATCAGAATTGGCGCCATCAGATTATCACTTGCTAAAGAACAGCCCTTCAATTCTCTCACAGAAGCCAAAAATGTATTTCTAGCTATGGCTATTATTTTAAAGAGATTAATTTTGTCACCATTTTTTCACAATAAACGTTAGAAATTGAAAAATAATGTCTCATTTCATAGATATAGACCTGATATATATATATATATATAACTTTTCATCCGTCAAAACAATTGCCATAGACAGGAACAGGTAGTAATCACTTGGTCCAGGGCCTGGACTACAAGGTGGATGTATAAGAACCTCCCAACTAAGCTCTTGGAGCTTCTGGTGAGTCACTATAGATGTGTTTGTCCTGGCTTTGTTCTGATGGAGCACAAGTATAGGTCGAAATTAAGAGTTTGACCGTAGAGGAACTGCTCATAATGGATTTTGCTCCTGACAAATCCACCTCAATAGAAGCTTGTGAAAATCGACTGTCCCAGTTTTTTGTCAATAGGGAGAAGGGTTTTTCTAAATAGCAAATTATTAAACAAAGCAGTGAATATTTGACCAAAATTAAATCACTCTAACTTTGCTAATTAAATCCTATAATTTCATGCAAAAATAATGGATTTCTTTTTACCTCACCTATTATACATAACTACTGTCATGACTAAGGTGGGATTTAGCGCAGAAAATGAAACAAAGTCTGAGCAGTTTCTATACTTGCTTCTACAGATATTTGTGTCCTGACTATCAAATTCGTGTTGCATGTAAATGTTGAACTTTCTTAAAAGGATCACGAAATAAATAATGGAACTTTCTCAAGCTCAAGAAGATAATATATTGAATCTAGACGGAAAAAAAGAATATTTCTACAATTAAATATAACGTATTCATGAACTACCAATTGCAAACTGTATAATGTTTTTTGTTGTACAGGGTTACAAATCATAAATTGTTTCGTTCCTCAAACCTATTTTGCCATTGTTTTGACACTTTAAAAATGAAACAAAAAGATACTTTTGAGTTCAAATTGCTCATTTCTAAACGGTTTTAATCATTTCCAATTTATTAAACACATGATTCAAATTTTGTGATTTTATTTTTGTATGGGATTTACTCTTTTAAAAAAATTATTATACATCCTATCTATAAATTTGAAATGACGACTGTAAATAACATATTTAACGTCATTTGAAGGAACATAATATATGTACATATACTTTGAATGCTTCTCAGATACCTTAGATATGTTGAAGTCAAGGTTCAGTTTCCTTCAAAAAATAGAACACTCTATTTTATAAAGTCTCTCCCTTGAATGAAACATGTCCCTTTGCTTAAAAATTCACATACCTATATATATATATAAAGAATTAACTAATAAAAAAATCAAAATGAATTAGTTTCTGATTCTAGGGAAAGGAAAAAAAATGACATCAAAGGAAAAGGGAATACCACTTTTATACTTGTTTAATGATTTTGCAATTCACTCATTTCATTAAGTGGTACATAGGTATGTATATAATATATAAAACACACAAAATAAGTTATTTTTGTAAATAGTAAAAACCTAATTTTTTTAATGAATACAATTTTCAATGTTTTTTTACAAAAAAAAAAAAGGTGTTCCGTAATTATGTCTTTATATGTAGTTTAGCTCAATCCCAAGCTAATAAAGAATGTGATCAAATCCAACCTTGAAATTGCTACAATCTGTGTTATTTAGAAGAAGAAGAAAAGGATACCACAAGACCACTTTAAAACCTTGTCAGGAGATATTAAGTTATTATTATATTAAAGACACTGTTTATACCCTCCTTTATGTGAGATTCAAATGTTTATCACTGAGCAATGCTGTTTTCCATGGTTACCATATCGTTTAAAACATAATGAGAATGAAAATTGTTTTCTTACATGCCGGGAATTCCTCTTACTCGACATTTCGACAATCTAATCATCAAAATGAACTTTCTCATTCTCTCGAAATTATTCTAATTGTCAGAAAAAAAATGTAAATTATAAGTTTTAGAGCTATGACAAGATATATTCGTGGCATGAATGAAGTACCTTTGAACATTTAAATGGTGTACAATTGGAAATACTACAGGTCAGCTACTTAAAATTAGCAAAAATAGTTAACTATAAAGTAATTCTCAGCGTCCCTCGTGGACAAAAAATTTTAAACACATTGATCACATGGTCATCATTTCATCATTTTTTCTTTGTTTTTATAACTTTAAGCAGAGTTGTTTGGAAGTCATTTTTAAATAATTTTAGTCCTATCTACAATGTTTGAGCTCAAATTCAAATCAAATCTCAAGTCTTGAGCCAGATACATGCACAATTCAAATCTTGTATCTCCGATAAGAGTCCAAATCAAGTCTTGAGTGTTTAAACAAGTGTTCAAGTCAAGTCTTCGAATTCTTTCAATAATCTGCAGACACAAAAAATGATAAGAAAAGGAAAGAATGCGCAAATAAGGCTGTTAACAGTTTCATTGCGGCTGACTTGATCTAAATTATATCATGTTAGAAAAAGGTGCAAGTTTGTTATATTCTACATAGTTCTTAAACTTTTCCTTGGATCCCATTTTCCGCATCACATTTATTTTAACGTTTGCCCATTGGAAGTTTATGATTAGTAAGTTTATTTTTACATAATGGGAGCGTAATTTTTTTTTCCCTTGATAAGAATCATAAAATTCTTAATTCAGTCCATTGCATCATCATTCGAATCTAATCATTTGTATAAAAAGAAAAATGGTGCTTAAATAAAAAATAATAATTTGAAGAGTCTTTTCCAAACCTCAAATAATTATATTAGTGTCAAGTTGTGAGTCTTTTTACTTAGAGTACGAGTCCCCAGCTGGGGCTTTGAGTGCATCAAAGGGTTTTTATATATGTGTATTTTTTAATAAACTTCATGTTTTTTGGTTTTTTTCATATTCCATAAATTTTCCTCTCTTAAAAATGCAGGGAATTTGTTTAATGATCATTCGTGTATGTAAATATGTTATTTACTTCTTTACTAAAGACTTTTAAGCACTTATTAGTATAGGTTTATTGAAGGAAAATCAATGTTTTTCTCCAACTGTTCTCAAAAGATGAGGTAGAAGAATAAATAAATGTTTACTAAGACATACAAATACAAAGCCAGTCATCTTGAAAAAAAGTATAGAGCTATGTATGTTAAGAAAAGAAGTTGTTGTCTAATGGACCTACACGAGCATTTAAAAAAGTACTTTTATGTTTTTGATGCTCCAATAATGCCATATTTTCATAGGCATGAACATAAGGGTGCCAGCCTATTTGTAGTGAACATTAAATTTCAAATGTTTTGAAGTAAATCAATCTATTTATTGAAAAATTGAAAATTCTTACACGTATAAATATCGCACAACATCTTCAAAGTACAGAAATTTGACAATTTTTTTTTTTGAAAGTTTCATCTTCTTCTTTGAGCATTATCATCCAAATGACTTGAGATTTAATGTTTATTATTTTATAACTTTTTTTAGTTGTACAAATTATCTTTAAAAAATACTGATACTAAGTGTCTTTTACTTGTATTTTGGGTTACATAAAAGAAGAAAAAACAAATGTACCGCCCATAACGCGCATTTCTTTCTTATTGTTTTTTTTCATTTGATATGTAATAAACTCAATATTAATTGTCACAAAAGTTTCACAATGTCATTTGAACGACTATGATTTTTCATTTAAGGCTTGATCTGTTATTTTATTAATAAAAATCCCTATAATTTGATCATCTTATATGTTTGTGAAGGAGGAAAATAGATACGTAATTAAAATCATTAATTTTAATGCACTCTTGCTATCAGATGTACACAGACTAAGCAAAGCTTTTATGATATATTGTTGATCAAGATATGAAAGAGGTTTAAAAGAACAGATTCAACTTTATAAGATGTTAGTTAAAATTTTAATATTCTCAAGTTCATTCGATTGAAAATATATGAGACATAAAAATGTCACATGCAGGAAATAGTTAAATTATATCTTGACTTCTCAATTAACAACTTATTTATCTTTTATGAATATAGTTTTTGGGTCATGGCTCTCTTATTGTTGATTCTTCGTATTTAACCTGGAATTTCCTGTACTCCAAATTTTATCAAACTCTTTCTAATTTTATTTTAATATGCTCTTGTTTAGGAATTATTTGTATACTTCTCAATTTCTTATTGAGGTTTGATGAATATAAATCACTTGTTCCTTTTCTTTTTCTTTTTTCAGTATCAAATATACCTCATTAAAAGTGATGAGTTCTTACTTATTTGTTGCACAAAATTTGATTAAAGTAATTAATATTTTAAATCAAAAAATTAAAAGTGAATGTCCATTAATTAATTATATCACTAAAAACTCACAAACTAATGTTGTTAAAATTAAATTTTTTTCAAAAGAAAATGTATTTTTGCCTTGAACTCAAACAGATATTTGAAACATTTAAATTGATGTTTCTTTACAAATAAACAAATCTGAATATGATCCACATTTAAATGGTTCATATGCTTAGAACTTGCTTCACGTTCAAGTAAAGTATTTTGTGAATATAACTATTTTTATCTACACGAACAGACTCTTACGTGTTTCAAAACTTTAAAGAATAACCTACGCAGTTAAAAAACTTTAAATGTATTATTTAGGAATTGACAAGTGAGTGTGAAAATAAGGCATAGTGTGTGTGTTTTTCTACTTTCAATTTAATTTTTTTATTTGTTTTTCAATGTTTTACCAGAAAAAACGTAATTTGAAAGAAAAAAACAAATATAGTTCATTTCTTCATTTGATAGAAATTGTAAAGAAATATATTGTTTATATGTACAGACAGAAAAGCAATTGAAATTATCTCATTTTTAATATTCATAGCACAATATTAAATTAAGATTGCATTAAATTAGAGTTCAAATGTCATTTGAACTCATTGTCAAAAGGAACATTTTTCTACAAAAGCTGATGTATATAATGACAAAAAAAAAGGAAAGAATTTGAACGTTTTTAAAGAATCTCACAGCTGAATTTTAGATTCATGAGAAAGTCAAGTGGAGATGAAACAGACATAAAAGAATAATCAATCTATTTTATACGGATAAATATGTGCTAACAAAAGGTACGTTTTGACATGAGAGGTTTTAGTGATCTATCAATTGTTCCGATTGTTCTAGTATTCATTTTTGCATGTTCATCAATAGGAATTGCTTTTTAATACTAAAGAATCAAGTATTCTATTGACTTTTTTTCTGAGAAGTTGGCAAGGGTACCATATGCTTGTGTGCAATGTTTCCTTTTCTTTTTATAAGTCAAGGTTGCAGGGGTGACTTCATTGTCGAAACTGGTTGCAAATGTCTCTTTTCTATTTAAATTGACTCATTTATAGTGAAGTAGTGCATACAAATTTTAAAAGAGACAATATATTTTAGTACATTTGACACCAAGAAATTGACTTGAGAGGTTGTGTGATATGTGTAATGCTCCGAATGTTTTAATACAAAGTAAAAAAATATAGTTTTTTGTTAAAAAAAAACGGGTAGCAGTTTGCTTTTTGGTATTTTTTCAGTCATAGCTTAACGCTCCTCCATTTTTTTACCTTTCTTAGTCCTCAACATGATTCCTTTTTATCTTGTCTGTGTGTGTGTTTGTATTCAAATGTATATATTAAACTTTGAAATTGTCGAGGATAAGTCATTTAACACGTCTTATTCATTTATTTTACATTTTACTTTTTATTATTTTTTCATTACTTCTTAAAGTACTCCATTCTCTTCATTTTTATACTCAGGATCAAAAAAATAAGAGGGAATCAATTAACGAATTTAAATTTAAATTTTTTATAGTTCCTACTATTTCCCCAAATGATTTCTTTTAAGCACCTAGTAAAAGAAAAAAAAAGTTGAAATAAAACTTTGTCAAACTATAAAAAATACAATTATATATATATATATACATTAGGTCTAGTAAACAGAAATCCATTATTTTTGCAATAGATGGCTTTAGCGAATCTCGCGTTGTAAAAGTGCAATTATATTACACTAGATGGCGTTAGAAAGATGAACTTTTGTACTAAAGAAACTCAGATTTGCAGGTTTGTGAATACATGACTCAGTAGGTTTTGAGTGTACGCCAAATATGGACACCAGCAAAGAGTCCAAAATACACTTTATTCTACAATTTTTCTTCGATAAAGGTGAAAATGCATGTCAGGCAGCAGAAAATGTGAATAATGCTTATGGCCCGGATACTGTAACAGCCAATAATCATTCACGATTTTGGTTTCGTCGATTTCGTTCCGGTAATTTTGATGTCACAGATGCATCACGCTGTGGAAGGCCAATTGTCGATAAACTACAGCCAAACTCATAATTCGAGCCCGTACTGTCAACAATTGGACCGTCTGAAGGAAGCAACCACCCAGAAGACCCCAGCTTTAGCTAACAGGAGAAGAATTGTGTTTCGTCATGACACCGCCAGGCCACGCACATCGATGGTAACTTCCCAGAAGCTACAAAAGCTTGGTTGGGATGTCCTTATGCATCCGCCTTAGAGTCCAGCCTCGCATCAAGTGATTATCACCACCTGTTCCTATCTATGGCAAATGGTTTAGATGGTAACAATGTCGCCTCAAGAGAAGTTTTTTTGACAATAGGGACGAGGGCTTCTATGAATGAGGTATATAAATGAAATTACCTTCAAAATGGCAAAAAGTTATCAAATAAAACGGTGCATATTTAATCTAAGTTGGATTATTATTCTAACTATGCTAAATAAAGCCTTCAATTTCATGCAAAGATAATGGATTTCTTTATACTAGGCCTAATTTATATGTATTTAACTTGAATACACACATATTTATTATTAAATAATATGATAATACATCTCAAAGAAGGTGGAGGAGGGGGGAGGGAGGTTTCGTTCTTGGTAATAGTTTTGATTTGAATGCTTCACTACATATTTTCCGTCAAAAAAAGTTAATAATTTCCATATTTTCACATTTATTTTGATGTAAAATTATATTATTTTTATTAATTAGGTTATTCAGTGTTTTTTATTATTAATATATTTATATTTTGCATTTCTCTCTCTTTCCCTCTCATCTAAGCTATTATTAATAACATAATAAAAATATATTAAAAGATAATTAGATTACTTAGAATAATAATAAAATAATGATATAAAAAAGAAAGAGAGGGAAAAAAATCCATTATTATTTGACTAATGAAAATTTATTTACAAATAGTCTCAAGTGCTTCATATCATTTGTGAATAATTATTCATCGCTTCCATATTGAGCACATGGAAACAGGGAAAAAAAGGAGTATAATCACTTATCCCCTCCTTAAATGCAAAAAAAAAGAAAGAAAAGATATACAAAATCACGCAACCTTTCCATATAAAAATATCACTTATACATATATATAATATATATTTACTCCAAAACTTTTTTGAATCATAATTATACTACTTTAAAATGTTGCGTTAGCTTTCAATTAGAACTCATTAGAATACATTCGAATCTCACATATCAGTCCCCTTAAAAATAATAATAATGATAGAGTCATCAAGGACTGATCCATGGGCTTTGAATAGTGTTGAATACCTCATGTTCATTCAAGTAAAAAAAGGAAAAATATTATTTTTATAATAATTTTCAGTTATGGTCTGACATTGGATTTGTTTATATTAGATCCCGATTCATATGGATTTTTTGAGGCAAATATCAGTTATTTGGGAGAGAATAAGATTGATTTTTTTTTCTTATTATATGAGCCCTTGAAAAATTCATGTATGAAAATAATTGATGGCTTCTGTATAATTTTCCATATTCATCACAATAGCAAATTATTTCATCTAGCTGCCATGATTTTGAGCAAAACATGATACTATGTATTAGCAAAAAATACCAGGAAATTTGAATTTAATTCTTAAAAAATACCGTTTTTTATGTTGGCCTTACTATTAATGACATTTCTGTCAAATATCACGTCAAAATATTCATTATTGTTTGAAATACGTGTCTTTTTGTGATCAGCCTAAATTGAATTCTTCGTTTTTTAAAATGTCTGACAGATGATGACTCAAATGCAACTTAGAGAAATGTTGATTAAAAACCAAAAAGTTTTAAAAGGATATTCCAAAATTGTATTCTTTTGAAATTTTGAAAATCCATGCCTTATTTTTCAAGATACGTTACCTATTACCTAGACAAGAACCGATTTTTAATCCTAACAGAATATATTAACTCAGCTGTAATTTTTTTGTATATAGCAACTGAATAAAATTTTTTTGTAGCTATAGCGTTTTTATAAAGTTGATCAATTTTGAAGATGGTTTCAAAGAAATGCATTGATAGGGATACCTTTTTATCCATGGGAGCTTACTTCAAGTGGTCGTATACCTTCTTACGAATACTACAAGCATCAAATTGTATTTTGTACATATTTTTTTTATTAGTTATGGATTTCCCAACTCTGTTCTTATTCGTGCTCTGAATGTTAATTTGTCAAATAAAATCTTGTCAATGACAAATTACCTTCTGCATAATATGATGTTATTTGACTAACATGAACATTCTTGATTTAGTTGAGCACGAATCAACTCTGCCTCAGCTGAGAACAATTTTCTACTTTGGTTTAAATAACGATTAGTAGAAAAAGTTGAGAGTTGAATAGTGATTTTGTGTCAATAAATATCACATGAAAAATAGTGAGGAAAAATGACGTCATTTGCTTAATACATATGTAAAATCATTGAGTCCTTTTTTCCTTCATTTCTTGTACAAAAAGAATATATAAATACAAAATGTCGGTTTTTTTTTATGACTGAATTAAACACCAGGCGAACACCCACTTTTTGCCACCATGCAGGTGGTTCAGAAGAAGACACATATACAAGCTCACATAGGCAATGTTTTAGCAACATGACCTATTTTGAAGAAGATACATACTTTTGCAAATGAGGTCAAGGAGGAGTCTTTTTTTTACGACACACACTCCCTTGAAGAAGAGCAAGCTTTGTAATTCAAAACTTGGACAAAGAGAGAGAGAGAGGAAAAACAAAAACTAAAATAAGAACTAAGAGAAAAACAAAAAACAAAATAAAACATTTCATGGTTCATTTGTAGGAATCCATGCCTCAATGAACTATTGCAAAAAAAAAAAAAAAAAACAATCATAAAAATATTAATGAATAAGATGATGGGTAAATTTTTTTATTCTCTCTCTTGTTAATTTTCTTTTGTTTTTAATTTGATATACATATTTATATGTCTGCTTATTTTTTCTTGCCTGTACTCTACCCCGTAATTCGTTATGTATTCGATATCCATGTGTGGTATAATTAAAGCTATACGTACTTATATATACATATATATATATATATATATAACACACAAAAAAAAATATAAGCAGATGGCAAAAACGCTTTTTTTCTTCTTTTTTTTGCAAAAAATAAATAAGCTTATTTTCAAAGTCTTGGCATTTTCTTTAAGTATATATATAACATATATATATATACGCACATTACATACTCTCAAAGTCTTAATTTTTTTATTGTTTTCTTCAAATAAAAAAAAACAAAAAAAATTATAAAAAAAGTCTTTAAAAAAACCCCTAGAATATATAAGTCGTTTGTTGATAACAAAACAGAGAAATTAAAGCAAAAATAAAATAAAAAAATTGCAAAAGAAAAATGAGCAGAGAGCCGCAGTAATTTAATTTCTAAATAATAATCATTTTAAAAACTTTTTTAAAAAAATAAGCAAATTTAACCCATTTCCCCCTCAAACCAACTGCCCATTTTATTTGCTCTCATTTTTTTTAATATAGAAGTCATTCGATCCCATATTAAACCTCTTTTGTTAATCATCTCGTTATAGAAATATATATATTTTTTTAAATGACTTTAACTAGAAGGGACATAGATGCTCGTTTTTTTTTAATGATGTGAATTGGATTCTATCATGACTTGCAATTCAATTTGATTCTAAAGCTTATTAGAAATCTTCTATTGGTGTCATTCTCATGTTTAGTTGGGTATTTGAATGGAGAATTGGAGAGGAAATTGACTCGTAATTGTGTTAATCGAATCGGTTTTTTTTTTGTTCATTTGTGTTAAATATATAGTTTTTGTATGATAAAGAGGAATTGTCAGGGCAAGGCGTTTCAACTTTTGAACAAATTGTCTCTCAATCACAATTCTGTTGTAACATAGTAACTCAGAAACGGTCATTCTGTATTATTGTAGAGGATATACGGGTTCATGTACTCTGTAAATCCCTTATAATGGTAGTTGTATTAGTCATGTTTTCAAGATAAAGTCTTTGGGAAGTTGAGATCCTTTGCTTTTTCCTAGTTGTATTTGTTTGAAAAAGGAAAATTTTACTTGACAAAGTTTTTTTTGTTCTGTTTCTTAACCCATCGATTCCAAGACTTTGTGAAATAATGTCTGAGATTCAGAGAGCCAACATGATTCTCAAGAATCATGAGGTGTATATTTATTTATTTTCAATGAACAATTACTATCAAGGATGTTTTAGGTATTCCCAGGTACTAATCAACAGTTTTACAGATAATTTTTGGGATCAATGGGGCAGGCACATTATATAAGAAACCCCTCTTTAGTATAAAAATTTCTTCGTACACTCCTGTTACAGATATGCTTAGTAACAAAATATATATATATATATATCTCTGTCATTGCCTCAAAAAATAAACATCCTTTTGTCAGTTCTGAGAAATACTTATTTATACACTCACAATTACTCACTTTTTACTCGACTCCTATTTTATATACATATATATATGTAGATATATATATATATTTTGACAACCCCCTGACATGGCCGACATTTTTTTTTTAATTACAAATTTCAAAATGATTTAAAATCTCTAATCAAGGACTCAAAAGATTTTACTACTACTTAGAGTGTACTTATTTATTTATTTAGTAAAAGAAATGCTAACTCAATGATGTATTAATGTACATAGTTATAGCTGTCTATTAATTATAAATTGGGTCAATATACATATGATTGGTCCTATACATACATCTATGCTTCTATTAACAAATGTCATACTCAAAATCTACTCCTTATTTCGAGCTAATATTTATTTGTTTTATAAATTCACATTTTGCTTCCGTTTAATTTAAATGTCTAAAATAATAACTTACTTAGTTACAGATTTATACATAGTATACATGAATGTTCAAAAAGTGACATTTTAAAATATATTTTTTTAATGATTTGTGTGGAAACTTAATAGTAATAATCATACTAATAAGTGGACAAATAAATTATTAATTTAACATGTGTTGAAAAAAAACATCAGCTCAGCTCAGTAATTATGTATGTATGTATGTTTTGACAAAATATTCAATTGATTTATTGAATAGTTTAAGCCATTATTTATACATTGATCAAAGTATATATATATATATATATTTACAATTGTAAGTTTAGAGCAGTCACTTACTGCATGAGTCACATGTATAAATATATATAACATATACCTATCATATAGGGATAACCAACTTATTATGTAAATAATGACATCAGAGTAAAGTTCATAGGCTCAATAATACTTTTTGAATATCTCAATTTCTATCCTTGAGAGTTTTGAGACTTGTTGCAAAGAGTTAAGCAATGAGTGTTGTGTGCCCATTGGCTTGAGTTGATCATTATATTTAGTCAAAAAAACAACAACATTAGATAATTCTCTAAGAAAATAAAAAAATAAAAAATTTCCTTGTTCTTTGGGGGTTTTTTTTATAAATAATTTCTTTGTTTCTCTTGATTCCTTAAAGACTTCCCCCCCCCCCCATCTCTCTCAAACTCGGATACTCGGAGTGCTCTTCTATACAGCACCCAATGTACCACATTCTTCCTAATATAATAATAATAATTATTATTATTAAAAAGTGTGTCTGAATAAATTGTTGTCACGCAACATTTTTTTCATCTCAATCATGGAGAGGAGGGGGGGGGGGGAAAGAACAACAACAAAAAAAAAGTTTATGATTGTTCAAGAGGCAAAGCATTTTCATCTGTTCTACATATATATAGTACATACAACTATGTATGTATGTATTCATGAGTAATTAGTTACTTTGGTGCTCGTTCTCTGCTTCCCAACTGGTGTTTATATATTTTTGAAAAAATATATGTATATATGTACATATATCTAAGATGATGAAATGACGCGGGTCTTCATTAAAGGTTGGAGTAAAGAAAAGAAAGAAGAGAGGTGTTAAACGGGTAAATATTTTATTATGTACATATGAAGCCTGTAAGAAAACAAAAACACAAGCAGGTAAGTGAAGATAATTAGTGGTTCACCACGGCATTGTTTTGAAGATGCAAAGATTTGTAGATTTTTATAAGAAAATCTCAATGAAATGATGCAACTTCAAAAGTCAGAGTCAGGGTATCTCATGAAAAAAAAAACCCAACAAATGCTTCTATCCTTTTCAAATATATCAATATGTATGTGGACAAACAGGTTGTTACTGCTGCTGTTGCTGGCTGCTCATGATGGACCTATGGTTAGTTACTCCTACCTAGTGTAATATCAGGTAAAACTGATCTTTGCCTCAAGTTGTCGCTTATATGGTACAGAGGGAAGACTGAATTCTTTATTGATTATTATCAAGGTATACATATACCATTTCACATCTGTTATTTTTTTATTTGTTTGTTTCCCTTCCTTAAACTCAATAGTATCTCAACATTTTGCACAAGACAATGAAGCACTCTCTCTCTCTATCTCTCATAGGGAGAAAACAAAAGCTAAAGAAGTAATCATCAAACACGCAAATTCACCAAAGAAAATGTCTCCCCCAAAAACAAAGCAGTTTGATAGCAAGTCAATATGACGTCATTCTACTACCTCAGGCCTCATTATTTGTGTTTATGTATACTACCATTAGAATGATTCTATATATAGTGATGTTCTGTACATGTTGTAACTTGTAGAAACAATCTATAAAAAGATTGTATAAGTGACTTTCAAAGGATTTTAAAGGTACTCTCAGATGGAGATAATGGTATGAGGAGCACTCCATGGGATGTTTGTTGAGCATACATACCTAATAATACCAAGGGTGGAATGTTGTGTATTTAGTGTGGGTGGCTCATCATGATACAATTGGATCACTTGTAAATAAGTAATAGACATTAATGGATCAACATCAAATGTTAGTAGCATCCTCATTGTAGAGTTCCTAATATAATTAATGATCAAACTGCAACTACTAGTAAAAGTTGTAACTTGTACCTAATTATAACTTGCACAAAACAGGGATATTATATATAAAGAGAGAGAGACTTTATGAGCTCAATGAATCCGAAATGAACTCACTAAATGCCAGTACTTATTATAACAAATAATGGACTATATATATATATATTAATTTATCAATGAAATGTTCATTCAATAGAGTGATTCAGTTCTCTTTGTACCATGGGCCTCATAGATGTTGTATATATATATATATATATATATTTATTATAAAACTATGTATAGTTAGTTATCTGCTATATATTATATAAATCCAAATATTTATACTCCTATAAAAATGTCAGGTAAAAGTTTTTAAGTACATACATCCATTCAAGTTAAATATGTAGGTTGACAAGCCTTGGTAAAGCTCTGCTGTTGTTGATAAGGGAAATAAGTGTGTTAGAAGAAGAAGAATACGAAAGGAAAATGTTAGTAAGAAAAAAAAAAATGGTGAACGAAGTATCACCATTAACATGAAAAGAAAAAAATAATGTATATATATGTAAAAAAAAAATTGATTACGCAAGACATATTCACAGGTTCAATGGTCTTACTTTGCTTCATAGCTACATACATACCAATAGCAGTAATGATGATGATTCCCTCTATTCAAAAGGTCGACAATCTCTGAGGCACAATGACGTTACCATGGATTGTATCTATGTATGTATGTGGTTATTTGCCAAAGGCCCCACTAACTAAGGGGCCCTAGCATGCAAATGAATGAATATGTTGTTATTATAAGCTTATTCAACACCAATGATTCCATCATGATTTAGTACATACTATTTGGATAGGAGAGTCATATTGATAGGTATATGATTTGGAATATTTAATCTCATTGCCTTCTGTTGATGTGATTAGAGATGAATGAGTAATTATTATAATTTACTTAACAAAGACATTGCCAAGTTGTTGAAAAGCATCTCTAATTATTATGTAACGAAATGCTTAGAGTATTTGATTATGTAAATGGAATAATGTTATTGCCTTTAATCCTGTTTTAAATTACAATGATTGTTTTCTCTGATAAACAGATTATCAAAATAACCATTGACGATTGTTGTACCGGGATACAGACGATGACTTCAAAAAGGCACTTATCCATTAAGAAAAGACACCATAACAAAAAAAAGAAGTAATACAGCTCTACCTACAATAATAAGCCAATTCTTTTTTTGCTTAATGTCAGCTGACAAAGGAAGTCTTTTGCCCATCAAAGCAGCACTCAAATAAAGTAGCAAAATGATGAGCACGTGATACATTTTTGATCTAATTCACTTGTCCAAGAGTTGGTTATTTTGTTGTTCGTCAGAGGCGCTGAATTACTCCATAACTAACAAGGCAACCCCTTACCTTGTTACATGGAGTAAAAGAGGGTGAATTCAATAAAGAGTGACATCTAGTGGGGAAAAAGTAAGACTCATGAACAAGAAAATATTTGTTTATTAGCTCTTTCTACCCCCAACAATATTTGAATGAGTACTTTAGGCCTCTGTTATAAGCTATAGCTTTTCTTTTGTCAGATTCTCCGCTTTCAATTTCTCTTTCAGATGAGCACTCTATGTATATTTTTGGCCCCATATACTATACTCAATTGTTGTTAGAACTAGTACTTGCTCCGCCGTTACTTCATGAATCGATGGTAGGGATACCGTTTAAGAAAGACAATATTATCATTCTGACAAAACACGTAGTTACCTACCTATTTCATGACTATGAGCAAAAGAAACAAACGCATCACTTTTGTATATAAGTATAATATTAAAAAAAAATGCAAGTTAAGAATAACAAAAAAATAATATGAGATATCATTTTTCATACAAAATTAGAGGGAGTAGTTATGAACTAACTTAATATATAAGCGGATTTCGCACCTTTTGCAAAAATGACATACAAATATTTATAGTTTATGAGACGTAAAAAATAAATTGTATAGGATAATTATATATAATATATAGTCTAATATAGTTTAAATTACTATAACACCTATACTTAACTAGATATATATATATATACAATTACAATTTGAATTGATGATGCACTGAGATGGAAATAAGACTGAGTATAACGCAACTTATTTTTCTTTTCAGTAAACGGAGTAACAACTTATTGCAAAAATAAAACTTAACGTGTGTCCCTGTTACTCATAAAAACTTTAATTGACATGATGATTCATTATGTTTCATCGTTGACTGGTTGTTTTTTCCTATGTTGAATCCCTTAAAATGTAGCACAAATTCAATTATTGGTTCATATTCCAATTTATATATTTTACGGTTTTACTTTGTCTTGTATAGAGTCAAAAATAAAATAAAATATTTTTATTTTTACAATGTAACTTTTATGAGTAAATCCTTACTTTTTATTCCTTAGCAACAGGAACCTTCTTTTTTTGCATTATAACTCGTTAGGAGTCACTTATTACTTTTTCCAAGATATGTGCTAAGCATATGTGTGTTGTAATGATGCATACATAATATGTAACTATTCTGCAAAATTAAAATACTCTATATAGTAAAGAAATTTCCCTTGAATTTCTGCAAATGATTAATTGATAAAAAACTAAAAAACTAATAGGAAGAACCATTCATTTATTATAAAATTGATATTTTTGACAATAAAATACAATTTATAATTCAGGGGAAAATTTTAATTGCTTATTTTTACTTTCACTCCAAATTCATATTCGTATATCTGTTGGAAAAAACAAATGAATGAATTAATGAATGAAAAAAAAAAAGATAAAATTCTAAAAAGCAAATGGTCAAATTCTTCATTTTTATCAAGTTTTTATTATGTATACGTCAATTATATATTTTCCACGTGCATCATACATTTTAATTCCGCATTTATTTATAATAAATAACATTCATCCCAAAACATTGTTTAGTGATTCAAACCCTTAGCATAGAAGTGTCCACGTGAAACATTTGTAGGTTATTTTCAAAACCTTTGTAGTTTTTAAAAAACAAACAAATATTTTTCCAAAGACATGAATACTATAACTTTTCAAGTTCAATATGGGAATAAGTAAGTTCAATATGGAGAGCCAATAGTACTTGGTATTGATAATGCTCCAGCCCGCTCCAGCATTGAAGATACTTTTAATAAAGAAGAAAGAGTTTTCAATTACCAACATTTTAAGACTTGGGCCTTACAGTCCCTTGCTCAATACAATGTAGCATATTTGGTGAATTTTGAAAGCCTTTATGAGAAGAGTCGTATTAGCTAGAAAAATTGAGAATATTTGTAATGCTGAAAGAAATGGTGTCAGCATTTTGGAGCAAAGATCAAGAACAGCTCTGAAATACTTAATTGAAGAAGGACTAAATGAAATTATCTCAATGGTTTGTAGTAATTGTATTGCCAGCATTCAAAATCGTTTTGTAGATGTGATTAATTTTGTTGACATTAGATTCTAATAAATTTATTATTATATTAAATTTCATGAATATTGTTCTTTATTATTTATTCTCATATTGAACTTGCTTATTTCCACATTGAACTTGCTTATTCCCATATTGAACTTGAAAAAGTATAGTTAAAGTAGGGATCACTTCCGTATTTCTACTTCAATTATGTACATGATATATATTTATATAGATATCTCGGTAGATATATGTAAACTTATAACTGATTCTAGATATTATTTACTGCACATACTTTTTTTTTTTAAAAAAAAAAAAAGAAGTGGAATTGATCACATTTCATAACTTCTTCAAGTCATGCTATAAAATCAATTACCCTACACCTGATACAATTTGTACTCAGAAAACATGATTAGTAATATGATATTCAGTCATTTCGTTCTATAATTGTATTGTGTGCGTACGGGGATTTGTGAAATCAGATATTGGTTCTTTACTAACCATTTTTAAGTGGTTTCATGTCTAAATTGAAAACCAAGCGTTTGTACTTTATTTTATGCCCCTCTCTTTTATGAAAGACACATTAAAGTTAAAGAAACAAAAGATATACATTTGATATTTGAGGGCTTTTAATTTCATGGATATAGGGGCTTTTTGACCTTTTTAATATGCTTTTGTAGGTGCTCTAACTCAAAAGTTGTAGAATTCAACCAAAAGAAAAGAAAAATGTATCTTTAAAATCCAACGATTTTTTGTTAAAATTATTTTCTCATTTTTTAGACTTAAATCTACATCATGTTAAAAAAGGGGGATTCCCAGCAAGCATTTTGGTTTCTCAAACTCTAATATACATTGCGCCTAAATGCAAAGGTTTGTTTAAGCGCATTTCTCATTGATTTTTTTGCCAGAGAAGAGAGATCAAAGGTCATATTTTTTACTGGTTTAGCATTTTGCGAGTAAGTATCTGCATACCACTGATTATTTTATGTGTACCATGTGTGATTTTCACTTACAAGTTACCAACTATGGATCCATAGACTATCTAATGTACCACACAATACTCATCCATGACTAATTTTGATGTATCAATCATTTAGCGGAATTTTAATTCATGTCATTTATCCTGATCACAAGTATCTTCATTTAAAACGCTTCATCGCATACTTTGATTTGAACCTAAACCAACGCTTTACTCTACAAAATACTATATGAGCCACGATATAAATCAGGGTCGTATCCACCAAACATAAAAAAGTACATATACTGTAGTCTTTTATCAGCTGTCGATGTTCTACAGCTGTAAACAACTCTGCACCTTTAAACACAGCATATTTCCACAATATGGTGGTTCTTTTTCTAAAGGAAGGAAGGATTGGAAAATGCAATGAATATCACATCACTCTATTCTATAAAGATATGAAATATCCTTGCTATAAAAGTAAAGGATGTGAAATGAGTTTGATTGATTAATTGTTTCTGACCAAGATTTTGATGGCGTATGTGTGGATGTGTTGTAATTTTTCCCCCATTTTTTTTAAAAAAATCATTTGTATATTATTCATGATTATACTAAATGTATTTCTTTCTTTAAATGTTAAATATCAAATTACATAAGGGATTTTTTTTTCCGCTTTCAAAAAAGACTACCTTTATATATATAGATTTAAATACACTACATATGTGTGTAGTTTAGTTATAATCATATATATATATATATATATATATATATACTCATATACTCAGACGGTGAGAACATTACAAATTCATGTATGCAAGTACGTTTTCTTTCCTCAGAAATGAATGACAAACTCCTCCTGCCTCATCCTTTCTTTCTTTCATTCTTTTCCTCATTTTCTTAGAGTCAACATGGGCTAATAGTCATCTAATTATTAGCTAATTGTTTTCATCTCTCCTTCATTTAGTAAATCATTATTAGCTTTACTGCCTGACTCTGCACATGTTTTTTTCCCTCTCTCTCTCTCTCCAGAAAATGATTTATTGGAGCACTCAAGTTACGCATAAGCAAGCACACACACCCCTCCTGGATTATTTACCTTACTACCTACCTACTCTTGGTGCTCCGCAGGAGTAGGGAGCTACAACAACAAAACCCTGTTGAATGCATTGATTCTCTATTATGTATATGTAACCTATGTTTCTCGCTCACTGTTAGTACTACAATACATACATAGACCCTATAAGGTAAGATTAGGGAAATAGAAAATATATATATATATATATTCGTATATAATATATGTAAGGTAAAAATACCAGAAAAATTATGAGCAGGTGTATCTTGTTGGATCCGTAAAAACTTTTTCGATAGCAATAATAATAATAATAAGAATAGTAATAACAGTGCTCTAATAATAACACACACTTTTAATCTTATCAGGCGTCATGTCTCGGCTACATTTTCAGCGCCTGGGCAACCAACTCTCTGAAAATAGTTTTACTCAAATAGATATTATATATATATATATATATATACAACTATCGGGAATCAAAAAAACTTTATTCAATTAACAAAGTTCCTCTCACCCCCCACCCCTCATAATGTAGCCCCACCCCCTGATGCAATGCGCATGTGCCAATGTTTTTTCCAATTTTCCAAAAAGTAACAAAAATAAATTCATAATCGCAAAACAATAGCTCCTGAGTTTTAAGATATGCTAATAAAATTAAAATCAGATGGTTGATTTTATTGAGGTCTATAGGGTTGTACACCTATAAAATAAACCACAGATTCTCAAAATTTGAAAAGAACTCAGTCGTGAAATATTCATTTCAATTTGTTTGGTTTGCAGAACATTTCTCTAAATTGCATTTTCATATTCATCTTTCAGACATTTAAAAAAAAAAAAAATGAAAAATTCCATTTTAGCTGTTCACCAAAGGACCCGGTTCTCAAACACACATGAATATTTTGACGTGTAATTTACTAGCAGTGATGTTGATGAGTGTAGTGCCAACTATACAAAAAAAAAAAAAAAAAGAACAAGATTTATCTCTATCGGAATCTCAACCAAACTTAAATTCAAATTTCCTGGTATTTTTTGCTCATAGTTTTGTAAATAAACTTATCTAGGAAATATTCTTCCTTATGGCCCCAAAATAATGGGTTATACATGTATATATATATATATATATATATATATATATATATATTATAGTAATAATAAAAATAATAAATTCTTTGTTTGATTGCTAAAAACCATAAATATCAAATTATTGACAGATGTAATCTCCGGTGTCTCTGGTAAAAATAATATTTTATAGCATTATGGAATAATCACTTCCTCTATTTTATTTCAAATATATATGTTATTTGACTCTAAAGTTAAACAAACTTCATGAATGCACCTTGAATGGTGAATTTATGGATATAAGTATCTCCCTTTATATGAAAAGTAAATAAAAAAAATAAACCGATTATTATTATTAATAATTTAACCATTCACTCGTTCAAAAAAAAAAAGTCCTTTTCGAAAAAAAAACAAAAACGTATGTACTATTCAGTGTTATAGTGTCAAGGGATTGAATAATTTAAACTAGGGTTTATTCAATTAATACTATAGTTTTTATGGAGTAAAGTTTCCCAATGACACTCAATATTCACATGTATCTTTTCTTACTTAATAATCAACAATCTATTGTATTAAAAAGAAAAAGATAAAGAAAAAAGTTTTAACTTCATGCAAACGAGGCCCTATTTGAATGTATCTGGCCTTTGTATATGCAACTTAAAGGACGTGACATACTGAATTTATCCAAGAATTTGTCATTGATTGTCAAAAAAAACTACAAAACATGTTTGTTTACAACCCCAGGCATGGCCAAATTGACTTATCATGAAATAAAATTCACACCTCTTGTCTCAATGTAATATGAATCCACTTTTTTTTTTTGGAAAAAAAAATGAACATATCAGCTATTGTAATGAGGTTTACATCAGGCTACATTAGGGCCTAGAACAGACCTGGGCACTGTACGATCCCCAGGTCACATAAGACCCTTTGGTTGGCTCTGACCAGCCCGTGTAAGGTTAATTACAAAATAAACATGTCTTAATGTTTTATGTTTAGAACACAGAGACAATATTGTGATGTCCTTAGATTGCTAAGCCCCTCTTGCCAACAATTTTCATTGCTTATTTATAACATAGTCACCTCATATCAGCTGGTCTCAAAACAATGCTATTTACTGCTTATTTTGCAGAATTGAGTTAAACTTATTGGCTGGCCCTCTACACTATATTTCCTGTTTCTCATGTGGCCCAATGGAAAATATAAAGCCTCACCCTTGGCCTAGAAGGTATTATTTTAAATGATTTTTTATGTATTCATGATTTGAAACAAAAATCACAAAAAAAATCAATCAGCTGATAATCGGTTATTATTGATTTTCTATCTTTCCAAGTAATCGCTCTCATAAAAAAATTCAAATCAAATAATAATTAATCGTTCAGATCCTAATGTAAACAATAGATTAACTATATGGATAAATCTTTATTTTTTTCTTCTTCTTATTTAAAGCAAATTGTTTACTTTAATAAAGTTTTTAAATTCATTAAAAAAAAAGTGTTAATATAAGTTGTCTTTTAATAAATACATATATCTATAGAAAAGGAATAAAAAAAAAAGAAGAGACGTTACAATTATAAAGTAGTATATTTTGTCAGATATATATATTGCCCTCGGCAATTCAACTTTTTTGTAACTGAGAAAAATCTTTTATAAAAGTTTTTTTTTTTTAATTCTTCTTTGACTAAAAATGTCAAATAAAAAAAAGTTTCAAATTTTTTTTTTTTTTGCTAGTATCTCTTTCTATGTAGTTCATACCTACATATATATAATATTAGTTTATATGCAAATTTGTGCACAAACGCTCCTTCAATAAACAAAATAATCTCAAATAACAATATGAATCAAAATTGCAGTTTTATTTATTTTTCACCGACTCATCATTTTGAAAAGACATAAACGTCAAATCTTCTCATTCTAGCCTATAAATATGTACATATATATATATATATAAACTAACATACCTATTCAATAATTAATTCCTATTCAAATTATTCATGACCTTGTAGGTCAAATGAACATACAAACACAGCGTGAACCTTTCACTTAAATCTCAATTGTTCTTTAACTGCATTTTACACACATAAAAAAAAAAAAAAAGAGTTGAAGAGTCTCATCAGGGTTTCACATATTTCTACATAGGTAGGTAAGTAGACTTGAGATTTTTTTTTCTTTAGAAAAAAAAATCACTGCATGAGAGCATTGCTCTCATGAAAACGATCCCCGTATTCAATATATATGTATTGTATATACAGACATGAAAATGGTCCTTTGAAAATAATGGACTAAAGTCATTGCAAAAAACTCCATTCTTACACCACTAAGTGGAGGACACATGATGATGCATCTACACCTTTTCATATTCAATATGGGAATAAGCAAGTTCAATATGGGAATAAATTATATATATCTTTACGTTTCTGTTAAGTAACTTCTGAATTAGATCCTTGTGGTTTATATCTAATATCCTTTAAAGAATAAAGCACGGAATCAATGTAGGTAGTTAGAAATAGCCCTTACTTTGAAATCCTAAGCTGGGTCTTTTCAAAAATATGTTCAACTGTAAGGTACTACTAATTCGGGGATTTTTCTTGAATAATACAATTTGTATGAAATATTCATGGATCTTACAAGAGTAACAAAGTTTGCTCCCTCTTTCATCAATTATCTCACCCTCTGGTAGTATCCACATATAGACATTCGTCTTAGGGATACCACCAAGAGTCTGAGCAAGGATTTTCACATCACCATTCACTGCTGCTGCTTCCTTTGCAGCTAAAATCTGCCCTCTCTTTTGTGTCTCATCTTCTTTTTTTTTCTTCATAGGGGTCATTAAGGTACAATAATAATAATAATAATATTCTATTATTATTTATGCCCATATTGAACTTGCTTATTCTCATATTCAACTTGAAAAAGTATACAGAAATGAACCTCTAAAGCAGACAAAAACCTCAGTTAAGAAACGGATATAGGGATATTTATCCTTTATAAGTTATATTTAGTATGTAGGTACATAAATGAATTAATCCTTTTTTTAAAAAAAAGAAAAATGCATAGACATTAAGAATAAGAAAAGAAGAATATTCAAAAAAAGAAAAAAACAGCTGGAAACATGAAGAAAAGAAAAAAATATATAATAGTTTAGTAACTCAAGTCATACCCCTCTTCAGACATTTGCAGTCACGTTAAAAAAAAAAATGAGAAATGCTTTCTTACCTGAAAATTTTCAGTATTCTCCTTGTACATTTATTTTAGATATATCACAAACCTCATTTTTCCATGAGAGTTTGATAAGGAAGGAAGTAAGGAGGAATTCATGCTGTGACATTATACTGTATATACGTATATATATACATTATATCACTGTATGTACTGTACACACTTTCATGAACGATTATCATCATGATACTTTGGGAAAAAAACATTGGGAATTTGGGCTTATAAATAGAAAAATCGGGAATTTGTGTTTATAAATAAAAAAATCGGGAATCTGTGTATAAATAAAAAATCTTTATTTAATCATCAAAGTCTAGTATATTCCACCCAAAAGTAACAGTAAATGCACATACGTCAACGTTGTTTTTTTCCTCAATTTTCTCAAAACAGTCAGTCAATTTTTACTCAGGCAAATATTACAGAGCTTAGATATGGTCCGTGTTTCTTGAGATATGTAGATTATGATTGCATCTCAAAAAATAAACCAGGGTTTCTTAAAATTTCAAAAAAAACAAAAAACAGTTCATTTAAAATATTTGGGTTTGATCAACATTTTTCTAAATTGTATTAATGAGTCATCACCTTTCAAACATTTTAAAAAGTATGAAAAATTCAATTTTAGTTCTTCACAAAAGGACCCGTATCTGTAACACACACATAAATTATATTGTGACGTGATATTTGATAGTGATGTCAATGAGTGTTGTGCCAACTTAAAAAACAAAAAAAAATTTATTCCAATGGAAATCCCCCCCCCCCCCAAAAAAGATTAAAATTTCCCGGTATTTTTTGCCCATACATACAAATGCATATTTCGACTCGGGACTATTCAAAGATATTTTGATAAGTTAGTTTATTTGTCAGGGCAATATCGTGCAATAATATTTTGTACTTATATATATATATATATATATGTACATACATGTGTGATATAGTGAGGACTCTAGGAAAGAGATGGGAATGGGCAGATTACGTTTTTGATGATCGTTTATAGTGCATCAAAACACACACACACACACACGTTTGTTTGATATTCATCTATGATCAAATAAAGGGATGATGCTTAGCGGGCTACAAAGGCTTGAGGGGTGAAAAAAAATAATAATTGGGAAATTATTATTACACTATTATTGGTTTTTTATATAATATTTATTTTTAATAATATAATATAAGTGAAAAGTACTCAGATCTTTTTGATATTGTGCTCATTTATGCATATGGATTTTCAGTCCTTCCCCCATCAATAAATTTGTATTTTTTTGTATTTTTTTTGTAATGAGTCCCTACACAACTATAATAATAAATGCTATGCTTATTGATAAACATCTCAAATATATACATATATATATATATATATATTGAGGCCCGACATATTATATTGATTTTGTAGGGGGTTCATTATTTGGGAATGGGGAGAACACACAAAACAGTAATCAAAGCTCAAAATATGAACTGATTTCTTCTTCTTCTTCTAAGACTATTTAACCCTGTGGTCAAATGTCAAATACATAATGCATAATCATGAAATGTTTCACTGACGTGTCACAAATTGCATCCTCAAGGGTTCCATGTTGAGAGCATAAATTTCATTACCTGTTTATTAAATAATAAAATAAAGGAATTTCTATATTGAAAAACAACAAAAAAAAACCTTTTAGAAACTTTATCGAATGGCTTTAAAAAAATGAACAAAGGCTACCCACTTGTGGGTAATATTAGAGTAGAGCCTGATGCTAAAGAGATAAAAAGTGATATTTGAAGGGAATCAAATTCATATTAAGTGGTGAGGATCCTTATGAAATGAGTAGATTTCACTAAATGAAGTTGTTTATGATGAAACCAGGAAAGTACATAGATAGTTAGAGAAAAATACATAACTCTTACGTAAATAATGTCTAAGTTACTTCCACAACCACAATGATGTCACAAGGTTCTATTGAGCACAAAGGCAGGCATATGTAGGATTTTTTTTGACAACTTTAATGATTCTTTAAAGTATGATTGCCATTTAAACTATTTGTTAATTAATTAGACTGGTCAACAGTCAAAAGTCCTAAAGGGTATAAATATAACAAAAGTTATTTAGTTTTACACGTTGATTTCAAATCTGTAAATTTTTTTTTTCGAGAGTACGACGGTTTTCCAAAAATCGGACCCTACTTTATTAGCTTTTTTGGCTCAATGTATTCCAACTTCAACTTCAATTTAAGCCTATAAAGATACTCATTTTGAGCATTAAAAGTAATGATTGCCTAGTGTATTTAATACATTTAATTCCATTTCCAGTCTTTATTTTGACCTAAAAGACCTTCTAAGGAGGCATAGGAGGCGGGAGTATGCCCAAAAGTCCGCCAAATCCTTTGTACGTACTTAAATAACTCCTTGAATATTATAAGAAATGTGTTAATAAAGAATGCATTCAAGAGCTTAGATCCACAGCCTTCAAACAAGATGTATAGCACTCGATAAGAATCCTTAACTTTGAAGAAATTGTCCATCTAAATGTGTAAACTTTCATTCAATTTTGAGCAAAAATCCACTAGGAATTAAAGTCCCACAGTAGAGCACCTTAAGTAGTAGCTAGCACGAAGAAGGATTAAGAAACCAGCTGAAACCCTTCTGCACGCTAGCTACATATACATATATGTGTTCTCCGGACACTAATTCATAAAACCATGGAGTTTAAAATTACTCCATATTGCATGCCAATGAATATTTGGAAACATAATAGTATCATTCATACATATGTAGTCTTTCAAATTTCAAGTTGCCCTTTTAATGAACAAAACGTATGTTGTTATTATATATACATATAATTATAATAAGAATAATAATTAAATAATTGTTTAATTTATACACAAGAGGAAAGGGTAATAAAGACACGTAGCTATGGAATCCTTTTTTTTCTTTTTTTTTTTCTTTTCATTGATGAGGAGGAAAAATCCCATTTGACACCTTTTCCTTGGCTTTACTAGCTAGCTAGATAATTTTTATAATGTATATAGCTTCTTACAAAATTCACATATCGGAAAGTGGGACTTCCAGACAAGCTTGTGGTTAATATGTATATATATATATATATATACACCATTAAATACATAACAACTGCGTTTGAACAAAAAAACCATCTGTCTAACGCCCTCAAAAACGCATTTTCTCTTATTCCTCTACTGGAGTTGTACTCAATGTCTTTCCCCCCTTCTCAACCCACTCATTTCTAAACCCATTTGATGATGATGATGATATATTTTCTCTCTATCTTTAACACACTTTTTGTGTGTGTGTGCTGATGCATATTTAATATACATGGGAGCACCTATTTATTTACATATACATATATTGAGGTACAAAAAAATCCCCACTCTATCTCAAGATTGGGTTATATATGCGTATATTTTGAGTATAAACATACGGTAAATTCACTAAGTTTACTTTCAATATTGAATCAAATCAATGTATGTATATTAAGAAAGATGATATAGCCCATAAACAATAAGTAAGGGTCTATTAGACCCCCTACTTTTTGAAAAAGAACAAAAAATATTTAAGACTCTGTTGCTTATTCCTTGGCTCACAAAGAATCAAATTTGGATGACTTTGTATAGATAACGTAGATATACTAATATTCAAATTTAAATGGCTAAAAAATGTAATAAAGTTATTCTGTTAATATGTAATTATATAATTATGTAGTTTATTTACTTAATTAGGATCATTAGTTTATGAATACAATTAATATGTTTGATGGAATAAAATACTTTTGTTAAGAGATAAAATTTTAACCAACTTTAGAGACTAGTTAAGTAGGGCAAATATGTATATATTTATATATGGGCCCATTAGATCCAAATGGTATTAAATGTGTAACAAATCATCTGGTATATTATGGGGCTTAAATAAGTTATATTAGTATAAATTTTTTTTAAATAATAATTAAGAAAAAAATATCTCAAGAGTATTCAAAAAGTGTTTTCTTTTCTTTTTTTTTCATATTGAAGCAAAATATCGTAGTAATAAAGCCTCATACCTCTAATACAATTTCTGGAGGTCTCAGCCTATTCCATGTCAAATGTGAATATAAGCCCCATAATAGTTGACCAAAATACATTGTGTTTTTGAAATATTTGGCTGATAAATTTATATAATTCTACGTTAGAATTAAGATATAAAATAAATAAGAACGTCTCAATGTTACATCCATATAGATAATTTATTCACATGACGTCATTACTCTGAAAGTCCGCCATCTTGTTTGAAGCATCAAGAGTAACAAAAATTGACAAAGAACACAAAAGACATACTTCCTCCCACAGTATACTTAAAACCATTTAGTTCTTTTGTCAATTCTAAAGACATTAGATAAAGTTTAATTTAGTTTTTTTTTCTTTTTAAGGAATGGGATGGTTTTTTTTCTTTCTTCATTTTGTTAAGTAACTATGTCTAACAAAATGGCGTCTATATTACATATTTTGTTGAGAGTCTATGTGTTTTGACGAAGAATATCAATAATTCTTATTTCCAATGTATTTCTTATATATATATATATATATAGAAATTCAATCTTTTTAAAACACAATACGGATTTTGTTTTTGGGGATTTCTTAATGGATCGGACACTCGTAGGAATGTCATCATGGACTCATGAGTGAATAATAAAAATAAAAAAACCCTTTCTTCACATTAATGCTGTTATATACTATGGTTGCCACACTAAGAGTGTGTACATGTGTGACAGTGGAGGGTTTACTCCAGAGTTGACCACCACAGACGATGATAATTCCCCTTTTTCCAAAAAGATACATTCAATTGAATTTTCCAAAAATGGTTCTCATATCACTTATATATGTATATATATGTCAAAGAGAGAAGAAAATATAGTATTAGATGTTCTTTATATGTGGCTAGTGGGGAAAGAATAAAAAAAGACAAAAAAACCGTTTGTCAGACGAGTTTTAATTAAGACTTGTGATCTTTTATTTTTTTTTCATATGAACAACAATTTTTCCTTCACTTATTCTTCTTCATATATATATATATATATATGTAATATGGAGCATTAATTGTTAAAACAGAGTTCTTTAACTTGAACGAATAAGAAGTTGAAGTTTATAAAATACACATTCAAAATTATCGTTATTATTATTCGTTTTTTATTGCTTTTTAAACCATGAGGAAGGGTATTTATCCATCCATCTACGCTAGAGAACAAAATGAAAAAGATAGTACCATGTAATATATAATTAGAGTGTGGTGAAGATAGAAGGAAAGACACTATACATATATATTTAATTATGGTTCCCATTCAAAGTGGTTTCTATTGTTGGTGGTCATAATGAAGTCATTGGCTGGCGGCGGCTCCCTTCGTTTTGACAGCTCATTTTTATTAGGGAAAAAAACCCCTCCACTTGACAAATTAATTTCACTTTTAACTATGTACAAACATGGACTCTCAATGTTTATGGACTTTTTCTTTCTTTTTGTTGTTGTTATTGTGGGTACACAAAGTCTCTGTAATAACTCACTCATTCATTTTTGTCAAATATGCGCACCCTTCAAAATACATAATGATGAGACCAAAACTCAAAAAAAGGAACGACATGCTTCGCTCCAAGCCTTCTAGTGGGACTCATTGACATTCTGATTAATTAGAAATAATGCTCAAAATGAGAAACAAAGGTGCAGTCCCGGAATAAAATTTTCAAAAACACATTTCCTCAATTATCACTGTTGCAAACACCATAGTATCTACAATGACTTTGAGACGTCTTTAGAATCCAGGGACTAATTGCAAAATGGGGGAATGTTGTATACAAAATGACGTCACATATTATTTATACCCATACTCACGCAACTTTTCCAAGTTATTGTTAGTTTGTCTTATTAGAATTAGGGCTCGCGTTAGTGCAATAATAATCTTTCTATAGATTATAGTTTGTAAACTGTGGATTCGTGTTTGTGTATTGCTGACTCATATTTGCATCTGTGAATTATCCGTATTTATATCCCCATAACTGCATTTTTAGATATTGAATAGAGCACATGACGTACAATGGTGTCTTATTTGAGGGTTTTTGACATTGATCATCATACACTGTTCAAAAAAACCATGAAAATCTTCCATTTTATAAAAATGTTAAATTTCCTTAAATTACATTGTTTGATAATTCTAAAGGAATGAACTAATGAAGGGTAGGCTGATCCAACCACATCTGAGTTTTCATCAAAGGGTTAATTGAAGATCTTTGATCACGTTATGTGTTTTTTTCCAAGGTAAACTGATGATTTGGAAGAATGGTCACATTTATGCAGCTTTGTTTAATAACCAATTATATATATAAATATATACATATTATCAAACTGCCTTTAATTAGCGGATGTATCGTTCTAATTTCTACTTTTTATTTTGTAGATTTAGGTCAGACGCGTAGACAGCAGGGATATCAACCGGTACATAGAGCCCTAACCCCTCAGGCCTCAAAGTTAGAAAATGGAAGCAAAATAATTTGAGAATAAGTGGATTTTAGTTTATTTAATCGAACTTTAATTTCATCAATACTAAAAGATATGAATGGATCTTAATTCAACTTTACACAGAAATTAAAAATTTGTAAAGTCAGGCATGCAGTATGAGTCATTAATCTCAAAAGAAACAAAAGTTCAAAGTTCAAGACAGTTTTTTTAGTTTTATTTTCCATAAAAAGCTGTAAAGGTCATCAAAGGAGGAGTGATCAAATATCTACCTACAAACAAGGGGGGATTTGCAGGCTTTAATCATTACATTTAAAGACACATCTTCACAATCATCCCTTTTAATAATTAATTATGCAGGTATGTAAAATGCTTAAATGCATTCTAGGGACAGGAGTTTGAGGGCAATAGAAAAACCACTTACAAAATAGTCAAAAACTGTCTTTATACCATATGAATTTGTATTTTGTTTTTTATAATTATTATTATCCTTCCAGGTTTGACCATCTAACTACAAACACTGATTTATTAAAGTACTTAAATACTTTACAATATCCTCAAAAAAAACTCTGAATGTCATCTCGAAGCTTGTACGAATAGTAACCATTACTGCGTACATATAAATATTTACCTAAGCCTCTATTCTTAAGTATTGATATATGCACTAAAGTATATAAATATAGACTAGAGTATTATGGACTTCCATTGTCCGTCCACAGACACACACACATACAAAATGCATAAGACTACATAATAACAATAATAATAATAATAACAAACACATTCAAGGAAAAGTTGAAGGAATGAGGAAAAAAAGATTTATTATAACTTGAGATTTATGATTTCGATACAAAATCTTTTTTTAGTAGTATTATTCTTATTCTTGTTATCGTTCTTATATGTATATGTACAAACCTACAAACTACATATATATACACAACTTGAGCATTACTACATTGGCCATATATCAATTTAAAGAAAACATAAATTTACATTAAGTATGCAGTGTCATTGAGAACAATTTGATTTCATTTTTAGAGAAAAATAAATAAATAACTGACTCTGTTAAAAGTTATAAAAAGTCATTGAATATAATAAATTATATTTAATTTGAATATTTCTTCTTATTTATTTATGTTCTTAAATTATTATTATTTTTATTATTATTAAGTGTATGAGTGTATTTTGAAAGTTTTATACTTTTATTAATGTCTTGATAAAAAAAGAAAGAAAGAAAGAAAGATGGAAGTGATAAGACATATAATAATAATAATAATAATAACATCTTAATGGTAATAACTCCTTATGGTATATAAATTATTAATTTTTTAAACGCCCCCTCCTTACAACTTTCCATAGATTGCAATTAAGTGCCTATTTGTCAATATTATGCCTAGGTAGTAGTGTGTGTCATAACCATTTTTCTCAAAAGGAGTAGGGCTTTAATAATTTGGGATTCTGAAATTACAACTTTGCATTTTATTTTCCTTTTTTTCTTAAGCTCCAAGTTCTATAAATACTTATATTCATTACGTAATTTTTTGATTTTTTGAGGTGAGTCAAGGTATATATAATTACTCTATCCTTAATTAAAAGTATATTGCTCTAATTTTAACTTTAAAACCATATTTCAAAGGTGAATATACATATATATCACAAGTGAATAATATCTAACGCTCCAATGATGAGACATTTTGTCAAATATTTGATTGCTATCAAAATATTATCTACTGTGAACGAGAGAAGCCTTTGGTAGAACTGAATGAATGTATTTTCTACTTAATAAAATATATTATATTTCTATATTGGGTAAAAAAAATTGATTTTCATGAAGTTTTCGGTTTGATTTTGATCATTGACAAATAGTTTTGAAGCAAAAACATTCATAAACTATACATAAATCACACACACACACAAAACCACACCACAATAGTATGTTAACAAAAAAGAGTTTGTAATATATACCATTATTCAAAATTAAGGCTACATACAAGCCATTTTAACTTTTATAGCAGTAATAAAACAAAACATGATGCCAAGACACCAAGGCATAAGACACCAAGCATCGAATTTAATTCCTAATTAAATAAGAATTTGTAAATAGGCTTAAGTTGTATACTTTCCTAAGATTTGGTTTAGAATATATTCATTATTGATTTGATTACGTTTAGACAACATAACAAAAGACAATTTTCATAGACTTATGTGTTTTTCTGAACCAGGTTGAGATGTTTACTCTTTTTAAATACAGGATGTCCCAAAATAAAAAAGAAACCAAACAGATTATAAATATTTGTAAATATCAAAATTTAATTAAATTTATATGTTTTTAAAGTGTAAAAATATTTAGAGGTATGATTTTATTGTTTTGTTGGTTCAACTGTCTGTTCTCAAACTGACGCCCATTTTGATGATCCAGACACTCCTGACTACTACGCCAAGCAGTAGAGTTGGGCACATTATGAAACAGTATCTTTGCTATTTGAGCCCTTTCATTCTCAATGGGTTACACAGTAGCACGGTGATTCTCAAGTCCCTAATAGGGGCAATTATGGTGTTTTATCGACCCATTTAACTTGAATGTTGACATTAAGAGCATGAATTAAACTTGTTAATTAACTTTTCGAATGACAACGTTGCATAATGCGATGGTCAAAGGATTTTGAAATTTACTAAATACCAAGTTTGCAAATATTTTTAATCTGTAAACGGGCATTAGTAATTACCTTGATGCTTATATTACAAATATATACATATATGATGAGCAGGTCACTAATTACTATCGTCATTAACCATAAATCTATTAATTGGTAATTTTTAGTACAAATATATCATTACTATAAAATGTGTTTGTTTTTTATTTTACACAAATGTACCACTGATTCAATCGAGTTTGAAAGTTTCCTTGTTTTTATTTGCTATAAAAGACACCTTTCACTCTTGGGGTATTTGGGATTTAATTATTATTGCTTTTATACTTTTTCAAGTTCAATATGGTAATAAGCAAGTTCATTATGGGAATAAACATATAAAAATTTATATATATGGAGAGCCAGTAGTACTTGGTATTGATAATGCTCCAGCCCACTCCAGCATTGAAGATATTTTGATTGAAGAATAATGAGTTTTGCATTACCAATATTTTAAGACTTGGGTCTTACAGCCCTATGCATGCTCAATACAATTGAGTATATTTGGTCAATATTGAAAGCCTATGTGAAAAGAGAAGTATTAGCTAAAAAAATTGAGAATATTTGTAATGCTGAAAGAAATCATTACAGGATTTCGGAGCAAAGATCAAGAACAGCTCTGGAACAATTAATTGAAGAAGGACAACTATAAATGAAATTATCTCAATGACTTGTAGTAATTATATTGCTCGCATCCAGAATCGTTTTGTATACATAGATGTGATTAATTTTGTTGACATGAGATTCTAATAAATTTATTATTATATTAAATTTCATGAATATTGTTCTTTATTATTCATTCTCATATTTAACTTGAAAAAGTATGGAACAGTATGAAATGACTTTTTTTCTTACAAAAATAATTGGATTTAGGATATTGCCTAAATGCTTTACAAGTGGGTACATTCATCTTCCAACAAGTATGACCTATATATATATATATATATATTATAATATTTTTTATATAAAAGTAAAACTTGACCGTATATACCCAGAAGCTATGAGAAAGACTTCATTTATATCAAGGGGTTTTTTCTCCCTCATTTGTAAATGAGGTTACTAAGAGGCTGCTGCTCCTAATATCCCTAGTAGTAATAAAATAAAGAATTCATTGAAGGGGTTGCACAAACAATAAAAAAACTTAGTTGTTATTATTATTATTATAACTTTAAAGGTGCTTAAATGTTTAACCCCATTTAACCCAAAATCCATGACTCATTATTTGTTTTGTACTCTTGTATAAGGGGGAAATTTTGTGGTGGTATTAACACAATGTTATTATATATATATATATATATATAGGTAGAAGAAAGTAGTTTAATGAGCATACCAATTTTTTTTTTCTACAAAGTCATTACGTGTTAAAAGAGTAATTTTTAAGTTTTAAAAAAGAAAGAAAGAAGACAAAAAAATATTTTTAACAAATTACCAATTGTTTTACAGCTTTAATACACGTGATGCGCCTAAGACCACCTAACAAAAGCCCTCATTTAATGTTGTGTCCATTTATGAAAAGTATGTATCTTTAGAGTTTAGATAAAGGGAAGGGATTTTTGATTGATGAATGCAATCGTATTTCTATCCTCTTATTCCTGCATCTTCCCCCATTGAATGTATATTAATGGAATAACCCTTGTTATAGGTAATATTATTTTGAATTGAAGACTTTGATGTACATAGACTATGATGTATATTCATTGTCTAACAGACTTTTTTGTCCTTTGTATTCATTCATTTCATGACCAATATACAGGGTGTCCACAAAGTCTGAGTAAACCCTAATGAGGAGCAAATCGATTCTTTTTTCTTTAGACAGAACCACTATTCGAGATCTGGGGAAGAGAAATAACATAAATAACTATAATAACCAAATTCCTATATACCCAGATTTTGTGAACACCCTGTATATGTACATATTCTGTAACAATCAGTGAGTTTGTACTCTAGTATGATTATAAATGGAGTACCTTCGCGGTGCATGTGATATATATAAGTAAAAGCCAGTATTAGTAAGTATCTCCATAAATACGGGGTCAGTCCCTGAAAATTACCAAAAATGAACACCAAAATTGTGTTTCCCGGCCTTTTCTCCATGAAGGAGGGGTCTTTTTTGGAAATTTTAAGGACCATAGGACGCAAGAGATCAAGATGGATCTGGTTTTTATTCAGGAAGCTATCTCAATTTAAAAATGGTGGGGTTACCCCGGAATCATACCCAAGAGTCCGACAGCCATTTGTACAGGGTTTTAGATAGGGGGAAGGGATACATCCCCCACCCCCAGTAATTTAATTGAGGGGGTGGGGGGGGGGGGTTATCGTATACTACAACAAAAATACCGGGAAATTAAAATTTAATTTTTGGGGGATTTCAATAGGGGGGGGGGGTAATGTTTTTTGTTTTTTAAGTTGGCAGTACTGTCGTTGACATCACTACCAAATTTCACGTCAAAATATTCATTAGTGTTTGAGATACAGGATGTTCTTTTGTGAAGAGCTTAAAATCGATTTTTTGTAGTTTTTTAAAATGTCTGAAAGTTGATGACTCAAATGCAATTTAGAGAAATGTTGATCAAACCAAAAAAGTTAAAATGAATATTTAAGATACTATTCTTTTGAAATTTTGAAATGAATCCCTGGTTCATTTATACATAATCTATGTATACCTATGTATACTTTTTTGTAAAAGTGTTGTTCAATAAATTTTTAGTGTAATTTAATAATGTTCTTGTTCTTCTTTAAATCAAAAAAGAGGGAAGACAGTGTATTTTGGTTATTTATAGCTAAGTATGCTATAATTTTGATGGTCCGGCTCACGACATCTACTTAGGGGTCGTATGTGGCCCGCAATGTACAATGAGTTTGACACCCCTGGTCTAAATATTTAATGCGAGATCAGGGTTTAATTTGTATTGTATGTAATTGAATTTTAAATTTTTTAAAGGTTATTGATTTCATTTAAAAACCTTTGAGCCTTGATCTTATTCTAGTATCTACTCCTTCAAACTCTTGGTTAAGTAACTTAATAAAAATCTAATTTCATAAATAAAAAAAAAAATTGCAAGAACATTTTTTTCCTTTTGGTCTTTACCAGGTCTTCTTCATCCCTTAAAGTCTTGTAAAAATGCCTTGTTCTCGGTTGATCTATAATTATGTGATTTGTAGTTGATTGGCTCTTAACTGGTCTTGAGCTGATACTCAAATTTCCCCATGGTCTTTTTACTCCAAATCTAAGATGACTTTTATATTTATGATATATAATTTAAGATACATTTCTTTTCAGCTCATAAATTTGGTGATTTTTTGCTTATAAAAAAAAATATTTTCATTCTTTTTGTTTTTTCATTATTATATAAGGGCATTCCCCTCCCCCTCAAAAAAGCAGACCCACTTTATGTCCAAGATCTGCTACCTATATTGACCAAAACACTCATAAAGAGTGCTTTTATTGAAAGTGATTTTAATACAAACATATATCTAATTTAGGTATGTGTCAAAAAGTAGTCTAATACAAAAAAAGATTTTTTTTTTTTTGCTTTGTGTTGCATTGCTCAATGTCTTTTCTTCTTTACCAAATATACGTACATATATAAACATATTTATGCCATGTTTGTACAATGTACACAATAAAAAATGATCATAATAATATGAAAAACAAAATTTAATTTGTCAAACTACATTTTTTTTTAATATTATATATATTTATGTATGTTTTATATATATATATATGCGTATATAAACACAATTATGTATAAAAAGTTGCAAAACAAATATTGAGAAGGAGTGAACAAACTTTATACTTATTTTATTTATCACTTTTGCATAGGAGTCGTTTTATATGTAAACCTATGTATTTATATATGTATGTACATATGAAGATTAATCGTGTAGGAGCTAAGCCTTTGACCTGATCATGAAAGTGGTAAACGGTAGAATAAGGACCCAGTATACAAAATATACGTCATAATCATTAGAATATCAGGGATTTGAATAATATAAAACGATGGCTAGAGACGTTTGATACCCTTTAAAACAGTGGTCCTCAATCTTTTTCTAAGTGTGGGCCGGTCAACGCTTGACAATTTCACTACGGACAGAATATTCCACTTCACACAGATAAGATATTGGAAATAGCAACAGGGTTGCAAAATAAAAAGAACGCGGAGAACATTATAGAGTGTTGCCCGTGAAATCCGATGAGTCAATTAAAATTTATCAATCCAAAAATAATTAACAACTAACCCGCACAATTATTAATTATTATCTTTTGTAATCTGCATTTAGTCTTAATATTTTCTTGTTCTCCCACAGTCTGTAGATGAAGTAGCAAGTCATCCTTTATTATCGTCCCAGTCTTGGATAATGAATAAAACAGAAATAACATATTAATTCTTGTGCAGCCCGGTACTGATTGATCCACGGGCCGGTACTGGTCTGCGGCCCAGAGGTTGGGGACCACTGCTTTAAAGTACAATCAGAAAGGACGAGGTGCTCCTTATTGTATCTTTTTTATATACAAAAAAGATAATGTATATACAAAAGAATCCTATTTCTTTACAGCCTAAGGTCTCGACAACTTTGGAATTCGAGACAAAAATATAAAGTTAATTTTGAGCTCGAACAAAACTTTGGAATCTAACTCAACTTACTTTTGTATGGACGATACATTTACTGCTTTGGTCACTTGCCAATAGTTGGTTATTGAGGATTTGTAACTGGTCTGCATTGACTCACGATTCTCCTTTCGGAAGGAATCAGCGTAGAGTTCTAAGATTCTACTGTATATCTACTGTGTAACAGTTGGCACTACAATCAGATTGTACAAGTCGTTGATTTGTACAATGGATAACGTCTTGTTCAAATATTATGCAACCCAATTTTAAAGTTTTAATAATGAATTTTACTTCATGGGTGTATTTTGATTTATGACGGTGAGTCATTTATGACTATTTTACGAGTGACTCAACTTGTGGGCATTTATATTGTAGAATGAGTAGATAAGTATTTATCAATTGAGACATTACACACCCAGGGTATTGTATTGAATATCTCTAAGAATTTCAATATTTGCATGAACTATGTATGTACGTCATAAGTAACTTACATTTGATATTCAAAATGGATAAACTTATTTATTTATTTATTTATTGCAACATGTTCTATCACCTTGACAACAACAAAGTTGTTAACTTCTACAAACAAGGAGCATACGGAGTAGCATAAAAGTCCATAGTTGACTATGGAATACATGATATATTCTTATGATTGTGGGATTTACTATTATCTAAAATGCCGGTTTAAATCATAATGCATGAACCAATCAAATGGATAAATGAAAACACAGTTCTAAACTTAATTTTATAAATAACTAAATACACAAAACAAATTATTTTGATTGCCCTGATGTAACTAGTGTCGACAGAAGGTTAGCTTTTATAGCTTCAAAGTATCCTTTATTGAGTAATTTTTATGATCAGAATGTTGACTAATTCCTTATTGGAACATTGGGCACACAAGTATCACAAGTGCCTAATAGACATAAATTTACCTGTTCAGACGCTACACGTTGGCTGCTGATTTGAATAGTTATTGGAGTGGATTTTTATAAATAAAAAAACTGAACTGCTCAAAGAGCCAATATAATATGTAGTTTCTCTGTTCTTTGTACAAAATAAAATCCATTTATTATGGCTGTCATATTAAGGATTTTTGAAAGAAATGTTTTCCGTATTAATCAGTAATGCGCTTTTTAACTTCTGATTTAAATAATTAAAAAAAAAGTTCTCATCAAACCTCCTTATAGAAAAAGCTTCTTTTTTTCTGACTTGAGAGGATTTAAAAATAAGATTTTAAATCCCTCAAATCCGACTAATTGCAAAATCATATTTGTGTTTCTGTGAAAGCTAAATTATGTAATGTAATGTATAAAATGAAATTTTACAGATTACATTAAATAAATGCAAACACATATTTCAAATAATAATAAAACTAAAAAGAATCCTTGTGAGTGACAATTCTTAGACATTTCTCATAATAAAGTAACCCCGTCAAAAGTAGATACCTACATGACGGACCAACGTAGAAATTCTTCAATTTTCACTTTGTTTTAATTAAAAAGAACAAAAAATTGACTTCAAATAATTGAAACACTTGCTATTATATCTTAAATATGACTCACAAAACAATTCTAAAACGTTAGAATGTTGATTTTTAAAAGGCTAATAGAGAGAGCAAGAGAACTCAACACGTATTCAAAATTCAATGGTCAATTTATATGACATGAAATGAGAATAATGAGAGGGTTAAACTTTTTTATTCTTGTTCTATCTTTTTTTTTTTTTTGACAATGGGTTGAGAATCAGAAATGACAGGATACACAGTACAACATATGTAATGTGAAGAGAGTACAGTTGTACGACTAAATAAAAAAAGTATTATTTCTTACACAATTGCTTCAACACTCTTATAAGTATCAATAGGTTCAAATCCCCAAACGTCAATATTCAAAACGACCTAACCCTATCTAAAATGGAAAATAAAAAGCTTTACTCATGAAAAATATATATATTTACTTTTGTTTTTTTCTTGACAATTTTTCATGTCTCTAGAGACAATGAAGAAGTCTAATTATAAAAATATGTAAATGTATTATACACGCTTAGATAGATATGAACAAACTAATTGACAGTTTATAAATGCCAGAGAAGAAATGGCTTGAACTTAATGGCACAAATTTATCAATGCTCTGTAAAATAATAATAATAATAATAAAAATGAAGCTTCAACAACGAAAAATGCTGACCAAGTTAGGAAAGTATTCATAGAATGAGATGGAAATTAAATTATGTACATTTGAGACTGACTTTTGTTGTTGTATATGTTGGTCACCTTATAAAATAAAAAAAACCTTTTTAGCTGACGGGTACTTCTCTCGTAGTCCAAATCATCTATGTATCAATGGTATCCCCAAAATATCAACTATTGTATACCCTGAATTTGCTTACAACATTTGTTCCTTAATAGTGAGTTGTGAGCCTTGATTTATTGAGCTTAAATGAAACCCTGTTGTTATGCTCTCAATATCCTTGCAACTAAATATGTGTCAAGCCAATAAGAAAGTAAGTTTGTTTTCAAATATTGAAAAGGAGAAAATTCACTTTACAGTAGTTTTTTGTTTTCATAATTATAACGACCAAATATTTTGAAGTTATTTGAAGACCTATACCGTACAGTTTTTGCTAAAATGTCACTTTTAATAAAAAAAGCAAGGATTGTTGTCTATCGAATAGAGTAATTGGATAAATGTTACGACTGCATATGGAGCCGATATGATCTCACAAAGAACGTCCATCTTTTTCATAGCCCCAGAAATTTATTTAGTTGCAGTTGGCTAAAACCAGTTGATCTATTTAAAAACTATTATAAATCAACTACATCGGCTATCATACTGCCCCTGAATCATAGTAATAGTAACTACATAGTCAGAAATACCAGATGTTTGCGTTTATTGATTATGGCCGGTATTTTTTTTTACTCCTTTAATTAATTTGCAATTATTGGAGTCATTGTTTAATATATCGCAATAACCTATTGATACAAAGGAAAGAAAATGTCTTCAAGAATATGATAACAGTTCGAACTCATTTTTGAAATATTTCAGATAAACTTGGCTTCTTGTTGACTTGACACATATAAAAAGAATAATCTAACAGTTGCAGAAAAGGTAAACGTAATTAATTGACAACTTCAAGTAAATTTCAGACCGATTTTTCTTTCTCTTTTGATGAAGGGAAAGCTTGAGAGACAAAATAAAGATCACTATGTAATAAAAGCACAAAACCTTTTGACGTATACCATAGACATAGACCAAGAAAACCATAGAAGTTATTGATCATTAGCCAATGATCTCAGAAGCATGTTCTGAGTCTCTATCTCAAAATTTACATTATAAATGTGACATTTTGCCATGGGACATTTCATCGTCCCAAAACAGTTTTACCTCAAAGTCATTTTACCGAACTTTATTTATAAATAGGACTTATATGAACAAAAACTGAAGACTCCTAATACAAAAAAGCTACATAATGCAATTTATAGATGTATTTATAACTTCTAGTAATAATTATAGAAACTTTTTCTATGCTTTATTTTAGTATAAAACGCATCAAACTAATTACAACCAAACAATGCATTGAACTTCAACAACAAAGTCTTAAAATTCGAGAGTTTCTGATGATTAATTATAAATTGTCTACTCAAAATAAATACAAAGTAGTGTGTAATATCAAAATCGTTTATCAAATCTTTTTATTTTTAGCTAATATGAGTTCTATGACAATTGTAGAAGCCATAGTGTGAGGATATTCCGAAAATCTATCCTTCTCCTGGAGTCAATGATCCCTTCCAAAAAATGAGAATCCTGAATTCCTTCCTTGATATGAAACCTTTCTCTTCCCAACACTAGTTAAAAGTGTATATAGATACAGCCTTAAAAAAATCTTAAAAAAGCAATTTGATAGAATTATTATTATAAATATAAAGGTCACATATTAAGATGGCAAAAAAACGAAAAGGGCTATTATATGAATTAGAAAACAAAGGTTTGAGGTGAGATTACTAAGCACTGCTTTTATATTTACAGAGTCTTAATTGGATGTTCAAATATTATTTTGTCTCTTCGTCATATGCCAAGTTATTATTTGATTTAAAATTATTACTTTTTGAGCTGACTATGGATCAAAATATCCGTGTTCCAAAAAATCTATATTTCATCATCAAAATTCATTTCATCCCCCTCAAAAGTAATTCTGGATGCAATGACCATGTTCGAACGGTTTTTCCAATTTTCTCAACTGTTACAAAAATTTTTATTAAGTCAATAATAATTGCAGAACATGTGTTTTTAGATATGCTATGAAAATTAAAAATCAGAGCGTCGGTTAGCTGCAGTAATAGACTATGTATCTCGAGAAGTAAGCCATGGATTCTCATCATTATAACAAAATAGAGTCTGAAATATTCATTGTAACTTTTTTGGGTTCAATAACATTTCTCTAAATTACATTTGAGTCGTCATTTTTCATAGTGAAAAATTGAATTTTAGCTATTTACAAAAGGACGCGTAGGGCAAACACTAATGAACTTTTTGATGTGTATTTACGCACATATGTTTACGCACACAATAGTACCAACTTTAAATAAAAACAATATTTATTCCTATGAAAGTCACCCAAAAGAAATAAATTCAAACTTCCCGGTATTTTTTTGTTCATAGTACGAATGGAAAAGTTCAACAATTTGAATTTACTTATGACGTAATTGAAAACAGGAATATGATTCGTTAATTCCATTATAAACAAGTGAGACTTTATGTGTTACTACATCAGGTTTTAGTAGAGAGCAAGAGAATTAGAGCTTGTATTCAGTCCTTCAACACAGTTGTATCAGCAATCATGCAACTCTATAATCACCGATTCATAGTTTCATGAATAAGTTATCATAATATGCATGTAAGTGTTAAGGTCTCTGTATGTATATACTTTACTCCTTCAGTCATGCAGATTACTTAAGTATATATATATACATTTTGAGGAGGAAGGGAAGTTTGTTCTTTAATGTTTGTGCGAAATAAATTTAACTTTTCTTTTTACTCATTTCATCTTAGTCGTGTTTACCCAGAAGGCAAAAAACAAATATATATATATATATATGTTATAACATTTATATAATAAATAGACATTTCATACCAAAGTATCAAGTTAAATTAAGAATAAAATGATTACCTACATAAATATCATTTTTTATGAGTTCCTAAAAAAATGTACTTCAACAAGGTTCAGGAACTCTCATTTCTTAATTTTGTGATCCTTGAAAACTATGAAATGATATAGTTAATAATAAATAAATTGAAATTAAAGTAATTTATTTCAGATACTTAAATGAAAATATAGACTTTAAACTTGTTTTAACCATAAATTCGTACAAAAAACCTAAACTTCTCCATTTCTTTGAAATATGGTGTCTAATAAAAATAACTAATTATAAGGTAAAGAAAACCACTTTGTCATACGTAAGGACCATTTAGAAATAGCAATTCCTTCTATTCTTTACAAAATAGATATACAAAGAAAAGAAATCCTCAGATCCCCATTGAGATAAGTTCTAGTTACTATGTCTTATGGCTTTGATATTTAGACACAAGTTTTGATGAAGGATAAGAAGACACATTACAGGCTCATATATATATATATATATATACATAAAACACCATCAGCTGCTGTTGTCATTATTTCAAAACTTGTACATTGAATAAGCAATTTATTTGTGTGTCTTTGTCTTATCTGAAAAAGAAAAAATTAGAAAAAGAAAAAGAAAAGACAAAATAATTTCAAATAAAGTGTTAACTCCACATTTTAAACATTCCTTCTTCATGACCCTCTGACCATGCATTCAGTTCAGTTCATCCACCTCTGGCTTTAAAGTAGAGCAACAACTGCTATAATATTGTACATATGCTTTAATTTTCATTAACAAGGAGACAAAAAAAAATGAAAGTCGATTTGCAAAAACAAAAAAGCAACTAAAAAAACTAAATACAGCACATTCATTTTTGCAAAAAAAAAAATAAGAAAAATTGAAAGTTAATGTATTTAGTTAAAAAAAAAAAAGAAAGGAATTTGGACCTCCCCAAAGATTTTCAGAAGCAATCTCTTTGAGACAGAAAATAACCCCAAATATGTAGCCACCACAATTCATTAAGTGTCACTGAACATTATTGCAATTTTCCTTTCAGACAGAATTATTTTGTAGGTTTAGTCTATAAATTACTGAGCTTAATTGTATTTGCAATGCTATTTCATTCATTATTATTTGCTGATACCTCCCCCCCTCCCTCTCTTTGTATCCTTGAAGTAGTTTTGCAAATAGTTATGGACTATGTAGAATAATTATCTTGCTAAAAGGATATTTGATTAATAGTCAAATAAATAAAATAATATTGACTCTTCTTTAGAAAAGTTTAAAATTCTGTTCTTTTACACGTGTCAAAAGATTTTTTTATATTTATTTTTTTCCCCATTATTTAAGTTTGTTTAAATCCTCATAATTACACATCTATTGACTGCAAATTTTGACAAATCAATGGCTTCATTGTTTGTTTGAGCAATTAAGGCCAATAATACTCTCAAATAAAAAAATAAATGACCTACAAAAAAATTCATTAATATTTGCAAATCAATATAAAACTCTTATATTGCAAAAAAAAAAAGTAGCATTTATTTACATACAGATAAAGCTGAAAGTAGAGGAAAATGTTGAAGTGACAATTTTTTTGTTTGATAATGAACATATGTATATGTCATGGAAATTTGTCAATTGGTTGTCACACTATGAAAGTTTAAACTTTTTTTTTTTTTGATTAATTTTATTTTTTTTAAATGTCTTTGATTATTAGATCATTTTAATGCATTTACAAATATATTCTACATATTATTTACATCCAAGTTTAACTCCCCTTAATTCTGAAGTGACATTTGAAATACATTAACTTTTAACGATATAATTTAATTATTATTATATATTTTTTTTATCTTGTACTTCAAAAGTTACGAGTAGAGTTGTGATGGATCCCGCTAATGTATGCTAATGATATTTTGTTTTAAATTCAATCTAACTGTTAAATATGGGGGTGGAAAGATAGCTGATATTGATTTCAGGGGAGTCGAATTGGTTTTTTTTCTTCTTCTTTTAAACGACCCTTCTGTACAATTATTATAAAATTTTGAATTTGTTAAAAATACAATAGAGGAAACGTTAGTAACATTGATGGAGCAAATCCTTCTGGTTCATTAGCTCCATGATGATAATTTTGGAGTAGGGAGAGGGAATTAGTAACCGATTCATTGGTCTTTTTTTCTTCTTCTTTTTTTTCAAATGAAAAAGCAAGGCCACTATATCCTACACTAAGCTGCCTCATTAGCATGACAATGCAGATTTTTAGCAAATTATATGTCCAAGAGTAGTTAAATTCAATGGAATTTCATATAATTTTTAACCCTCCTATTATCCTTGGGGTCAATTTGACCCCGATCAATGTTTATCATTCAAAAAACAATAGTTGGCTTCTTTTTTTTTTTGCTCCATATTTCATGACTTTTCCTAATTTGATGGGGACAACTGATTAAGCGTAAAATTATCATGATAATATTTTTTCAATGTGCTGAACGCATATTCCACGCATCGGTGTTCCTCTGGGGTCAATTTGACCCCAAGCTGTTTTAGCTGTGTAAAACTTGTCTGTCTGTGTGTGTGACCTAACATCCCCACAAGCTCTGCAGGTGCAGAGTTGATACTTTTGAGTTGACACATAATGGGGGGAAACAATTTTCTGTAAATCATCTTCTGGAGGCAAATATACCTGGGGTCAAATTGACCCCAAGAGTAAAATGTGTTAGTAATATTTGAGGATAATACAAGGGTTAAGGGTCCCCCCCCCTCTCCAGTAAAAATGAAATTTTTTAAACAAATTATGAAAATTACAAGATTTATTACAAAGAAATAGTTCAAAGATTCTCTTGGCTAGAGTGCAAAGCTCAAGAGAGGAACAAACCCATCGTGAATTAGATATGGTAGGACCAAATCCATGGCATCATTTTCTCTCGGGATATTCCTTCCCGGGACGGAGTGTGAAGCAAAGATAAAAACCCTCAGATGAGTGTTCCCTTCTTCCCTTGAGGGATGCTTTTCCTTATTTCTTATTCATTGAGTGGTACTTCTAGCTCCCTCTATGAGGGGGCGTACCCTCCTTTATCTAATATTATATATGTTATATGTGACCTTTTAAATGGAAGAGTGTTGAAACTTTATTGATTGCCAGGGTTCAATCTATTCATTAAATGTGTGAGAGAAAACTATCTAAGACTTCAAATCATGACTACTTCGATAAGCCTGGTTTTCAAGGGTTTATGTATGTACTTTGTTTTTTTTTCTTAAAAGAACATAAGAATAATAATAATAAAAATAATTATTTATTTTTTTTGGAAGAAAAAAAATATAGGTAATAATTGAAAAAATTTGATGGATTACTCCCTTATTCTCCAAAAAATTAATTCTCATACCCAAATATCAATCTCTATTTTCTATTTGCTTTCTCTTCCTATTTACCCATGAATCCCTCTTTTATTATACATACATACATACATAGATAAAATATCCGTGATTCGTTTACAGGGATAACAATTCATGTGTAAATGAATCACTTATCAATTTTATGTATATTATAACATCACTCATACATCAGCATTTGTGTAGCGTCATCAGTTTTTGATCATTGATTCCTTCTTTTCTTTTTTTTTTAGAAAAAAATAACAATAAAAAATATATTCACCTTGAAACTTCAGCATTTATGTTTAGTGTTTAAGTCACTAGAGCTCTCTCTCTTTTTCATCCTTTTATTCTACTCTTCACCATTTACACCTTCATACTTACATATATTCGTGTATGTGTCAAAATTGCAATTTTTTAACAATTTTGCAATTTGTATGTATATTTCATAACATAGGGCAATTGTATATGTTTTGACTTCCACAGGAAGAAGGCTCTGATTAATGTAATGGACTTTGTTTTGTTTGTTTGTCAGCTTACTATAGGTTGATTCGGATATATATGTTTATCTGTAATAAATACTGCCCTAGAGAAGGACTGCGGACTATTCCTGCTGTGCATTGCCTACCTTAAACTTCGGGTCTTAACAGCCTCCCATCATCTGTATAGTCAATATATCAAAACCCATCGGCCCACTCCCTTAAAAGCCACCTCCCTTCCCACTTCCTCGCCCTTGTGCATTAGCTCTAAGTAAAAAATTTTAAATTTTACATAATTTTTCTATTCTTTACATGTAATTACATGATATCACATTGTACATTATCCATTGTCTCCAAGAATAAGCGCTTGACTGATAGACTGCGGAATGTTGCAGTTGCCATAGGGCTTTTTCAAGTCCATTATCATCAAATTCGTGTGCCTAGAGCCCAGGCTGTGATGTTTCTCTAGCTGAACTCTAAATGGCAGCCACCTTATTCCATAGGCTAGCCAGTCTAAATGTATTGCAGATTACTTATTATCAAGATGTTCAAGGTTTTCAATATCGCCGGGAATCCCTCTTTTTTGACAACTCAAGTAGTTATTAGTTAATAAATATATTGGTGTAAATTGTACACATAACTGCACATAGATGTAAAACAACAAAACCTTCTTGGTGTTTATAAATATTAATGTGTATTAATATTAATGTACTAATATTAATTGTTGCTGATTACGTAGATTAATTAAATAACTAATGAGAGTATAGATAATTATCTAACTCAAACATTAATACCTTTAAAAAATGTACAAAGTCACAAACTTTTTTTTTTTTTTCAAAAATGGATCCAATGTTGAACCAATGGTATTTTAATTGTTAAAATGACGTCTTTATTAAATGTTTATGTGTAGTCTATGTGAGAGCACATGAGTAATAGATAAATATAAATATATATAAACCATCTCATATGTTAATTATTGTCAAAAAATAGTTGAAATTGGTTTTACTCTTCAATATTTTATGATTTGGATTATTGTAACTTGGTCAATTTGCATTTACTATGTGCAAAGTCTTTTATTCTATACAAAAATTTTATTTCATGCATTAGGATTTCTGTTATTGCAGCCTTGAAGCACATTCAGAGTAGAGTACACACGCTCACAAACATACTTTAAGAGTTGTAATTTGATTCATGAAGTTGAAAAATAAACAAATAAATAATTATTTCATTTTTTTTTTTAAACTGTTCTTTTTTCAGTTGCGTATTTGAAATTCTTTTTACTCAAGGAGAAAGAATGTTAAGGAAGAAACAATAATAAAAAGAAAAAGTTTTTTTTTTTTTTTGCATTTAGAAAGGGAGGAGGAAGGAGGGGGGGGGGTTGAAAGAGTAGCTCTTTTCTCCCCCACAACAAGAATGATTTTAAAAAATACAAATACAAAAAGTTCTTTGACCTCATCATTTTTTTTTTTTTTGTGTGTGTATAAACTTTGTTTATTTTTCATTCTTTCTCTCTCTCTCTCCCATTTGTGCTATTAATTAAAGAGAAAAAACCCGGGTTTTTTTTTCTATTTAACACTTTGCTTTCTTTTCAATAGGTAAATTCAATTGCACTGCATCAGAAACTTCCTTCCAGAGTAAGAAAAAGGTTTCAAAATGAATTTTTTTTTATTTGTACAAATATATATTTAAAGAAAACTGTTCAAAATTATAGCTTGTCACGCTCTAAATTACAACATCAGCCATTTAAATTATCATTACACAACTATGAAAATCATTTCATTTTGACATTTGTACTAAGGTGTTTAATTTATTACACATTGAAAACATGGTTATGAGCAATTCAACTCTTGAATCTTAATTTATTTAGTTTCCTAGAGACACCATATCAATAATTGTGTCTAATTTTCTTTTTAATAGTTGAAAACTCAATCAATGATATTGACCATTTAACGTAATTTTAATCATAAAATGACCCACATGAAGAGTAAATTATTACATTAAAAGTGAGATATGAAGCATTATTTGAGAGCCAAGGATCCATTGCTCAATAAATTAATACATTTAGCAATTAGGAGTGTTGTGGTAAAGATCACAGAGCCCAATACTTAGACTTTAAAGGATTCAGAGACTCCCAGGATTTTGAGGGAACATGACGAACAGAAAAAAAAAATTGCTCTCATTTTTTATAATAACTTTTTGACACTAAGATCAAAAATTTGAGTGGATTGATACGGAGATCTTTTCAAAGGCGTTCCAGAGACTGAAACTGCTTTTAAGAACTACCTACATCACTCTCCATTCGTAATTCTCAAAAGAAAAGTAACAAATTACACTCTTAATAGTTTAAATCTCTTAGAAAGAAAATTCATTTATTACAAAATACATATGATTAAAAAGTCTATAAATCCTCAATTTCATTGCTTTATCTCTCTTTTGTATTTATTTGCAAATTGAAGAATCTCCTTTAGTTACAACTAATGCAAAAGGACAAAACTTGTACCATGATATGATTAAATACATATATGTAACACAATACACTTAACAACACAGGGATAATTAATTTCAAAACGTATCTGTCTTAGACGTAAATGCATAAACTTGAAAGCCTCTTATGACTTTTCCTGCATACAATGGACTTACTAAAGTCATTCGTCACAGCATAAATATAAATACGTAATATGATTTGAATAGAAAGCATATTGATTATAACCACATACCATAAGATACCATTACTTTCCATACCATGGAATTATGGTTTTATCAAAATACTTTAAATATGTAGCTACTCCATATATCAAAAAAGAAGGAGAGAAATGTTAGAACAAAGTTATTCAGGCACAAGTTATGAAATGTTCTATGTTCGTAGAAAACATATTGGGACTTAAGCAAATGCCATCTTTCTTCCTTTTCTATTTCATGATAATAAATATTTTATGAGATTTTCCGATCGCTAAGACTTGGAAAAACATCGAAATTTAGCAATTTGATGTGAAGTTAGCAGATTTCAAATTGATAAATTTGATCAAAATAGGACAATTACATATATTAATTTTAATGATAATCTACGTATTCTATTTATCAAGCACCTATTTAATGTAGCCATTTCTGCGCCTCTCATAGACTAACTAGTAGGCCTAAAACTATACGAAGTTGTCATTTGTAAGTTGAATAATTAACAAAAAAAATAAAATCTTAAAAGGAGGTTCAGAAATTTTTTGGATTGAATTGCTTTAAAACTACGACCTCTCAAGTCCTTTGAAAACAGTTAATTTTCTATGAAAAAAGCCCATTTTTAAAACTTTAAACGTCTTGAGAGTTGATAGCCATTGAAGGCTAAAACTCTTCTTTTTTTTTCCTTAATCAGCAAGCAGCAGAGAGTTCTTTGGTCCAGACAGAATAACGGCCTCTCCCAGAAATGGAAATACAGACTAATGTATATACATTTTGACTACAACGAAATACATTTATACAATTTTAAACACATGACTTCGAGTACGGATACATACATTAATACCCCTACAAAGGTCCATCTACATATGTATGTACATTCACACATATTCAAATAATAATAATAAGAAGAAGAAGAACAAAAATAATGATATAATCAGTACATATATATGAACAATGGAAAAAAGATATAAATATATATGTCATTGTTTTAAAGCCTTGATTGAGAGCCATCAAAGTTCTTTGAGGCAGTAAATATGACAAGGTCTTATTACTTGATCTGATTTTTCATTTACCACACATGGACTATGTAAATGTACAACGCACATTGAGGTGTTGTATGTATGTTGTCGTTGTTTTTTGGATTTTTTTTTTCAGCTAAGATAATTAATGTTCATCCTAAAATATTTGACTATCAACACTTGTGTGATTGTTTTGGAAAAAACATACATACATATTTTAAGTAGGAATATATTTTATTGAAATCTATGTGTATATGTACAGGGTTATTCAGAGAATTTTACACCACTCGCCTTAAATCTAATTTTAAGAACATTTACCTGTACATCTATTAAATTTACCTATTGAATTAAGGTTGAGTTATTTCATGTTAATCCTATGAACAATTTTTAATTTTGCCAATACTATTTCGATTAATTATAAAATAACAATGTAACAGAGAAAAAGAGACACTGACATATATATATATATTTTCCATGCGGGCCAAGGCCAGGCTAAGATTGACAAAGAAAATAGTGCAGAACGACTTTTAACAAACACCATTTAACAGATTTTAAGTCCACTGGATCATCTCAGAAAAAGGCCTATAGACAAATATAATATGTCTCTAGAAGAGGACTCTTAGGCTTTTGGCTGGCTTCAAGAAGACCATACAAACAAATCCCTGGTCCTTCATATCACAAATTTACCAAGAATTGGAAAATGAAAGATTCTACATTCAGGCTGGACGCCCATCAAAAATTATATAAGGGTCGAATCATACAACTCTTCTGATGGACAAAATGATGATAAAAATGAATAATTTCCCCTGGAATATTTTTTTTAGTTCAGGATTTTTTTGTACGTTTTTTTTTTTTTCGTTGGAAGTGTGGTTATCAGTTGAAGAACATCGTCTCACCGTTTCATCATCGTGAAGCTTATCCTTTTCATATTACACAATATATGTATATTATTATAATTTTACAATATTTTATAATGATATTGTCTTTTAAATACGTATAATAGTTCACTTGAAGATACATTCGTTACTTCAGTGCCTAATTTTTGAGACCCATAGACATGGTCTTGAAAACAACCAGGTTATTTTGTCATGGGGAAGTTTGAGGCGTAAGCATTTCACAGTAGGTAGTAGGCATTGCCATACCTCTAGCCTCAAGGGATTATATTAAAGTTGCAGTCTTGATACCATAGATGTGGTTTGAGCATCCACTGCCAGTATTCGCTTTCCATAGCCAGCCGTATACATATATAGGGCATAGATTATTGATGATAATGAGAAAACAAATTCAAGGAGATTATTTCCATATTAACACTAAAATAATTTTATACATTTAAATCAGGGAGTTCTCACCCAGTGGACCGTGTAGCTAATAATTAATGAATTTTTAATATATATTTTGTTTACCGTAAATGCCCGAGTATAGAACGATACAATGTATAGAACGTAGTGGATATTTGACCCTTATAACGATGGAGAAACTTATAATAAAAGTATAAGACATGGATAAGACGCACCTGGGTTTTTAGGTCAACTTCTTAAGAAAAAAATGCTTGACTTATACTGATAAGTAAGTCTTTAGTGTCTTTAAGTTTCAAACAAAACAAAAAAAGGTTATCCAGCTGCTAAAAGATTGAGACTCTTCCTTTTTCAAATTAGATCAGAGACAAAACTTTCAACTAAGTTAGTCTCAATGTATCTGAATCACCCTGTACAAAGTATAATTCCTTATTTTAGTACATAGAAACAAAAATACTAATATTTTTAAATCTACTTAAATATGACTCATATTCAATTTTATCTTTTCGAAAATGGAAAGGGGAAATAATTGGGATTTTTACAAATTGAAATAAAAATTATCTACATACATATATTGTGACTGAAGCTTTTTGTCATTATATAATATGAACAGGAGGCATGGAGGAAATATTACTAATATTATATATATATATATACCTGAGCAAAGATATGTTCTTTACAACATCATTTCACTGCTTTTGCGTTCTTTTAGCCTTTATGTACGTATGTATGTATGATTGTAGACAATTACAAATGAGGGAAAAGGCTAAATAATTCATTTAAAGAAAAAATAATCAAAATAAAGACATTTTGAAGCTTATACGCAAATAAATATTATACATATATATATATATGTGTGATGGTACTTAGAAACAATGCTCGAATTTTTTTTCTGGCAAAATGCATTTCCTTGCATATGACGCTTCTTTATTAATTGCTCTACAACTTTTATTATCATTATTTGCCAATTAGTCCTCTCCAAGGTGCAATTTGGAGGAACAAATAATGATCCTTAAAAAGTGCTGCTAAATAGGTATCTAGGAGCAACACTTGGTTCTCATGACGTCATAGATAGGAATGAGTAATGAGTATATAAAAAAGGTAGTGGCGATGATGAGAAGGAAAATAAAAAAATGAAGATTCTCATATCTTATCAATGGTACCAGTATAAATTGTTATTCCTCTATTTGGCAAAAATTATATTCATCACTCTTTAAATGGGTGAAATCGCACGTTAATATGTATAATGTTTTTAAAAAAAATGTATGATACATAAAATATGTACAATTATCTAAAAGATATATTAACGAAACTTTAAGAAATTTGGTTTATAAGTAGCAAAATTTAGAATAATAAAAAAGTCAGTGTCTACTCTTATGAAAAAGACTTTTCTCCTTTTCTTGTTTTTTTTTTTCAGGATTGCTTTAATGATGATAATTGTGGAGTTTTGGCCCTCAAATGCCATTTTTGAAAACTCTGAAGCCATTTAAAGTTTGAAATATGACGTTTATTTGAATGAAAATTTGATGTTTTGTATGTGGCTTGAGAGATCTGAAGGTTAAAACAATTTTTTTTTTTCATAAATAGGGTTCATTAAATCCTTAGGTGTAGACATCATAACGGATTGGCTCGAAAACAGGACAACCTAATGCAAGGGTGTAGCTGATAATTGCTCAGCAACAGCCCTGCTTCTATGGCAGTATTTATCAACTAATGGATTGTGGGGAGCTGATCAAATATGAAAATAGCCTTTTGATTTACATCTCCTGTATAAAAATGAGGAACACACACACGCACACTCGCACACTTTCTCTCTCAACCTCGATCAAACATTAAAAATGAAAATAAATAAAGGCATATACTATTTAGGATCATACTTTGCAAGTTTAGCAATCAGTGGATTCCCCAATGGATCCTCAAATGAAATACTCTACATTTTATTGTTTTGAAAGACAGTAAAAATAGGTTACTGCCCCATTACCTTGACAAAAAGTATAGATCCTATAATAGCTAGTGGGAGATCATTGAAGAATTCCTGCTTAATGTAAAGTTATTGCATATTCGCAAGAAATGATGTAACATTAGACTATAATGTATCTATAATACGCCAATCTCAGTAGTTTTTTTTTGTTTTTTTAAAAAAAGAATTTTACGAGAGAAGACTTAGAAATTATTTTTCATTGAATAGCTTTATTATTGTAAGATTTTAGTGTATTCACAGTCCATATCAAAAATATTTGATTATGTGTGAACTATATTTGGGACATTACTGTTTTTCGACTATGGATAATTTCCATAATAAACTCTGCAGGAATTAATTTCATATGTAGAGGAGATTTTGTGAGTCCTCTATGAATAATAATAATCGTTCCAAATAATTAAAAACACTTACTATTTCAGATTAATTGAATTGGTTGAAATTAACTTCTCAAGTTATTTGTTACTAAATGAGTGGCATTAAGATGCAATTCAACCAAAGCTTAGTAGAGAAAAAACTTTACCCCGACCTTGTAATAATTTAAAATGGGTATAAATAATTTTAAATATGATTCTTTTTTGTTAAAGTATGTTAAAAATATTATTTTTTTTTATTTATAAAATTACTAAATATTGTTCTTGCTATCATTTTCAATCCAAAATACAATTTTTAGTTGAACTTATTATCCTAAGAAATTTAGAGGTATACAAATTTTCCTAAAAGGTAAAGTAATTTTAGAATGTTTTTATTTTTTATTTTTAGAATACAGTAATACAGTATTCCAGATTTTTGGTTCAGTGTACACATATGTTTATACACAGTAGATCATCGATAAAAGATGCATTGATAAAGTCTGATAATTAATTGGGCGTGATGGGGTCTTAGGCCTCAAATTTTCAAAAAAACAAATAATCAAATCGGTATAAGGCACAATCAGATACAACGCAGTCGAATTTGTTAGATCCCAACTAGAGCTTTATATCGATATTTTTTACTGTATAAATTAGAAAGTTACGGAAAAAAGGCTTCTGATAGCGTTATATGTAATAAATATGGTAAATTTTATTAAATGTGCCATAAAATGAAAAATTGTGGCATGGTCAAAAGTCAAACTGATCAAATTTAAATTAGAGAAGGTATTGCTTTATAACAGAGCAAGTGATATTTTAATAAAACATTGGTAATCATTGGCAAATTTAACTTCCAAAGTAATCGACTCTAATTAGAAGTCAAATTCTTTCTATATATGTACATATATATTATCTCTTTCCATTCGCCCTGGTCATAATTTTGGCAACACAGCAAAACAACCATTCATTATTTTACGAATTTTTTTAAAAGTAATTATTATTATTTGTAATAATAATATATTCGGCATAAAAATCCATAAAAAGGCTTGAAAAAGAACAAAGTGACTCAACAACTATTGGAGTAATTATAAAGTATGTACGTATATCTAATTTTTGTATCTACGGCACACGCATTATTTAATTTAATTTAATGATTATGTTTAAGATTTAGAGGGGTCAAAAGTTTTTTCGTTTTTTTTTTTTCATTCCAAATTATGAAGTCATAAAGGATTTTTTTTTTTTTGCTAATTTATGCAAGAATATAAATAAATTCCATTTTTATTGAGATGATGATAAACATATATATGTATATATATATATGAATGTTTATTAAAGAGGGAACGGTCCCATAAAAAATAAATATCAAGATAAAAAAAGTTAAAAAAAAAAGTAGTTTTTTTTTTCCAAGGATCAGAACTTAAGTCTTAAACAATGCATTTTGTGTGTTTGTTTTCTTTTTGTTGTTTTTTTTTTGCTTATAGATTGTTTTCATGGGCAGTTTTTTAAAGTAATAATAATAATAAGAAAAAAAAGCCCTAAAATGTATGACTCATGTTAATATAATTTATGTTCTAGTTAGCTACCTACGTTTTAAGTCAAATATATTATCTTAATAGATACATAGGAACAGTAGCCAATTTAATGATTATCATCAACTCATTATATAAAATATTTTTGCATTAATTTATCTGGGTTTTTTTAATAAATAGTAAATGCAAGATGAATATTGAATGAGAAAATTAATAATTAATTAATTTGTTTATAGTAGTTTGCATCATTAAAACAAACAAACGAAATATACGAAAAAAAAAAAAAAATACAGACGAGAAGTTGATTAATTGAGCTTTATTATTCATTTTGCTAAACTTGTATTTAATTGTATTAATTTTTTTTTTTTCAATATAGTAACAATGGCTTAAAAAGTGGCTGATTTTAGTCGATAAGGCTATAAACTAGCTAGTAATTGAAACAATGCACTTTTAAATACATGGGTCAATTTGTGTATCATGAGTGAAATTTGAATGTTCCAACAAAAATTGTACTAAACGTAATTACATAATTAAAAGTAAAATTAATTACTTTAAATAGATTTCCTCGGCCTTTTTTAATGTTTTTTATTGAAAGGTGCTTATGAAGTTTTGAGTCTCAATAATATATCAAATTTTTCTATTTAAAAGCTGTTTATTTGATAGATATCAATTTTTAATATCAGGGGCTAACGGATATAGAATTTTTTTTTTTTTTTTTGCATATACCCATTATTTGGGAGAAAAGTAACTGATTAATTATCTGATATTATTTTCAAATTTAACTTTTGAATGCCCAGTAATAACGCTGGCTTACAGTCAAAAGTTCTAAGGGGTATAAGTATATAATAAAAGTTATTCAGTTTAGCATACTAATTTCAAATCTGACATATTTTCTTTCGAGAGTCCGACATTTTTTGAGAAGTAGGACCCTACTTTGGAACTTTTTTGGCCCACTTTCCAACTTCAATTTCAATTTAAGCCTAGAAGGATACTCATTTTGTGCATTAAAAAATATTGATCCGCTAGGGTATTGAATGCAAATTCAACTTCCTGTCCTTGTTTTGACCTCAAAGGATTTTTGGGAACATAGGCGACGGGAGTTGACCCAAAAGTCGGTCAAAACGCTTGTACTTAAATAACTCCTAGAATATTACATGAAATTGATTAGTTAGGAGTGCATTAAAGAGCCTTCAAAGAAGAAGTCAATAGCTTGAAAATACTCCTTAACCAAAGAGCCGCCTCTGTCCCTAGGATCCTTCTTAAGACAAAACTAAGACTGGAAATGAAATTTGCATTATCCTTCTAGGCTTAAATTGAAGTTGAAATTGGAACAAGGGGCCAAAAAATATCAAAAATAGGGTCCCATTTCTCAATAACCATCGTACTGTTGAAAAAAAAAATTGCAGAGTTGAAATTTGTGTGCAAAACTGAATAACTTTTATTGTACTTATACCCCCTTAGAATTTTTGACATTTCAAATTTGTTAACCTGTGTAATTAATAACTAAATGATTTAAAATTTTCTTTAAAAAAATAAATAAATACAGATTTTTATTAGTTTAAGAATTTGATTGCTTATACCTCTCTAAGATTGCAGACCACATCAATGATGACGTAATAAGGATTATAGTTTACTAAATATCTGTGTAAAAGGATGATCATTATGAACATTCATTCAATAAAATAAAATAATTATTATCAACTCAATTCAAACCATCCACATACATTCATTTTGACTTTCCTACAGAGAAAAAGAGAGAGATTTTTACATTAATTATGTCTATAGAACAATTTCATGCCCCTATAAAAAGAAGACAAATTTACGGGAAACAAATTCAAAGGTAGATCATTTATGTATTCATTCAAAAATATAAATCAGACACGTCGATCTCATAAATTAAAGTAGCACCGTTAATTTTATACGAGTGTTTACATATATATATATATATATACATGTTTGTTTTTCTCTTTTTGAAATTCATTTTTTTTTCGTGAATGAAGGAATAAGGGGGCTGTATGGGAGGGGAGGGGGAGAAAATCCTAGTCACGAATGTCATTTTAACGAGTAGGTCATTTGATGATCATACCCATTATAATAAATAACTATATACTCTCTTTGTCGTCAAAAGAAATAAAAAGCATTTGAATGTTATGAGCAAACTGTTGACTCGAATCCTCCAATTATGATGAAAGTTTTTTAAAATAGTTGAGTTATATGAATAGATTGAAGGTAAGAGGGGGTAGAATTGAGACATTATTTCTCTTATCAGTCGTCATTTATCTTTATATCAGACGTACGTACGTCGTAATAAATTTTATATGATTATATAAATTATTCAATCTCATTTGAGTATACAATATGTGTTATACATAGGAATGTAAACTTCAAGCCAATTGGACTTGTAAGAATCAAAGAAAGAGAAAACCAACCTGGTAACTCTGACAATTTGATGAATGTTGAGAGGGAAGCAGCTTGAGCTGTCATGACGTTTTACTGAGCTACAAGCTGCTATTCTCCTTTATATAAATATACAAATGAAGACATCAATAATAAATAATAACATTATGTACATATACCGTAGATGAGAGGCAGAAAATTAACTCAAATTTATGTCAGACAATTATATATTTTTGGCTAATAAGTCGTAAACTAATATAAGTATTAGTGGAAATTGGATTAGAGCCCTTTTTGTATTTACTTTATTTACCCGAGAGTTTGTATTACTTTCGACTTGAAGCCTTAAAAATGGGTAGTACATGCAAGAAATGCAATCCAAATAATTCCTTGAGCCTTCTTCCTCCGGCATAGTAGCTTAATTTGGCTCTAGTTACATTCCTAGATGTACATTTATTGTATCCTAATTAGAGATGTGAAAAACAGTGCATCCGCCCTGTAAAAATAAGAACCTTCCCTGTATGACGTGACAAATGATATGGTAATCATGGAAGCCAGCTTCTTTTTTGTCAATATAATACTATGAATGTAGCTGTGACAGCCTTGCTCCAGGCTCATGACAGCTCTTCTTAGACTTATAGTAATTAATTAATCCATTTTGATGTTTTAGAAAGATATTCTTCAAATCAAAGTTGTAGATGTTACTTTAAATAAACAGGAGATTTTCCAAATTTCAAAATCGGGTCATTAGTTTTGGATTCATTGCTATTTTTGTTAAAATTTGATTATTTGTATTCATTTGTATGAAAAATAAGTACATAAATATTAATCTCTGCTCTGAATTTATAATTAGTTTGATGGTTAATAATGGTTATTTATTCATTAAAAAAATTTAACTTTAGGTTTTTAGATATTTGCATTCTTTAATATATTGAAGATATATATTTGAAGATTTAATATTGATAGTATTTATAATTATTCTACCTTTTTTATAACTCAAGAAAATGGCTGAAAACAGATTAAAAATGTCAACAAGTGAAACATTTTATATGATAGAAGTATAAATATTTTATTTCGAGCAATTTTTTTTCCATAAAGTCACTATTGATGATGTTTTCTTCATAAATAAATTTGTATTAACAATAAATGTATGTTTACGCAAGACCATTTCTTTTTTTTTTTTCATAGAAGAGTCGGAAGGCTTACAACTTTCAATTGGTGGTAAATTTCATTACACCTATTCATTAAAAACCATACATAAATAAAGGATTCTTTAAATCGATTTCGATTAAATTCAATAAATCAACATTTAGAGTGCTAAAAAGGAGTAAGTTTGAAGAGACGTACTTTTTTACGATTCGATACTGAGTTGTTCCATCACTAATATCTACATTACATATATGCGTGTACTAGTGATGTGTTTGAAACTAACTTACCGCTGACCAAGACACTAACGAGACTTTGAAGGTCGATTACTAACACCGAGACTTTTGAAAGTCGAGACCAAGATACTTTTATGGCCCTTTTATCCAACACTGTTTATCGACAAAAAGGTTTTAAAATACTATTGGGCTCTCATACAGTCCTGTCATTTGAAGTGTAGAGATTATCAGCTCAATCCTACCAAATTATTGTCACTCCTCCCACTTGGCTGAATGTAATTATATTTTATTAACTTATCTATGTGCTTCCTTTTTTAAATGACGACAAAAACTAGAGTATTCTTGGTTTGTTTTTTTTTGTTTTGTTTTTTTTCAAGATGCCTTTGGAGTACTTACATAAAGCAAGGCGTTTCCTCTTGCCTGAAGTTAATCAATCCAATTCCTGATTATTTCTGTGTCTTAATTTCAATGCACAAGATTTGAAGGACAATCTCGCTTCCTTATGTTAAGTAGGGGGTCTACAATCTCACCATTGTTCTTGCTGACCGTCTTTTGTTCGTCAATAATGAAGATATAATTTTTAAAAGTTCAAGATTAATTAAGACACTATTAACTATTTAATAGATACAGTAAATATATTATAATATTAGAGTCTTGTATGTAAATACTAAATAAACCTCATTGTTCTAATAATTATTTGAGATCTAATCAAATCAAAATACGAGTTACAAAAAAAAAAACAAATCGTCTTTTAATTGAATAATTTATGAGTGCTTGATTGAAATTTGTATGATAACACTTAGAATACTATCAGGTAGAAGTTTTAAATATACATGTGTTGTATATTCAGCTAGTAGTTGAGATTTAGAGGTACTTGATGAGCGAGTGCTAGGGTCTACAAGGGCCCCTTTTTAATAACATCTTGACAAGTTTTCTTTCTTATATTATTATTATTATCTTTTTACATTCATTAGATACTTTCAGTGTTCTCATATTTAACCAGATATTAAAAACTATTTGAATGTAGAAAATGCATTTTTTTGCATTACTAATTAATTTGCCAAAGTCAAGATTTTGTGTGTTGAGTGGTGTGTGTGTGATACCTAGACGAGAACAAAACCACCCAAAAAAATTGCTCTTGAATCAAGGCCTCAAAAACAATATCACTAGTGTGTACATATACTAAAAAATATTCACTTGTACACACATAGCTATTCGTTTATCGTTTCTGTTGAAACACAACAGAGTCCACATTGTTCATTGTTAAATATTATGTACATAGTTGGTATTTATTTTATTTTTTCTTTCAAAATAAAAGTTAATGAAGAGGAGAACTCAAAGTAACTAAAGTAATAGTTGGATTTCTCAACCAAGGGGGTCCATTTAATGAATGACATCTTTCATGAAGATGATGATGAAGATGCTATGTCTACATCCTATGTGAAACAGAGTATCTTAAGTGAACGAAAAAAAATATATATTTTGGAGTACCTAATTATATTCATTTGGAGAAGCCTATTTCTTCAGCTCCTCCTTGAAACACTGACTCATCCGTTCAAAAACTTTTACAACGGACGCACAAGGTTTTTATTTATTTATCAAAGGGATAAGTTAATCAAATATGTTTATACAGTTATTTGTAATTTCTATTATTTTTACCTATATCAGAAAAAATAAGTTGAAAGGGCAGTAAATATATGAATATGCTACAAAGTATTTATATACTTATACCTACTAAAGAAGGCCTACCCAGAGTAGCATTTCATATGTTTGTACATATGTGTTATGTCAATAAGAAACCCCACTTACGTGAAATATTTTAAAAATGAGTGTGAACTACCCTCATGTTCTTAAAGACATTCTCTTTCGTTTGCTCTAATAGATTATTTCGAATTATTAAATAATGACTCCAATAATTGCAGCCATATTATAGGAGTCAAAAAATACCGGCCACAATCAAGAATAAAAAACATCTGATATTTCTGACTATGCTGTTACTATTACTATGATTCATGGACAGCATGATAGCGAATGTAGTTGACTCTTAATAGTTCTTAAGTTGATGATGAACTGGTTGTAGCCAACTGTAATTAAATAAATCTATGAGGCTATAAAAAAGATGAACGTTATTATAGGGACCATATCGGCTCCATTTATCCAATTGCTCTATTGGATAAACAAATCTCCTTGGTTTCTCGAAAAGTGACATTTCAGCAAAAACCGTGGGCCATAGGTCTTAAAATGACTTCGAAATATTTGGCCGTTAAATTTATGAAGTAAAAAAAAGTTTAAAAGTGGATTTTCTCTATATTTTCAATATTTGAAAACAAAGTTGCTTCCTTGTTGACTTGACACCACATGTATATGTATGTAAATGGAAAAATTAACAAAAGAAACATAGGAATTTATTTAGAGAATTTGAGAAGGATTCTATTTTTAGCTCAATGTATTTTTTTTTTTTTTTGTATGAACATATGTATAATTTGACCTAAATTTGATCTTGATATCTAAATAACAATTTTACCTATGTTCTTCCAGTACATGTTCTTTGATATTAATAATAATAATAATAGATACATACATGCTGAATAAGTATTTTAATGAATCCTTTTGACCTCTTTTACTTTTGAGTTATTTTATTTAAAAAAATAATGGTTCATAATTTTACGCAGAAAGTTTTTATTTTATATAAAATATACATATAATTTTTTTTTATATATACGAGCTCAATTACCTTTGTACCTAGATAATATTTGATTTGATTATATTGCACATCATCATGGCATACCTGCTACACCCCGCATAGGTAGTACATATTTAAACCATACTTTTTTTTAATAAATAGTCATTTTGCATATGGTTTCATTACAAATTTTCCTTGTCCAACCTCAATAGCAAGTATACGAAAGGGGTTAATAGCAAAGTAAAGTAACACGAGCAACAGATGTTCTTCGTGATTTAAAGTATTTTTGGAGTCACTTTTAATAGATAATAAAGAATACTTACGTTTAGGATTATAGTACGGATATTGCTTGGTATATGTACTGCCCAAATTCATATGGGCGGGGGATCGAAGGGTATAGCATCAGGGTCAAATGGTCATTTGAAGAAATATTACCCATAAAATATTTGATATATATATATATAAATATATGAGATAATTCATAGAAACGATCCTGAAAAAAAGCTACAAAAAAAGGAGAAAAGAGTCTTTTTCATTTTCTAGCTATTTATACTTCATAGAAGCAGACACTGACTTTTTTATTATTCTAAATTTTGCTACTTATAAACCAAATTTCTTAAAGTTTCGTTAATATATCTTTTAGATAATTATACATATTTTATGGTTCATACATTTTTTTAAAAACATTATGCATATTAACGTGCAATTTCACTCATTTAAAGAGTGATGAATATAACTTTTGCCAAATAGAGGAATAACAATTTATACTGGTACCATTGATAAGATATGATGATCATTATTTTTTGTATTTTCCTTCTCATCTTCGCCACTACTTTTTTATATCATCATTACTCATTCCTATCTATGACGTCATAAGAACCAAGTGTTGCTCCTAGATGCCTATTTAGCAGCACTTTTTAAGGATCATTATTTGCTCCTCCAAATTGCACCTTGGAGAGGATTAATTGGCAAATAATAAAAATAAAAGTTGTAGTGCAATTAATAAAGAAGCATCATCTGAAAGGAACTGCATTTTGCCTGAAAAAAATCCGATCATTGTTTCTATGTATCAGCTTCACATATATATTTTTAGCTAAAAGTAAATGGTTTCTTTTTGACACAAGTCTTTGTAGTAGGTTAATATGTTTGTAGATACATCATAAAAGTCAGAGTTTAGTTACATTATCATACCAAGTTTTATATTGAAATACTTTTACTCAACTGGTTTAGTCCCCAAACTAATTGCCCTTGATGCAGTCCAAGTTGTTTAAATTGTCATTGAATTCAAAATGAAAAAAATTATTTTATCTATTAATTCAAAATTTAGAGTGTACACTAAGATAAATGATTAAAGAGTAATTTACTACAGGCATGAGTAAATTTGGTATTCGTGTTTACACTCTTATAAGTCATTTATAAGTCATTTTTATGCTAAATATCTAACTTAAAAGTAATTCGTTCTAGGATCAAATAAGTTTGTTACGTTTTAAATATTCATTTTAAGTTGATTTGGGCTCTATTAAACGTTAAAAAGTACATTTATATATATATATATATATATATATATATATATATATAAAATGAAAACTTCAATGTTCTACACCCTCCAACATGTCGTACATTTTCTCTCTCTATCTTTTTTTATTTCCGCTTTAGAAGAGAAAAAAAAATTAATGATATTTTTTGACAGTTTATTAAACTTTGTTTATAAAATTTATGTTAATAAAAATTAATGTATGTATATCGAAAAACTCTAGTTTTTTTGTGAGAAAGTTTCTTTTTAAAATATCATTTTAAAATAACTTTTTTTTGTTTTTTTCATTTTTATGAGTAGTGTAGCTCACAAAATGTAGTGTCAAATCGTTTATTTTGAATATTTGTCATTACCAAAAAAAAGATTTAAAACTACATACATAGTTAAAACTTATTTGACGAATTTCTGGATATTATACTGAACGAAATTCAATTGCAGGATACTTAAATTTGGTCAATATTTTTGTAGGATTAAATTTGAATTTTTACATATAGAAAACAATTGACAAATTTCTATTAAAATTTAGAGATAAAATAAATAAAAATACCGTCTATACAAAACGCAGATACAAATTCGAATATAACTAATGTAGAATATTAATTATTCATATGAAAAAAAAGAGTATTTCTCTTCCGCAAAATATACTAAAGGTGCTGATTGGTTAACATATATGTTTGTATACATATTATATAGATATAATACAATAAGGGGTTGTTCTTCGCTAAACGCTAGAAAGGTTTGATGGTAAGATTACAAAGTAAATTGTAAGTTACCCATCACAGAGGCTAGGCATGTATAAAAGCCATAAAACTACCTTCAAAAGATATGAAGCATCAAATCAAAACTAAATCGTAGTATCAAACTTTGCTGTCAAAAAAAAACCCCTCTATATCATAGGCCTTAGAACGTAAAAGGAGCATAATAAATTGTAGATCTACAACAAAACCATATACTCGAACTACGTACAAATTTGAAGGATTGTAGCAAAAGTGGAAAAGATGATCATTAGTTCTCTGTCTAATTTATTATCATTTTCAACCATGATTTATAAAAAAAAAAAAAAAACTTTCCTTATTAAGAACTATATCAAAAAATGTAGACACAAAAAAAATATCTAAGTATTGTTGGACTCTACTTAAAGCAAATTTTTTTTGAGCTAATAGTTGACCACCCATGGGCTGTTGTTGTTGTTGTCGTTTTTTTGGGTTTTTTTCTTTCTTTCTTTTTTCTTATTCTTTGTCCCTTAGAGATACTTGATACGTAGATCTAAAATAAGTTACTTTGAAACGAAATTGGTAGTAATTCAAGAAGAAAAAAAAAATTAGACATGTTTTAAATTTATACTTATAAATTGGTTGGTTTAAAACATATAAACTAAACTCATGGAACGTATACTAGTTTAGTGTGCAAACCTTGAGGCGAGGTAATGTAGTAATAATGTCCTTGAATAAGGTGATATATTATATATGTATATATATACATATATAATGAATCCATGAGTAGAATGGAGGTGGAAAGTATTTGATGCAACACCTTCACGTGTTGAACTGACGATGATGGAGCTGTCACCCAAACAAATTTTCCTCATCATTTATAATTAAAGAGCAATGCAAAAGGTAATAAAAAAAACCCTTGAAACATACAAAAAAAAACAAAAAAACAAAAAAATGTTTCTTTCTTTTTCCTCTTTTTGTTAGATTGTATAATAGCTCAGTATGTCATAACCATTTATTTTCACGATATGATACACACACACATCACTAATATAAATAGTATTCATACTATACATATATAACATTAAGCCACTAATGCTAATTTGTTTATTCATTTAACAAATTTTTAAGTATAATCTTTATTTTATTTTTTTGCTCAGACACACAAAAGGATATTGCATAGACTTTAATAAAATCTCTTTCAATATTCAAATATGTCTATTTGCATACATCTATAGAATAAAAGACATTTTTTTTGTACAAGGCAACGATATGTTATATCCTAATGGTATAATGTATATACATACATATACTAATTGAAATAAGGGAGTAGGGGCAAGATAAAAAAAAGGGAGACATTCAGGAGGCCCTTTTTTACTCTATTTTTTGGTATAGGGAAAGGTTATGTGAGGAACATGGAACATGTTTTGTGTGAATACTCTATAGTTTTACTATATAAAAGTGTGATAGAGGAGGAACATACGTAGGAATGTAAATAATATGCAAATAGGGTGAGTAATCTAAAAAGAAAGAGAAAATCATCAACCTGGTAACTTTGACAGTTTGATGAATGTTGAGAGGGAAGCAGCTTGAGCTGTCATGACGTTTTACTGAGCTACAAGCTGCTATTCTCCTTTATATATGTTTACAAATGAAGACATCAATGATAAATAATAACATTATGTATGTATACCATAGATGAGAGACAGAAAATTAACTAAAATTCATGTAAGGAAATTATATATTTTTAACTAATAATAATTATACGAGAAGTTGAGCCCTTTTTGCTTACATTTTATTTTCTTTATTAACCTTAATGCATGATTTCCTTCATGTGAGATTTTTACTATCTGGTAGATGTTCTCCCCTCAGTAGTAATAAAGGAAAAATGATAAGAGCTTTGGAAAACAAAAAGTACTGTTGTTCGAAGAGCCAACTCCACAAAATCTCGCAAGCGGCGTTTTGCATATTATTTACATTCCTAAAAATACTCCCTTATACCGTCACCCCTGACTCATAACTAGAGTTGTTGAAAAAGGGGAATATCCGGCATGTAAAAGAAATCAAACTCTTTGATGATGTCAATAACGACATTCCTGTCAATTACATAGTAGGAGCCTTAAAAACAAATGGTAGGGATATGTTTGTTTTCAAATATGTATATGTATAGATATACTTAACCGTTTATCAGAAAAAGGTCAGTTTAGGAGGCCAATGATTGTCCCTTTGTTCCATAAGTAGATTACACTTACATATGTATATATTGCAGGTTATACCGACTCATATAATTTTTGAGTGGTCTCAGTGGCTCGCCGGGAATTCCCTTTTCTTGACAATTCTAGGGATAAATAAAGTTTAAAAAATACTTGCCTAAAATTTCTATGGTATGATTCATTTTTCGTCAATTGTCATTGGAAGTTGTATTAACAAACCTCAAAGATAACAAATTTTTTTTTTGATAATACTACACTTATAAGGTCAATAAAAACTCGATTTGTCGTATTTTCAAGTGTAGGATGACCTTGTTTTTGTAATATACATAATGATATGATATTTCGTTATCAGAAGAGCATACATATCTAGAGTACCTAGATACCTATTATTCATTTGATTGTAATTTGTTTAAAACACAAGCCTGAGTGTCGATACAGTTATAATTATGTTTTACATGTCATAACTCACTTTAAAAAATATTATCTTTCATTCAATCATCCTCAACAGGATTCTCAGTCAGCTGAAAAGAGAGTAGAACAGAGTTCTAAAGCAACTTAAAATCATTGCAAACAATGTCACCTTCATAAATTTAAGATCTTTAAAAAAAAAACTAATTAGTATATATGTGTCAAGTCAACAAGAAAGTAAGTTTGTTTTCAAATATTGAAAAGGAGAAAATCCACTTTTAAGTCTTCATAAATATAACGGCCAAATATTTAGGAGTCATTTTGAGACCCATAACGCACAGTTTTTGCTAAAATGTCCCTTTTAATCGAGAAATTTATGATCGTTGTCTATCCAATAAAGCAATCGGATAAATGTTATGACTGCACATGGAGCCGATATTGCCCCTGAAAGAACGTCCATCTTTTTCATAGCCCCATAGATTTATTTAGTTGCAGTTGGCTAAAACCAGTACATCTGTTTAAGGCCTATTAAGAATCAATTTAATCCGCTATCATACTTACCATGAATCACAGTAATAGTTACTACATAGTCAGAAATACCAGATGTTTTTTATTCATGATTGTGGCCGGTATTTTTTGACTCCTATAATACAGTTGCAGTTATTATTGGAGTCATTATTTAGTATATCGAAATAACCTAATAATACAAACGAAAGAGAATGTCTTTAAAAATATGAGTGCAGTTCACACTCATTTTTGAAATATTTCAGATAAACTTGGTTTCTTGTTGATTTAACATTTATGATATATCAAAGTAACATTAGTTAATTATCAAATTCACTACTAGACAAATAAAATTTAGACAATCCTTTTAAAATAAGGGAGAATATCTCTATTAGACAGACGGTATGCTCCTATCTACATAGTTCCAGACTTCTACGAAAAGCGGTATAATATAAACAAGACTGCCTGCAAGCAGAATATTAATATTAACCCTTTATCTAGTACCGTTTTTGCAGGAGCAGACAATTCGAGAGTATTAGGTTTCATGTTGAATTCACTCAAATATCCCGCTATATAATTTTGTCCAGTATAATATATCCTGTAATTTATATATTAGGGAAAAAGCAAGTTTGTTCATCACTCAGGCCCAGAAATTTTATAAGAGTACCATGTAAACATTATTATGAATATTTATATTAAAGATTTAACTCCAATTTTTAATTAGGTAGATAATTATAATTATGATAAAGAAATATATATATGCTTAGAAACTAAAAAAAAATTAAATAAACACACACAATACTTGACATATAAATCCTTCTTCCTGACAAAAGACACAGCCTTTCGAAATCGATCACTTTAGAGCTCTTTAAATAATTTCATATAATGAACAGTTTACAAGTTCTTGCTGTGTAGTCACTTTATCTTCTAAATAGTATTGAAACCCCTTTTTTCATGAATCATTCAACAAAATATATACTTAGAGTTGAGATAAGGCCTTTTGATTCAAGACACTTAGGGCCTTTAAAAGTTGTAGGAATAGATCTCAAATTATTCAGATGTATATTATTAGTATTCAATTACATATTTAGATGTAGAAGATTCTTCAAATGGGTTTTAACATCAAATTGCTCTTCTATATTGAAACGTGACACAAGTCTTTGATTGTAAAGGAGCTGTTAAGCTGATAAGCTTATGGACTTGTATACATTTGGTCTCTTTTTAATGATTTTACCAGTTGTAGTAAAGTCAATAGATCCACTTATTTGCAAATTCTTTTCATCATTAGTTACCCCTAGAGGAGTATAACAATTTGTTCCTCTTTTAATTTCCTTGGTTACGATCCGTGTAAAAGACATACTGGATCATATGAGCCTCTCCCTATTTGAAGATCCCCTCATATATATATTTAAGAAAAAACAAACTAATTGAGAATTGTACAACAGTTAACTAATTTGCACTTGATTTTACATACCTAGATATTAACCAATTATAAAATCTTCGTCTTTCTATTGGGTAATTTCACAAACTTTGGTATATTAAGTGTAAAAACTTTGATTAGATAGCTTCATTGTATTTAAAATCTGCAGGGAACTTTATAAAGCAAATATGAGGATAAACCCCCTTGAATTTCTCAATTTAAGCCTCTAAAAATTGTGTCATGTTAAAAACAAAAAAAAACAATACACAGATTGAAAACCCGAATTTAAAAACTGTTTCTATATAATGAAACTTTACTTTTCAAGTATACATCCATTCACTTTTAATGACTATTGGCTATCTACATAACCTCTCAATCAAACATGGAAAATAGGAATGTAACATTTGCAAAGGATTATACATACATATGTACAACCAAAAATAATAATTTAATTTGTATAATTTTCACCTTTGCTTGCTTACTTATATCATATTTAGAGCTCAGATATTCTGCCATTTCCGTTATTTACTTACTTTCCTCGAAGTATATAGCAAACAAGAAGAAGAACAAAGCAATTCCCTCCTCCCTTCTCTTTTTGCCTTAATTGCAATTGTAAATTTATATGTATTCATGTTGATATGTGGAGCATTTATCGAGGATATCGTTTTTAAAATATTATATATATATATATATATATATTTCTTCATATTTATAAATATATTATAAATTATTGTATTCTTACATCTAACAAAACATAAAATAGAAAAAACAACTAGACATATATATATATAGCTTATAGATTCAATAAAATACCCCATTAAAATAGACTACACACATAATGATATGGTTAAATATGAGCAGCTGCTCAAGAAGCCCTCTTAATTACAAATAAGTAAAAAAATATAGGTTAATGGTTAATCATATCTCCGTGTTTTTCTAGCTCTTCTTTGTCTTACTTGTGCAATAACACAACTTTTGCAAATACAAAAAGGAAATGGAGAACAAAAAATATTAACCTCATGAAAGGATATTTTGATGATATTTGAGTTTAATAAATGGATATGTAATTTATCATATTTTGTGTTTAATTTACTTATATATATATGAACAAATATTCAATTTCTACAATGCCCTCATTTCTGGTGCAGAGGATTTTCAATGAGACTACTGACCCTTTCCATTCCTATTCAATATTCCAATCTGGAAGATAGTAACTTGACAACGAGATAGAAGGAAAAAATGTTACACTCCAACTGGGATGATTAGGTTTATAGATATATTGAGTAATTTATGAAGAATAATCAATGAACCCCTCATGGGGTTCATTCTGACTCTACTTTGGCTAAGTTGCAACCAAAGTTGGACATGGGTATTTTCTGCTATCACACATGAGACCAAATGGATGAAACTCATATATTCATCCAGATAGTTGACCTCAAAATGAAATGGGGGAAGAATATTTTATAATCACCAGACCAATGGTTCTTAACCTCGGTTTGACGCCACATCGCTTGGCTTTGATATGTATCTATGACTCGCTCCACACAGAAGTCGACTTGATTGCAAGTGATTTGTGATTTCTGGGTTTGATGAATGTATGTATGGAACTTGTGGGGATCAGTACCTCCAACAAGATTAAGAACCACTTGATTGACATCACGTTCAGATGTCCATAATAAATGACTCCCTCATCGCACAATTTCTATAATTTAACTTTAGTTAAAGCCATGTTTTTCCTCCTATTACACGATCATTAATGCTTTGATAGCCAACTAATACTATCGAGAAAAGCAACTCATGTACAAAATTTAAATTTTCTTGGTTCATTTTCATTTTTCATAGTGAATCTATTTTTACTATATGTATGTACCTACAACAAGATGAAGCAACCCACCTTCACAGATGGTCGTCCTCAGAGTTATACTGGGGAAATCAACTGTTCAGTATGTTCGATTTTAAGACGAAGCATAACGTCAAAGTCACCTATTCTAGGATTTGTGTCATCGTTTTCACAAAATAAATAGTAATGACACTAATCCTGAACTATCTTCCCCACCTCCCCCTATGCCCTCGTCCATGGAACTCTAATGCTTTAGATGGTAATTTCTTCCAGTTGAAAGATGAAGATTTAAAAAAAAAAATTATATACTGTATTAATAATCATACTTATATTTTCATTTAAAAATTAACTATTATATATGTATTGTTCAAATGTAAAGGGAGTACAAATTAGTTCGGTTCTTTTTCAAAAGGTGGATATGACTTTTATAACTATTTGCTAATGACAGCTGATTTAGCTGGTTTTAGAGAGATTAGAGACATTTGTCAATGATATTTAGTTTATATTACTTTGAGTTTCAAATAAAAAAAACCCTGTTTTTTCCTTTGTTGAATATGTAAAATTTTGTGGTAACGATGCAGAATTTGTAGGAGGTTTTATGTTTTTGTTTTAAGTCGAAAAAAAATACAACTGAAGTGCATCTAATGCCACATCTAAATGTCAACATAAAACTTTATGGTGACAATGCTTCAGCTTACAAATTATGTATGGAATGGTATTTGACGTTTCAAGAATGGGGATTTGAGTGTTGAGGACAAGCCTCGCTCTGAACAGGCAAAAAAAAATGCAATGACAAAGAATTGAAGACATTATTTGATGAAGATCCAAGTCAAACGTAAGAGGAGCTTGCAAAATTATTGAAAGATACCCAATGAGCCGTTTCTCTACGATTAAAACCCATGGGTATTATTTACATGCAGGAACCTAAAAAAACAAAACCGAACTAATTTGTACTTCTAATATTTTACATCCATAAATTCATATTTCAATGCCTACTAACCATACAGAGGTATGTAAATACTATTTAACTAATCCATGAGCTTAATTGAGGTTCACTAAATGTCTATACCCACTCTCTCCCTACAAAAGAAGTACTTATTTCAAATTTATTTACAGAAATTGACTACTCAATGCAGAAATTTATAAATAGAACCACTAAGGGTCAAATAGTTTTCTATTCCTTAAGGTAGATAGGTAAATCTACCATACATAGTTATAAATAGCAACCAAAGGAACTAAAATAGCAAATAGAAATTTGCAATAAAAGGTGCGTACTTATTTGGTTGAATAATCATTTTTAACATTATTTTAGGCAAAAGATGTCTTTAATGCTTCTTATTTATTATTTAAGCATTACAATTTGAAATAATAATAATAATAGAAAAAATATAATAATCAAAATGATTCAATTAAGCATTTCCTATATGCCTCATACTTAGTGTAAAATATAGGTACAAAAACAACAACCAAAAAATACTTTTTATTAAAAAAAAATTTCTTAAATTAAAAAAAAGGAAACCACCACTTTGTAGTGTATATTTAATTTAAAATGAAAGTTTTGGGCATGAATCATTTAAAAATGAACATATATATATATACCCAACGAACCAAGATGGATTTATTAAAGAATTATATATTACATTTCTTTTTCACTTTTCTAAAAATAATTTTACAAACAAGTTCCTTGCTTTTGTTCATGTTATATTTTATTTGTATTTGAAACCAATGTTCAGATTACATTACACCCTTCAAATCAAATTTCTCTCATGAGTTGTGAATCATTGATACTTCTTTGCTAGGCTTATATAAACCTCTATTTATAGATGGATCTATAATCTAAATACAGTTTTTCTATGCATATAAAAAGTGTTTCTCTCTCTGTGTGTATGTCTTTACTCTCTGGGCTCCCAAACCCCTTGACGGATGAGTCTGAAGGTTTGTAGGCTATATGTTTTACATTCCTTAAAGGTTATCAGTTATAGTACTTTGAATAACTCACAATTGTCTGGCTCATAATAATTGAAAATGCATTAATCTGTTCTCAATTATAAAGTTTTGGCTCCAACCTTGTCTTTTGTCTTCCATATACCAAAAGTTCAAAGAAACATACTCAGAGTTAAATAATATAATTTTAAGAGTGAAGATACATCTTTAAAACAGTACATTCCATACTACATAAGTCATAGTCCGTATACCTTGACATCAATGAGAAGCAGCCGGGTTTGTAAGCCCCGCAAAAACAACTAGCAGCATTTTGAACTAAGCACGACCTGAATCATGTTTACAAAAGTAAACATGGGACCGAAGTTTTGTTTGAGCTATGAGGCAAAACTGTTGCAACATTTTTCGTGTCAAACTCCCATGTTGTAAAATATATATTGAGGAAGTCGACTTTCAGGATTCTACTGTAGGTATGTTGTAAAAACTGCTCTGGATATGATGATATTTGGGCTTTATCACTAGTCATAATACGACTTCTTCACCTATACACATGTATATTTTTGTATCAAATAATTCCAAATATCTCATAAGATGCTTGAATAAACCATTTTAAGTAAATAATAATAATAATATAAAAAAACCTACAAGATCCTTATTGATACTATGAGAGTTCTTTTTAGAAAGTTTTTAATTTTACTCAAAGTATATTTTTTTTTAATATAATCAACCTACAAATTACAAAGTCATCAATACTTGTTCTTTAACTTTTTTTTTAAGGTTATGGGAAAAAATGTGGATTATGCATAAATATGCCTATGAGCAATCAATCAAAGTCATCAAAGAATGAAATATTTGCATTGTAAAATGTTGATTAAAAGTCATTGTTTTTAAACGAGGTTGTGACTAGAGCAGAGTTATACCCGGGCTATTCTACGTTTAGATAAAACAGGATATTTTCCCAAATTTGTTTTAGGATGTTACTGAAAAAAAAATAGAGAGAAAATCGCTTAGAACAATCAAATAAGGATGTACTTAAACTAAGGTTCATTTTTCATAGTGTTATTAAAGTTTGTTAACGTAGGTACTTTTTTTTTTGTGATACATCAAAATAATCTCACCCTTAGGCTCCTTTTTGTGTAAATGAATCACATTAATAGAATGTATAAACAGATAAAGGTACCCAACAAAGATAAAACAAGAATGATCTTACTGGATAATTTTAAAGTTTATCTACATACCGATATTAACTAAAGACACGATGATTCATTTGTCAATAAAGAAAAAATATTATTTCATCATTTTTGGGGCCGTTTTGCTGTATTATAGAGGCATGGTCAAGTATTAAAGAAAGTGTTCAAGGATGTATAGGCATTTTTTCCAAGGCAAGACATCTACTTAACTACAAAGCATAGCTTTGGAAAGTAATCATATATTTAAGTTGATTTTTTTAAAGAATAAGGTAAATTTGTATATCAGAGGGCTTCAATCGACGACCGTCTGGCCATATATAGCCTTTGAATATGCATGGATATAAATTTAATATTACAGCCCTCATATAATGTATTTGAAATGACAATGTGACCCTAATAAGACGGAAAAGTCTTTAAAATCCCCTTGTGGGTACGGCTTACAATTTGGACGGAACGTCATAATTTCTCTTTCTATACCGTGTTATTAAAGACAACGTTGAGTTTTCAACCTAGAAAATTGGAATTTTAAGGATTGACGACACCTGTTGAAAATTAAATAAAAGTGGATTCAACTACACCGGTCGTGATTATCAATAAATATCAAGTCTTGGATTATGATCTTGACTCTTTCGAGGTAATCCTTCCCTTCTCTTATCTCCAGTTAATAGATCAAGTCCCTTTGATACTCCATAGGGAGAATAGTTCTAGACCTTTTCTATAAAATTCAACAGTCAAAAATCCTAAGGAGTATAAGTCTAATAAAAGTAATTCAGTATTGCACGCTGATTTCAAATCTGTAAAAATAAATTTCGAGAGTCCGACGGTTTTCTAAAAATCGAATCCTACTTTTTGAGCTAATCTGGCCCATTTTTCAACTTTAACATCAATTTCAGCCTAGAGTATACTCACTTTGTGCATTAAAAAATAATGATTTGCTAGTGTATTTAATGCATATGAATTGGATTAATAAGGAATGCATTAAAGAGCTGAGCCCCACGGCTTTCAAACGAGATGTCAAGCGCCCCATAAGAATCCTTAATTAAGGAGAAATCGTCCATCTAAGTGTGTAAAAAAAAGTTGCATGTTTTGAAATCAACGTGCAAAACTGAATAACAGTTAGTATATTTATACCCCTTAGGACTTTTGACATTTCAAATTTGTTGACCTGTGTTATCTAACTAACTCGAAAGAGTCAAGATCCCAGACCTACTCCAAGTCTTGATGATAACCGGATAAGCGCCTTAATTCTCTCAACTTTTTTTCTAAAAGTTGCGATCCTTGAAGGTCAACTTTTCATGTTGAAAACATCAACCCGTTCACAATAACAAGATTGAAAGTGAAACATTGACGCCCGTGGAAATTCCAATCTGTACTCAATGTCGTCCATCGATTGGGCTTTTTCGCTTAATACATCATTTTCATACATTCATTTGGATTTTAAATCAAGTGGAGGATAAAGGGCTTTAGTTTGACTATGTAGACAAAATATTCGATACACTTTACATAGTAGCCCTTGTCTACCCTAAAGGATAAAACATATATTATATAATTGGATATTTTGCTTTCGTCATCATTGATGAAACTACTTTATACAAAGGAGGGCAGCTACAGAGTCTGTATAGAGGGGGAGGTGACTCTAAAGGAAATAATAAATAAATATTATCCTTGTCATTATACGGTGCACATTTGTAGTTGTAATGTTTCATAATAACATGACAGAGAACTACAAGTAACAGTAATATATATATATATACATATATATATATATATATACCAGGTGTATGCATATGAAACCGGTAATTTTTTTTATGAAAAAACACGTTTATTTTCAAAAAAAAAATGGTTATACATTTGTTCTTCATTTTGCTTTTTGGCCAGGGTTCACATTTGATCGTTTCTGCGAAGGGCTCTCATAAAATATCCCCATTTTTCATCAGCGGTAACGATCCGATGCAAAAAAGATTTTCTTTTGAACCTATCGAGCAGAATTTGACAAGGTGTTTTTCGGTTTTCCTTCTGTCTTTCAGTCAGTTCATGTGGTACTCATCTTCCGACCTTTAAAATCTTTCTCATGGCTTTAAGGCGTCTTGCAATATTTGACAACATTCAATTGTTGTGCAAGTTTTTCTTGCGTTTGACCATCATCTACATGCAATGCTTGCAACTGCGCATCTTCAAATTTTTTGGGTGCTTGTCCACGTTCTTCATTTCTCATATCAAAATCACCACATTTAAATTTATTGAACCACTCATTGCACTGTGTAAGCGACCAAGAGTAATGCTCACCCTAAGCCTCCACAAGCATTCGATGCGGTTCCAATGCCGATCTCTTTAGATAAAACAACAAAATCAGTTGTGTCCGCATATCGTGATTTGTAGGCACGTATTTCCACATTTTGAAGAACAGAAAAAAATGTGTTGTGAGTTGAAACGTAACAAACTATGAACTGGATATTGTTGGCAGATGTCAAATGAAATAATTATGACGTTTAAACCGGTGGCGAAGCTTGTACATAAGTTGCTATCACCGCTAGATGTCATTACCGGTTTCGTATGCATACACCTGGTAGATATAAGTATATGTTTTAAACAAGAGTAAATAATTATGATTGAAAAGGAGATGACTATAAAATGATATTATACTATATAAATTATTCGTTTCCGATTCAATATAAGAATTTTTTTTTTTTACTTTTCATAGATACATGGAGTTTAGAGAAAAATTTCAAATCTATAAGTAAACATATATTAGAGTATACCCAAATGACTAAATTAGTAGTATATATCTGTCAACATTAGTAGTACCATATTGTTTTAATTTGTCAGGTAAAACTCTTAAAGAACCCACAGATGAAAATAAATGGTCATCTTTTGGTACCGCGTATAACGCGCGCATATGCCCCTTCATTCTCAATTTTTATTTTTGAATGCTATGTGCCTCATATATTATTACTTGATATACTTCCATCATTTACCTCAATCAAATAATAAAAGCACTATCATGCCTATATTCAAATCAAAACACGTCGTCCATGAAAGTCTTTTTAATTAAAAGAATCTAAAATTTACTTAATCAAAAATGTAGCAATTGGCACTCATGACGCTGTAAATAGAGAAGGGCTAGCTAAGCCAATAAGCACCTATGTACCTATATGAAAAAAGTGACAACTTATGAATAACATCCTCTTTTTTCCTCCCTTGCTACGTAGATAATAATGAAATCATCAAGACGACGCTGTTAATTTAAGAATGGAAATTGATTTTTTTTCTTTTTCTTCTTCTTCATATTTGATTATCTCTTAGTTCAAGAGTATATGTTATGTAGAAGAAGAAGAAGAAGAAGAAGGAGTAATAATCCGTCTTAGTTATAAGAAGAAATCTTGTAATTCATAATAGACGCGTGTTTGTTTCCAAAAAAAAAAAAAAAAGAAAAAAAAAAGTAATTATGAAATAAGTTCTTATAATCATGTTTTAAGAGGGGGTAAGTAGAATAGACGGATTGTCTGTCTGATAAGACGGGAAAAAAAAATATGTGTTGTTCATATTTAGTCTCTCTATAAAAGTATGTATGTATATATTAGTGTTGAGATTCAATTCAAAACTGGGTGTTTTCTCAGTTCGGTCTTATTTAAATCCTTATAAATCAAAGATTTATGTTGATGCTCAGAAATTAAGTTTCTTTGTTTTTCATTCGTTTTTTTTAAATTACGAATAATAGAGAATAATGTTTGGCCTTTTTACAAAATATGGGGGGGGGGGGAGGGGAGGTTAGTTCCCCTACACACACACACACCCGGCGTCAGGGCCCCAAACCATTAACTCCATTAAAAAAAATTTCTGAAACCATTACCGTTTTCAAAACGCTTTTCAATAGTTTTAATAATTTTATATCTGATAAAAATTATTTTGCCGGGGGGGGGGGAGGGGTGAACTCCTCTCCCCCCTTCACACACATCCATCATCACACTCCAAATCGATAATTTTATCAAAAACCAATCTCATACCAAAATGAAATCAGTTTCAAACCATTATCTGTTATTTAATCAGTCTCTTAATACAATCCTAACAATCAGTTTACATCAAAATAAGTTTGAAAACACATTTGATATCATCATTTAATGATCTAAAATATAGGTCCAATCAGGGGGGGAGGGGGGACAAAGGGACAATTATTAAGTAAGGAAATTTTACAAAAATGACTTCAGATACGAATTAATGAAATGATGAACTTTTCATTGTTATTTTATTTTTTTTTAAAAAAGAGAAAGGCCCCGTTTCGAATCCAGGGGTTCAGCTCATCGAATTTTTTGACCAGTGAACTGATTTTCTTCTTCGGACAATTACAGTAAATGGAATTAGATCCGTACAAGTAAATTTTTAATGGCTTTGGAGCAGTCCAATAAAATTTTCGAGGGAAGATTCTTTTATATGCAATTAGATATTATGTAATATTAGAGTTTCTCAACGTCTGTATTTGTTATTATTGTTTAAAGGGTCAATTGTGTGACGTCATTCAATTCTGAATGTCCTTCGTTCTATATACATACATACATGTGTAACATAAATATTGTGACATTGTGTCATCTTCTAAACGTTGTATACATATAGTATGCTCATACCAAAATCTATATTGTAGTCAGTGACGTCACTACCCTTCTCATTTCTCCCTATTATTCAAATAACCTACTCCCTCAGCTCTTTTTTTCTTTTTTTTGTCTTTCTTTCCTTCATCGTCTTTGACATCTGTTTCAAATATGATAATGCACTTTCTTCTCCACCATCACTTCATCATCCACTCTCTCTCTCTCTCTCTCTCTTTGTCTCAACTTCACTTCTTCGTCTCCAAGAATAAGTCTATGCATCACTAACTCATAAGAAACTTCAAACATTCTACAACATACAAAAGTTTTTTTTTACCTTCTATGTGTGTGTGTGTGTGTCTTGGGTACACACATCAAAACTTTATCCTCTACTTCCTGATTATGGATGGGTAAGACGGAAGAAGTACAAACGTAGTCGAGGGAGGAAAATAAACAACGACTCGAATACAAATAATTAAAGCCTTACAGACTCTTGTTAACGTATAATAAAAATAAAAGAATCAAAGAATCATGTTAAAAATATATATAAACTGTTTAAATATATATGATAACGACGACTCCTGTCTCACACCAGGCTCTCGAATGTGATGATATCAAACAATTAGACTTCACTCAAGTAAACATTATTTCAAATTGATGACACGACTTACATGAGTAAATTATATGGTAGCATGATCACATTTTCTCTCACAGGTAGAAGAAAAACGAATGAAAAATAAGAAAATAGCTAAATAACAAAACAAATAAACATTATGACCAAATCAAAATAAAAAAATTATGTGCTACTTACAAACTTCTAATTAATTATTCTCTTGCATAGACTAAATACCTTTTTTTATGTCTTTAAAAAGCAAGAAAAATAATTATAGTAAGTGGATATAATAACATCTGTCTGCCTTTGTCTATGCATCATCAACTTTTATCCTTTTTCAAGGTTCATGTGCAAATGAAAAAAAAAAAAAAATGAGTTATCAAACACATTGTAGAAAAAAAATCCCATTTTTCTCTTACTCTCGAATTTGTAAAGACTTGCTCTATATTCTTCAAAGTCTAGGGAATCATGTTGACAACAAGACTCTTTAGACTTTCAATCCTTTCAAAGTCTCAATGTTAAGACGAGGGAACAAAGCAGTTAGATATTTATATCTTAGTTTCAATTCCGTAAAGTCTTGACATTGAATTGACTTTGAGTTCTTCAGAAGTCGTCTGTCTTGGTATTGATCCCTTCAATGTCTTGGCCTTGCTACAAAGACTAGGAACAAGTGATTAACTTAAAAAAACTTAAACGAACAATTTTTCTTTTTTGATATGGGGTGAGTTAATCTTGACTACAGCACTAACATATACGTAGGAATGTAAATCATATGCAATTCGGGCTTGTAATAAAAAAAGAAAGAGAAAATCAACCTGGCAACCCTGACAATTTAATGAATGTCGAGGGGGGAAGCAGCTTGAGCTGTCATGACGTTTTACTGAGCTACAAGCTGCTATTCTCCATTATATATACAACAATAAATAATACCATAGATGAGAGGAAGAAAGTTAACTGAAATTAATGTCAGGAAATTATATATTTTTAACTAATAATAATTATACGAGGACTTGAGCCCTTTTTGTTTACATTTTATTTGCTTTATTGACCTTAATGCATGTATTCCTTCATGCGACATCTTTCTATCAGGTAGATGTTCTCCCCCCAGTAATATTGGAAAAATGATAACAGCTTCGGAAAACAAAAAGACCTGTTTGAAGAGCCAACTCCACTTTTTTATTACACGCCCGAATTGCATATGATTTACATTCCTACATATACAGAGCAATTGATGAAGCAATCAGAGATTGCTTCATTTCAATGCTTGTTTGTGGTCATTTATGTACATTCATACTCACCCCACTGAAATCATTTAACTACATATTCCATACATAATTTATAGAACAATTACTTTTCTACCGAATGTCAGAGTCCAGTTGAATAGACGTACCTGGATTTTTTTTTTTTTCATGTACAAAAAATGAAACATTTCCTATGATATAGGAACTGTAATTAATAACAGTGAATATGAGCTCTTTTTGGATCATAAAGTACAGAGCATATCTTCATATATGTAGGAATTGACATAATTTATTCATGCTTTGTTCCCTACAAAATGAAATATCGACCATAAATAAATCCTTTAGTGTTTCAAATATCAAGTCATTTTGCTATTGCTGGACACACTAAGGCTTTGATACACACCTCTTGATCTGCTTCAAATTAATTCATTTCTTTACTGTTTTTCATAGTTTGAGGGAATGATTTTAGCTATGAAAAATCTTTATAATCCGCTCCTATTTTTTCACTCTCTTCTTCAACTTCACACAATATTTATTAAAATTAATACATTTTTTTTCTACTGTTTCTCATAACGCCTTGGGGAATGATTTCAAACCTAAAATATCTTTTTTCATCAGCTGCTATATTGTTACTCTCACTACTCCATATTTTTAAATTGATATGATAAAAGGACCTTCAATGGATTTTTCAACCTTTTTTCCTTCAAAAATAGCTATTAAAAAGGACAAAAATTGAAGAATAGTGGTTATCCAAGGTCACCATTTTCCTCAACTATCTGACTATTCCTTTGTTAGTAGTGGGTAGTTTTGTGATCAAGTTACCCATATTTAATACCAAAAAACAATACCCCTACTACTTTGGAAATTTGAGGCTATAACATACTCAAGACTGACGTCATGGGTTTGAGACCATGACGAAATCAATACTTAGGGAGATCAAGAGAAAATAAAACCTCTTTTCTTTCTTTAGATTTTAATTTTTCTAAAAAAACCCCGTCACTTATATCTTGGTTTGGTAAAACGAGACCAATACTTTGAATGGTCCAGATTGAGATACATCAGACTTCAAAATGTTTCATATCTTGGGAATACTATTGTTGAGAAGTTAAACAAATTTACACGTCAAGGCAATCAAAACATATATTTATATTTGCAGTTAGGCATTAATTGAGAAAATAACGTGGTAGGTGTTAGCTTATGCATTAAAATAATAGGATCCTGATACCTACACAGGAATGCAATTTATAGCAAGTTAAAGGGAGGGAGGAAGGGAAGAATGACGATCCTGTTAATTGATTCATAGATTATCATAGATAAAAGGACTGACTCGATAGCTCCAAGGTATGACCTCTCCTGACATAATTTTAATGCTATATTTTTAATAGTAAAATCATATAACTAACACCATCATCAGCTTTAAGCAAATATCTACTATTAAATGACGAATTGATCCATAGTTTGACAAAAACAATTGACAAAATACAAAGTATAATTTTAAACCTCATATTCATTTTCGTTTTCTTTTGAGTAGAAAAGATTGAGTGAATGAAGGAATGAAAATTACTACTATGGAACGACTTCAAATAGAGGTATTTGTGAGCATGCTAAGTAATTTATTTGCTCTATGAGACCTTGAAAACGCACTCCATTCATCTGTGTATGTTTGTACATATCAACAACATATTCTATTTTCTCTAAAGAAAATATGTTTACATATAAATCTTATTTATACAATTATATAAACATATCAATGACGTCATTAGTATAAAGATTGAATCTTATACTTGTTATGATAACTCCTTCTAATGTTTGATATTTAAACTCTTGATGACTGATACGCACTTCTAGTTCTAAGCGTTTCTTCTTTTTTTTTTAAAGTTAAAAGCTATTTTTCTTATTTATTTTCTTACAAAGAAAAAAATACAATGGATGTCTTTCTAAATTATCACTATTAATCCTAAAAGATTGTGAGGAACTTTTAATTAGATTAGAGTGTCATGTCTATGAACAAAAAAAAAAGAAAAAAATGATGCGCCCACTCCATTCAAACAAAAAGATTTCAGCCCCTTAAAAGATAATAATTACATTTTGGGATCTTTTTTTAGATGTAGAAATTGTTCTTGTACAAATTCTAAACAATGACCTTTAATCTTTCTTCCTCTTAAAAGGTTTATAAAAGAGGCACCAAATTATAAAGTATGCTTCCAAAATATTGTTATATTATTTAGCTAATAGTTGTAAATAACTCATTATGTAATCAAATTTAGCAAATCAACGTTATAGACACTAATGACACTTGAGTTGCCGGAAGAAAAAAAAGAAGGATTCCCGGCATGTAAGGAACTCACCCTCCTAAATAATTCCTCTCTCTACTTTCCCAATTGTTTGACTATTGTCTATTAAGTAATAGTATATAATTGCTTACAGCTGAATAAGAGCAAATTTGAGTTCAACCAATCAACGTACAGAATACTGAATATGAAGTAAATATGCATGAAAGGCATTGGAGCAGGGTACTTTTCTTTTTTTTTTTTAAAAAAAAAACTTTTTTACAGATTATCAGTAGATATGTGGAAAAAGAGGGACTCACGGCCAGAATCAAGCGCTTCAAAACTAATATGCGTGTAGGTGCTGAAAAAAGTGGCAAAAGCAGAGGGTAGTGCAATGGCCCCCTCTACTATTTGACAAATAATAACAACAATTAATTGGATGATGATGCTCAATGTCTTTGTTCACTTTAACCCAACAGTCCCAATCCTCACAAATGAGGATTGACTCATTCATTCCGTAATTGTCCGACTAATTTTTTATTTAAATTTCCCAATTTTTAAAATGAATTAGTGTATTAAACGTAATGCATCAAAGGTATGCATTAAGTTGAAAGGGTTTTTATTTTGAAAAAATAAAAACAAGCACTCCTTCATATGTTTTAAAGAACTTAATTTAGGGGTGAATGATTTGTAGAAGCATTATTACGTCGTTAATCTACATATGATTGTACATATAATAAAAAGGATCCGGTTTAAATGGATATCAAGTAATGAATGGCTTTGACTGCTCATCCGTGTCATGTAAACAAGGCATATGCTTTTATAATATACATACATACATAAATGGTATAAAACAATAAATCTTTTTATTTATTTTTTAAAGAAACTAGACCGTTTGATTAATTAAGTATTTATGCGAAAAAAAAGAAACATGTCATTTTTAACAAGTATCCAATCTGCAACACTTTGCTATCAAAATAATAAAAGATATTATTTGTTCAATTTGAAGTCTTTATCTACATACAATTATTTATTTATTTTAAAATACATATATATATATATATATATGTAAATATAAAAATAGTCATTAATCTAAGAATTTATCTACAATATTTATATAGTAAGTAAGTATTTAAACTGACTATGAACATGTCTCACCACTCTAAAACAAGATTTACATATATGTACACGGTGGTAAAAACATGGATATAGGTTTGATTTAAGGCCCTAAGGCTTTTGACAACATTTTTATACTCCTTATTATAGTCTGAATTTTATGTTTACGGATGGGCAACTTTTTTTTAACGTATAGTTTTTGAGAAAATTAGGGTTTTACAAATCTTGATCCATCGTGTTTTTTTTTTTGCTAAGGTTAAGAAAAAGTTCAAGGATGAATAAGGGTATTAAATAGGGACTTTAGAATTTGTTTTACTGAAACAATATGACAAAACTACATCTCAGCTATTTAGTTGTTAAAGTTTAATTGAAAAATATTGAAAGTTAAAAAACTGGTAGTGAATTTGATGACTTCTCCCGAGATAAAATTGAAAAATAAAGTCAAAGAAATATGTTTTTTATAAGAAATCAAAAAACAAACTCAAATTATTTTGTTATATGTTAAAGTGTAATAAAGTAATATCTACAAAAATGTTTTATAGTCTGTCTGTAAAAAAATAAATAACTCATCTCTAAAAATGGAAATAAAAGTACAGGGAAGGGAGGAAATGTACCGTGTATAGCGCGCATAAAAACATTTATTTAGCTGTCAATTTCCTTTAGAAATTTAAGTTTTAATGCTAATAACACATTGTTCAACAATTGATAAATTATATATATATAGGATACCTAGCACATATTTGACCTAAAATTAGTTAATCTTAGTTTATACTTTTTTTGTTATTTGTGGAAAATAAACATAACTGTCTAAGATTTCACAAGTTCTTCCCAAAAGGGCCTTTGTTGGAAAAAATGATTCATAAGGAATGACAGAAAATGCCTGATTTCACGTCATGAAATTTGAATTTGTGAGTAAAGATATATTAATGAAAGGTACGTCATTTAACATTGATGAAATTTAGTTTACTATGACTAAAGTATTTATTATTAAATACATACGTTCAAATAAGCCCCTGTTCAAATTATTTTACTCTTTTTAGCTCTCAAGCCCATACCCCTTCCTCCTCCCAGATAAAAACCTAGTAAGGGGAGGTTCCTTAGGTAGTTCAAGACGTTACAGAAGTAAAATGTTTGTTTTTTTTTACAAAAAAGTAAAATTTTAATCAAATTATTTTAGTCTTTTTTTTTTTGACACTGGGGCTAAGACTTTAAGGGAGTGATCCCTAGACCCTTACAAAATTTATAAAAAAAATAACATTTAAACTTTTGTTCCATATATATGTATATGTTTAATTTTCTACGAAAATATGAATTTTTTCTTTTTTTAAATTTTGTATTCAAAATTATTTGATTGAAAAGTTCAAAAACATTTTAATATCTACATAATTTACTGAAGAATTAATAATATTTGAATACATTCCAATGAGTCACCACATCACAAAGGAAAAATAAATATCTACAGAAGATTCAACTCTGACGTCATAGCCTTACTCTACAAACAAATTGCCAATTTAAGTAGACTCATAAATATTCCATAAACAAACAAACGTTCAGCTTTATTTATTTAATTTGCATAACAATATGTATGTATTTTTCAAATTCAAAATACGGTGACTTTTACAAAAGGTTAAGTTGCCCTTGACTCATCACTGGCCATTTATGACTGCAGTTATTGCAAGCTGTATATATGCAATAATAATAATAATTGTTACTTGAAATGACTTTGATAAACTTTTGCTTACATCATCAAAAAATAGGAGATAGCTGTAAATACTTCCCACTACTTTTGTTTTTTCTAAAAAAAAAAAAAAACTTTGCAGAACGTAAGTACATATATATAGGGTAGACCAGGGTAGGTTTTAACAACTTTTTGCTTTTAGCTCAATCACCATCATTTGTCAAATTTTCGATTTATAATTATTGCACATTAAGATACGGTAAGAGTTTTATTATGGACTATTAATCAATATTATATTTATATATATTTGGAATATTCACTCCTGTTGAGTGAGTGCATAGACTCCCACATAGCCCTTAGTCAGGGCCGAATACAATAATCCTTTAAAAAAATTACTTTAAAGTCCTCCTAATCAGTTATTATTGTCCAATATCTTAAAGATAAGACGACAGATATTTATGACTCTTGTGTCAATATTTCTATTTTATATTATGTAACTGTGTTTTGAATTATTTTATCTCTTTTTATATTTTTGTATGTATTATACTAAGGGACCCTGCAATGTGTTCCGGTCCTCCCTATATCTACAATAGATTGTTTACAATATTATATCTTGAATTTTGCAACTCCTCCAGTGACGAATACGACCTTGAAAAAAAAATCTATATAATAGTGCTGAGCTGTACTTTGACATTTGCTTTACTTTTTTTTCTTTTTTACTAATACCCCTTATTCGCAATGTTACGTCATAAAAAAATAAGTATGTACTTAAAAAAACTAAAAAAAAAACTGCAGTTTTTTTTTTGTCATAAAGAAAAAAATTCATTTTCATTGATTCAATGACTGCTATTGCAATTCATTCAAGTAAAAATATATTGTAGCAAATGAGAGTGCATTCTTGTATTAATTATTTGCGAAATATTAAGTGTACTTAGAGCTAACGGGTGTTTGGAGGTGTTGAGAGGTTATTTATTTATTTGTTTGTTTGGATTTCTACACATAGATATTTATAAGATTTTCCTTGAGGTGGTTACACATTTGTGTCAAGTCAACAAGAAACCAAGTTACAGATAAAATATTTCAAAAATGAGTGTGAACTGCACTCATATTCTTTAATTGATTATTTCGATTATTAATTAAATAATGACTCGAATAATAACTGCAACTGTACTATAGGAGTAAAAAAAACCCGGCCACAATCAAGAAACTAAAACATCTGGTATTTCTGACTATGTACTTACTATTACTATAATTCATGTTGAGCCTGATAGCGGAGGTAGTTGACTCTTAATTGTTCTTAAACAGACAACATATGGTTTTAGCCAACTGCAACTAAATAAATCTCTGTGGCTATGAATAAGATGGATGTTCTTTCAGGGACCATATACGCTCCTTGTACAGTCGACACATTTATCCAATTGCTCTATTTAACAGACAACAACAATCCCTGGTTTCTTGAGCAAAAACCGGCCGCGATAGCTCTTAAAATGACTTCGAAATATTTGGTCGTTATATTTATGAAGACAAAAAACTACATATTTCAAAGTGGATTTTCTCTCTTTTTTCAATATTTGAAAACAAACTTACTTTCTAGTTGACTACTTGACACATATCATGACCATATGTATAGGTACATACATGATATGACAAGGTGTGGGGACTGGATTATAAACAGCTGTTGATATACATGTTATGTATGAACAAACCATAAAGAAAGAAAGAAAGAAAGAGAGAAATGTACACAGTATGTGTGTATGTGCGTGATATAGGTAAATACCAGCTAAATGTAATTAAAAAATGCTGACGTTAATGTCTTGATTAATTTATGGCCCATGCATCTATTGTGTATTGATTCCCCCCCCCCTCCTTCCTCCCTCCTCATTAGTACCTTGGTGTTGCTTTGTTTGCTCTAGAATTAGAGCACTGATGATATCACCTACGTATGTACATCGATTGACAGCATCAAAAGTCATGTATTTTATTTAGAAACTATTCTGATTATTATCAATAAATTCAACATAATTTATAATGAGGAGTCACCTGATGACTAAAGGCCTTAATTTACTACCCACATATTCATGGACAGACTTATTTTTAAATGAAAGAATTATATAATTTCTCTAGGCAGTTACTTATCCGTAAGTTATGTACATCAAAGCTCTAAAACGATCAGCTTTTTAGTGTAAAAAAAAACACATAGAATGTATTCTTTTTTCAACTGTTTTCAACAGTTGATTCTTTACTGATTTAACGGAGTTGACTCTGCGTCTTTTGTTCAATTTTCTTTTAAAAAAATAGTGATAAAAAAAATCTAGTTGTGGTCAAAGCATAATCCTTAATCCTTCTGCCCACTACTACTTAAGTAGCTCTACCGTAAGTCATTGATTTCTAATGAGTTTCTGCTCGAAATTGAATGGAAATTTACACACATTTATATGTACACATTTCTTCTTGGTTAAGGATTTGTATTGGACGTTTGACATCTCGTTTGAAAGCTGTGGGCTCAGCCTTTAAATGCATTCCTTATTAATCTTTTTTATGTAATATTCAAGGAGTTATTTAAGGATTTGGCCGACTTTTGGTTCTACTCCCGTCCCCTACACTTTCAGGAGTTCTTTTAGGTCAAAACAAAGACTGGAAATGAAATTTGCAGTAAATACCCTAGCGAATCAGTATTTTTAATGCACAAAATGAGTATACTTCTAGGCTTAAATTGAAGTTGAAGATGGAAAAGAGACCAAATTAGCTCAAAGGGTAGAGTCCCATTTCTCGGAAACCGTTGGACTCTTGAAAAAAACAAAAACAATAATAAATATAAAGATTTGAATTCAGCGTGCAAAACTGAACAACTTTTATTATTCTTATACCTCTAAGGGTTTTTGAAAGTTCAAATTTGTTGACCAGTGTTATCAGAAATTGAATTACTTATAACTCAACGATATGGAGAAGAATGAAATGAAATTGATTAAGGAGTTAATTTGGTATCAACTGATATTTTGAATGTTTTCCTTAAGCTCAACGCCATCTCAACATAAGACAAAGTAGCAAAACGCACTTGTTTGCTTTAAGATATTTATTTGTCTACAAAAGACTTTTTACATTGTTTTAATTGAATAAATAGGGTGAATTCATGGGGGATTGGGCTGTTAGTTATAGAGTATTACCAAATATTACCCCAGCGCCACCTAGTGGACAAATACTTATTATCATCTCTTGGTCAAGTAAATTTGGACAAAAAAATTAATCAAACGCTTTATTCCATTCTCATTTTTGTTTCATAGCTTTACCCTAGGTGTAAAGGATTTTGTCTACCAATGTACTTACATAGAGAGAAACTAGCATCTAGAAAAAACGCCTCATCTCTCTCCACCCATGAAAAAAAATCAAGTTGTATGTATAAGGAAAAAAGATATACATAGAGTAAAAAGATAAGAAAATTACGTAAAAATAGTTAAATTATACTACTCCCAACTCTCAAGAGTAAATTATGAGAAGCTAAAAATGAGCTGAACTCATCATTTATCTGAAGAAAAAAAATATATTTTTTTTTAAAGAAGTAACTGATAAAATTGGAGCTTCATTTAGTATTTTTTTTATGTAGTTACAAATAAATAAATAAGTAAAAGTAAAATATATTTAACGACTGTATTTTAAGCAAATACATACAAAGTTGATTATGTACATACACATTTATAAAGAGATAAATAAAAAAATAATTATTATTTAGTATTGTAAAATGTAAAATTAATTTCTTGGAATTATCAAAAAAAAAGTTATATTTAAAAAAAAAAAAAAATTGGAGCAGTCATTGATTTAAATAATTTTTGTACTCCAATATATATATTTATGTTCAATGTCGTTCTTTTAAAAAAAAATGTGCAAGATCATATATATATATATATGTACAGAGTACGTACTGTTTTTGTTATGCAAGGAATCTTTGCATATATGTATTTGTCAATAGCTGGATATAATCTCTATGAACTAAAGGGAACGGCTTCTTCTTTGTCGCAAATTTTACAAACAAATCCATAGCCATAATGACAATTTAAAAAAATTGTCAAATTATATATGGATACTATATAAATATATAGTATAATGACTGATTCCCACTCAAAATATTGACATCCGTTTTAAATCTAATGAATGCGTTACAATTGTACAGCTAAGCAATGTCATGAAGGAAACTTTGCTCACTGACAATAGTATCCTTTATATCAGTATGTGACGTCATATTTCCTCTGTAGAGCGTCACGTCATAGATTGTAGGGTTCATAAAGATAAAGGGGCGCCATGTTGGATATTTTTACTATAGATTAAATGGAGAAATTTCATTCAAAAATATGCTGGAAACTTTATTAAATGGATTTAAAAATGACAAAAAAAAACCAGACCATTTAACAAATTTATTTATAATCAAATGAAAAGCTGATGATGAAATAAATTCCTAATAAATGGCTCATTTTTTAGAGTAGAGTTTTACTTTGAATCGATTAAGAAAGAGCAAAGAAGAATTTTTTGAAGAAAAATATCGTATCCTGATAAAAGTAATTGTGAATTTGTGTTAAACAACACAAAGTCTGTAAATATGAAGGCATTTTATTAGACTCTGAAATATACATACTAAAGAAAGATATATTTTGGATTGATCCAGTAAAGGGGTTTAAGACCATTCATTTGTTAATTCCATTGTAACATCCAAATACACGGCGGCAGACATTATTGGGGTGTATTATGGAAGTAAATACAAAAATATATACCTTTTCAAGTTCAATATGGGAATAAGCAAGTTCAATATGGGAATAAATACACTGAACTTTATTCCCATATTGAACTTGAAAGGCTATAGATGTCACTGGTGGCTTGACCAGCTAAAAGTGCTCAGTCTTAACTACATACTTTTAGAATGAAAAAAAGCGTCCCCTAATTATTTGAAAACTTATTTTTTTTTGGCTCAAATGGTTTTTATTATAGCCATAATCTCTTAGCAAATTTAGATAAATGGGATTTTATGCTTGTCACTCTCTGGGAAAAAGAGGGGATTCGTCCACACAAAAAAACAAAACAAAAAACATTTTTACGAGCTCTAAATTGGATTCTAATAAAAAAAGTTTAACTTATGAAAATAAGAAAAAAAAGTTTTATTTCATTTGAAAACCTTTAGAGTCAATTTGAGTGGGATGATGTGACCAATTTGAATTTGAATTTTCTTTTTTCTCTTTCCATGAGACCCCTATGTACATATATGATATTTTGTACATAACAAATACTGCACGCATATCACTGATGTATTTTAATTCATATTAATTGGATCCGTGGTTTTCTTTTGTACTTTATTCTAGCATATGATTAAGTGCACACGTCAGTCTATCCCATGAAAGAGCATAGGGACAATTATATTTATATTAATATTGATTATTTGGATGAGTGAGAAGGGCTGTTATTATTATTTTTATTATTATTATTATTATTGTTATCACATGATTTTCGTTAATGAAGTATATGTCACTACTCTGTGTGTTGGTGTGTACATACATATGTTCGGTCATAATCAAGACACAATGAGAGCGACGCTACTTTTATCATCGTTACATCATTTTATGTGTCATGACGTCAGATAAGGAATATGTATATATTTATAAAAAAGAGGTCGTCAATTAAAAAAGAAGGACAATTATTACTGACTCAAAGTGAACGGTCCTTCAATATGAAAAACGTGTACTGTGAGAAAATGGATTTGTTCTATCTCTTCATGGAATGCATACCATCTGTGAGGACCCATTATGAAAGAAGTATTAATCTCCCCCCTCCCTCCCTCAAAATTAAGGTCCCTACAATGGATTCTTACACTTCTTCCTACGACTGCTCTTTAATTTTTATAAGGGACATTTATGAATCCGCTGAGCTCTGATAACACTGGTCAAAAATTTGAACCTTCAAAAATCTTTAAGAGCCTAAAGGAACTTCTGAGGGATATAAGCGGTGGGAGTAGGCCAAAAAGTCGGTCAAATCCTTTGTACTTAAATAACTCCTTGAATATTACATGAAATGGATGCATAAGGAGTGCATACAAAAGCTGAATCCCAGAGCATTCAAAAGAGATGTCAAGTGCCCGATACGAATCCTTAGTTAAGAAAAAATCATCCTTCTAAATGTGTAAATTTCCATTCAATTTCGAGCAAAAATGGCTAGAAATCAATGACTTACGCTAAAGCTACTTAATCACGCAAAAGGATTAAGAAACCAATTGAAATCCTTCTGCACGCTACTAATTAAGTAGCTCTACCGTGAGTCTTAGATTTCTAGTGGATTTTGGATCGAAATTGGATGAAAATTTACAAAATGTGTATTCTTTTAGGCTTAAATTGAAGTTAAAGTTAGAGAATGGGCTAAAAATATCTCAAAAAGTAGGGATCGATTTTTTGAAAACCCACAGACTCTCTCTCTCAAAAAAAAAAAAATTACATAAAACTTTTATTATACTTATACCTCTTGACTTTTAACCAGTATAATTAATTAGGGTTAATTACACAGGTCAACAAATTTGAAATGTCAAAAATCCGAAGGGGTATTAGTATATTAAAAGTTATTCAGTTTTGTACACTGATTTCAAATCTCTATATTTATCATTTATTTTTTGAGAGTCCAATGGTTTTTCGAGAAATCCAACTTTACTTTTTGAGCATTTGTGGCCCACTTTCCAACTTCAATTATAATTAAGCCTAGAAGGAACCTCATTTTCTGCCTTAAAAAATAATGATCCGCTCGTGTTTTTAATGCCACTTCATTTTGCAGTCTTTGTTTTGACCTAAGGAGGATCTTAGGGGCGTAGAGGGTGGAAGTATGATTTTTGACTCTTGATCAGTGTTATTAATCATGACAATATCATTTAGGGATTTAGAAAAAAGTTCATTTACCATAATCTTGAAGCATTTTTTTTCGAAATTCAATCTAATAGAACTGAATTTAGAAATTGCCTAATGCTTGTCAAAACTAATTATAGAATTAAATTTTGTACATTGAAAAAGATCTTTTTTTTTAGTTAGTTCAGTAGCTCGATTAGATCTCAATCTAAGCTCAAGTACAATTGACGTAGTGCTTTGATGATTGGTATGGACAGGCACATACTCGAAATATTTATAATCCTTTTGAATGTAAGGTGTTTGAAATTAAATGCCATATAATTTTTGTTGTAGATCCAAATATTTCCCCCCACTCTACGCAAATCCATTTCTTCGTTTATGCTTATTACTCACAACCCAATGAGCTATATAGATAAATGTATATATGTCGTGTAGTCGTTAAACAAATTTAACGTCGGTTTATTTTTAAAAAAATAACAAGAAAACATTTTTTTTTACTTCATAAAAAAAAGAGAATCCGTTTTTTCAATTAAAAAATTTCCATAGAAGGAGATCATGAATGAAAATTTTACAATCATTCAAACAGGTTTATAATTGACTAATATTTCTTTTGGTATCAAAAAAATATACACAAAAATATGGAAAAATCTTTTAAGTGTGCGTGAAAAATAACTAATAAATAATACATTTATATTTTAAAATGAAAAAGGCACATTTTTAGAACGAATATTTAGAATGTAATAAGAGTCTTTTTAGCTTCATAATTTCATATTGGAGATGTGTTTTTAAAGGACTAAATAAGGATATTATGATTATCTACACGCAATGGAATAACTTAAATACGCATATTAATTACATAGACTCCTTTAAAAACGCATTTTACATCTTGGGACGTCTAGAAAAATACTTTCAAATATGTTGTTTTCAAAGAGATGATCTCCTGCCTTTTTTCATAAAAATAATCAATCTAAAATGCCCTACAAAGCAAATGCCTTCTTTTTTTTTTTTTTTTGGTTTTTTTTTGGCATCATTATGTAAATAAACATACATTAGAAATCCATCCATCCATCCAGAATCTCGCCCCAACAAAGGCCAAGCCGCTCTGTTTTTGTATACATCACGACCCTCTAATTATGAATACTCAATAATAAATAAAAAATAAGAAAATCAATGTACGCATGGATTTGAGGGCGTCAGAGGGGCGGACGACTGTCGAAAATTGATGGATTTTATTAGTTTTTATTCTTTAATAGAGTTATACTATATATATATATATACTTTTTCAAGTTCAATATGGGAATAAGCAACTTCAATATGGGAATAAATAACAAAAAACAATATTCAGGAAATTTAACATAATAACAAATTGTTTATTAACTTCTGAATTAGATCTTTGTGGTTCATGTCTAATATTTTGCCAAAGAGTAAAGCATGGAATCAATGTAGGTAGTTAGAAACCGCCTCTTTTGAAATCCTACGCTGAGTTTTTTCAAAAATATGTTCAACTATAAGGTACTAATACGGGTATTAGTCTCAATTTAACAACGTTTGCCCCCTCTTTCATCAATTCTCTCACCCTCTGGTAGTAGTCACATATAGGCAGTTACTCTTAGGGATACCACCAAGAGTCTGAGCAATGATTCTAACATCACAATTTGCTGCTGCTGCTTCCTTTGCAGCTAAAAGCTGCCTTGTCTTTGGTGCCTGATCTTTTTTCTTCATTAAGGTACAATAATAATATTAGTCTATTATTTATTCCCATATTGAACTTGAAAAGGTATAGATAGATAAGGTCTCATGCTTGCTGTTCACTCACATTTCAACATAAGTTCAAAATCCTTTTAGAAACCCTTAATCAATACTTTTTTTTATTAAAAAAAAGAAAAAAATATTATAGTAATACCCATCAGCTCAACCCTCAAATTAAAATAAAGAAAATATTATTAATAAAAATAATGGGTATGTCTATACCCATATTTTCTTCAAGATGGTTCATAGTGCTATAATTGTTTAATTTAACTTTTTTATTTATATATATACTATATATATATATATATAAAAGAAATTAAATTAAAGTTTAATTAACACTTTTCCACCAACCAAGCAGCATTTTATACCCTCTTCATTAATATGTTTTCAAGCAAATTAAAGAAATATTAGTGTAATGATAGGGAATCTTCTCCCTCTCCACTCCCATAAAATAGAATATGTCTGCTACAACTCAAGGGAATGTAATCAAACCATAGTATAGTATCCATCCTTTCAAAAAATGCATTTCACTCAATGCTACAACACGTCTTTAAGACGACGACGACCCCACCAATTATTAATTCTTTCGCAAGATTCCTTTTGATAGGGCTGTGTTCATAATAGACCATAATATTTTAAAGTACTCTCTACGTACAAGGCATGAGTTTGTACTTCAGTTTATTTCAATTAAATTCCTTGTGTAAAGATTGAAGTACATAGTGTCCTTCCTTCATGAGAAAGAATTGTTAAGGTTGCATTGTTTATTCTTACTCTAAAAATATTGGTTGATGTGCAATATTATTGAGATTTATTGATGATGACATCCTTGGCATAATAAATGATGACTTGATCATTTGCATGGGATGGCTTTTGTCTTATATTTAGCACTTTTTATTCAATACATACAGAGAGAAGCTAAGGGCTTTTATGTATTGGCAGGGATTGGAAAGTCCATGTTACATCCATGAGACTCAAGATATTATTTTTTTTTTTTTTTCTAAAGAGTCACATTTTCTAACTTTATATGTCAGTAGGTATTTTTTTATTTTTTTTTAATCAGCAAGTGACTTCCCTTCTCTTGTTTGTTTCTCATATGCATATATCAGATCCTTGATTTCTTGAACTTCAATTATGTACAATACTATTATTAGACTGCAAAGGACTATTCAATAGGGGGATAGTTCAACAACTGGATAACTGAGGAACAAACAACGGTCGAGACTGTCTGACTATGTACTCCAGGTCTGGTAATTGCAAATTGATTTATCAAATGTAAAATCTATAAGAGTGAATCACCGTTTCACAAATCTTTAAGCAAATAAAGTCCTGGATCCTTTATCCCTCAATAATTGGAGGTTGTAAAAGTAGGGATCTATCAATATGTATATTGTAATATTTAAGTAAATAACGTTACCCTCCTTCTTCTTTGACATCATGTAAAACCTACTTGAGAAGATGGGTTGAAGGAGCCCTCCTTCTATCGACATGGGAGTTGATCCATTTTTTCTATATACTATGTGTACCCAAATAGGACTTTGTAGGATAGAGGGCGCTTCTCTCGTGAAAAAACCCTCATTTATAGGTATATTTAATAAATATCTTTTTAGAGAAACATTTGTTTGTCTGTCTCTTTGGGTTCATTTCATTTTATAGCTGCAATGCCTGTGAGATACTCAAGAAGGTCATAGACACAACTATATCAATTTTTGTCCAAATCCATTATTTGTCAAAAATAAATTATTGTATTACCTCCATGAAATGTACCTTGTTACTTGAATTGAAACAAGTTGAGCTCATTAAAAAGAAGAAGACAAATATAAATATATCTACTTCAAAAGCGACATCTTATGTGGGGAAATTAAGTTAACAAGTGCAGCTTACATCTTTGTTTCATCGTTTGTTTCTACCCCCCAAGAGCCGTCTTTGTAGGATCTGAAAAATTCAGTTGTTGTTTTTTCTTCCCTTCTTGCTATACTCTTGGTATACTCTTTGTAAAAATGTATTTTATACAAAAATATCTACAATACAATTATTTATTCTTGCCTAAAATTTGAGGTGTCCATTTTGAAAAATGTGATCCCTAGATCTTTATAAGTAAATACTAAAATCATCGATATACATATATGATTTATCGGGGTTTTATACCAAAAAGAAATTCTCAAGAAATATTACATATATGTAATTATTTCATAAAATTACATTTCTTACAATTTATTAAATGAATTAAATTGATTCAATTATTAGGTTCATTTGAGATAATGTTTCTAACGGTCTACCATATATATATTGACACTAAATGATGAGCAACAACTCATTGTTTGTTTGAGCTCTAAATGACTTTTTATTTATTTTTAAAAGACAGTCTTGTATGTATATATGTATGTATTTGGAACATAATTCATGTTTTCTAGAGCAGTATGAGTTATTTCAATGCTTTTTATAAATATTTACGTATATTTTCTACTTAAAATATATAATAAATCACTTCAATTCCACTGTATTGTTTATTATTATGATTATTATCTATCTTATAATTTCACAATAGTCTTAAATTTTACAAATTAATTTCCTGGGATCTCGCTTTAGGATAACTTTTTCTGAGAAGTATTATGTTTTAGTAGGCATAAACTTTTTACAAAGAGACCCAAATTCGAAATAAAATAAAAAAATATATATGAACAAATAAAATATTGTCGAGTATACCTTCAAATAAAATACACTCATATCTTAGTGAGTGTTGTTGATGCTTTAAACCAGGGGTGTCAAACTCATTTCTCATCACGGAACACATACGACCTTTAAGTAAACGTATTGGGCATACTTAGCTATAAATAACCAAAATATCATCATGTCTTCCCTTTGTTTTGATTTAAAGAAGAACAAGAACATTGTTCAATTTAACTCAAAATTTATTGAACAACACTTTTTACAAAACATTTCAATAAATTGCAGAAACTTTAACTAAAGTGTATTGAAAATTATAATAATGAACTTTATATGCGACTTATAAAGAAAGACTAACATGCACCCCCTAGTGAATAATTCATAAATTACATTTAATTAAAAAATTTAATCCATGTCTTTTATGTATTTTTTACATTTTCAAATTATATCATAGGCCTGATTGAACCTCCTTACGGGCCGATTCCGGCCTATTAGCCGTATGTTAGACACCCCTGCTTTAAGCGTACTCTACTCACCGCCCAGTGGAATCCTGCTACGACTTTTAATGAAGCTAATGTGTTCAAGTCCTCCTGGTACGACTTTAAAATGTAGCGAAGAGGCCCTCTAATCGTTTAACTATACTTTGTCAATAATCAAAAAAAGTAGGTCACACTGTGTCCTTTGAGCAGTGTGGCCTTCTTTATATTGTGCAAAAGAGTAGGGTTTGACTAGGGAGTTTACATCTATCGATGCATAGAGGGGCATAATCTTTCATACATATATTTTTTATTGTTACCAATGCAGTTGTAGCAAATATCAAAATATATATATATATGTAAAAATTATTCTCATTCAATAATTTTGCATATTTGCTGCTTTTGTAATCGTGACTTGATATACTAAAAAGAGGCCCTAACAGCTCCTTCTTCCACAGCTACTAGGAATAAAAATATATATAATAATCATAATAACCATTTGGCAATATATTTTTCTAATCATTTTCCATGTATTTGAACATTTCCAATGTACGTATATATTATTAGAGTCAAGTTCGTTGTGGTTATACTTTTTTTTATTTTTCTACTCTCGTATTTCTTTAGATAATTTCTTCATAAAAAGTTTATAAGAAAAAAAAATGTGGAAAACGGATATGATTGACCTTGTGTCTAGAGGTGAGCCCTTTTTTGTACCATATATTCAAACCTATATATATATATATATATTTGTTCTTATGTACATGGATATAATTTGGTATAGGATTTTTTTAAATTTTTTTGCAAGAGGGATTTAGAGTAAATCACTCAACCTTATAAAAAAAAAAAAGATATGTAGATAAAATTCTTCAAAATGTATTCATATACTTGGGAGATAATGTTTATTCATTAGATAGATTAATAAATTTTTAATATATCTAATTAATTGTTATTTGTACATAATAAAATAACCTTTAATTTGAGGAGTTTTATTTACTTAAAAATATAGAAAACACATATTTTAATGATTCTAAGAAAAATGTTGCTCTTATTGTCTTTGTATCTTCACCGTTTTTTAAGCATTTAGTAGTCAAGGCCTTAGTTACCAAGGAGGCAAGTAAGTCCTTTGTATACACACATGCATTGAAAGATATGGAGATTTAACCATGCTCCAAGCATTACATAATATCTTCATCATCAATGGAAAGATACGAAGCTATTCCTAGGGAGTGAAAATTGTTTTATTATTATTTTTTATTTTTTTTGACTTCAAACAATTTACAACTTTTATTTTTTTATAATTTTTTTTTTGCAACGAAAAAAAACTCACATATAGGTAAAAGATATATAATAATGTCTGGCTCCAGGCCCTAGGAAAGAAAACGAAACAACCTACGCTTAACTACATATATATATATATATATATATATATATATATATAATACATTCATCCCTCTAGAATAGCAAATTGGAGGCTTTAGCAACCCTCTCTACCTGTCGTAGATTATACAAAAGACTTACCTAACAATGTATATATATATATAAATAGATATATCCATATATAATTTGCAAAAAATTTTACAACTTAAAAAAAGATTTTTTGGTTCTTTTTTTTTTCATGTCCAACTTTCTAATTTTTTTTTTTTTTAATAGTTTTTCATTGTATACATTTATGTATATTTTAAATCTTCTTTTATATAATATATTAAATATATAGAACAATCATAGGAGTGCTACTCAGCTTTGTAAAACTCAATATTCAATTCTCAATACCTTTTCAATCCATCAATAAATTCAGAGGATTTTAAATCAATGCATTTTTTGAGGGTCATGTTTCGTTTTTTTTTTTTATTTAATGATCAATCAACTCTGTGTCGTTGTTTTTTTTCCCTTCAATCATTCTCCTTAATGATACTTTTCTCAGGTAATTTATTCTAAATTACAAAGTTTTTCTTCTTTTTTTGTTGAAAGAAATGCAAACTCACGAATTTTGTGACTTTTTTGTGGATGTCATTTTGGGGAGAGGGAGGGCTCTCTAGTAAGTGTTTTACCTATGTAAATATCTACCAACATATGATTAACAATGTGTCACACTCAATACAGGAATCATTATTGATATTCCTTGATGTATTTTCTTGTTGTTTTTTTCGCAATTATTCTTTTGTAAGAATGATTTTGATTTTTTTTCTTTCTATGATTGTTATTCGCAAAAAACATACAACCCCCCCCCCCCTACAAAAACTCATTTATCATACTGATGAGCAAACCAATAACGTATCATTCAATTACAACTATAGATATTATATGTTTACATATAATTTATAAATGAATAATAAATATCAACACACAAAGAAATTGATGAATGTATTGACAAATATTTCTATTATTTATTTATTTAGGATTTTTTTTTTTTTCAAATAACGTCCGACAAATAAACCCATTTTATTTTTTGATGATCTTCGGTACTTTGTCATAAATTGATCACAATTCTTTGTGTAATGAAAATCTTTTCCATTAAATTGACACTTTTTTTTTATTATTATTATTTATTCAGGTGGAAAAAATTGATGGAAATGGAGGATGTAATCAATTTTTGAATTTTTATTTTTCTGTCATTTATATTGTTGGTATAAATATATATATATTATAGCAAAAAAAAGGACTTGTTGTTACAGAGAACTAAGGAGGAACATAAAGGAGCCAGTAATGGAAATTATCTTATTTCATTTATTCAATTCAAATTTGTAGATATTATACATATTTTTGTCTGCGTTACACTTGTAGATATCTACATAGCTACAAAATATGTATATTCACAAGCAGAAAACCCGGATCATGAAACCTTGAATTAAATTTATTCACGGCTAAATTATGTTGTATATCAGTGACTCCCGCCCCCGGACTGCAGACCAGCACTGGTCCTTGGATCAATCAGTACCGGGCCGCACAAGAATGTATTACTTATTTCAGTTTTCTACTTCACAACCTCAAAGGACCGTCGACGAATGGCCAAGGAATGGATACGTGACCCATTACTCAACAAACCAGCTGAATCCAGCTTGTCCGTGCAAGAAGAAGACCAGCTGCTGGAGATTGCAAATGACAGCGGACTTAAAACAGTGATCGAGAATATAACTCTGCTGGACTTTTGGATTAAAGTCATGGCAGAATACCCAGAGATCCCTAACACAGCTCTGAAAACCCTGTTTCCATTTCCAACATTCTATATCAGTGAAGTAGGGTTGTCTGCAGTGACAGCTCCCAAAACAAGGCAAAGGGGTAGATTGGATATAAGTGTCACACTGCGTGTGTCTTTGTCTACCATTACCCTCTGAGGGACCATCTCGTTGCATAGAGACAAGCTCAGGCTCCCATTTGATTTAGCGTTACGGACAGTTTTTGATGTTGTTATTAATATTTCAACCCCCCGGTCCACATTAAAATTGTCAAGGATTGACCGGTCCACAGTAAGAGAAAGGTTGGGGACCACTATTATATATGAGAATACAATTTGTACTAATAGCACTATTAGACATCTGTAAGTTCTCAGTCTTGGTATTTATTTGTGAAGGTCCAACTCTCAACTCCTTAGAGCCTTGGTGTCAAGATAAAATGTCAAAGCAACTAAATCAAAAGTGCCTTTTCTATACAAAAAGAGAGCATTTATTTTCTTTAGGCCTCGAGCTATGAATACCTTGTTATTGATCCTTTGAATTCGGTGTCTCGTGTAGTGTGAGATAGTTTTGCCTACAACACTAAACTATTTTAATTTTTTTTTTAATTTACACTTAAGGCAATGTTTGTTGATAAACCATTTGTATTGTTTTTTTATTTTATTTAGAGCCAGAAAAAAAAAAGATATATCCTCTACAGATTGGCACATCTTATCTTCTAAATACCATGAAATTCAGTTTCTGTCTATGATAGATTGTTTAATTATATTTCCTATCATTAAATTGTTACCCAATACTACGTTCTCAGCATACGAATTCTAGGGTAAACTTACTATTAAAGCCTTTAAGGATAATGAGGAACATTATCCCCGAGTGGCTATGTTTGGGGCTATAATTTTTTTTTTAAATTTTACTAGGTACTTTATAAGGGTATGTTTGAAATATTTATTTTTAGAGATATATTTAGTAAATAATCGTGAAAAAAAAATCGATTTGTGTGTAACAACTACTAATTAATAATTATTAGATGATGTTGAAAAAAATATGAAGCTGAACACCCTTCAGCTGTATTGTATTTATCTTAGTTGTGAGTATTTCTTTATTCATTTATAAGTACTAATCAATACTTTCGACTTGAGAGGCCCTCCTTGTAAAACTTCGACTCACTAATGACAGTCAGCCTGTAGTTGGTTACGACGAAAAAAAAAACGATTTGACAAGGGAACTAACATTCTTTATTAGAGCATAAACTCCTTAGCAGTGGACCTCATGGACTTTGTCAGATCGGCCATGATATCAAGCTTGAGGGGACTATGATGGTAGCACCTTCTCCAAGCCTTCTCTTGAGGGTCTCCTAGACCTCCAATCGTCTCTATAATTTGTAAACAGTCTTCCCCTCCTCAACAATTTGTTGTACAATTCTGTTTTTTTTTTTTTAGAGTGTCCCGTGCGGAGGAGTTCCACAATATGTTTTCTACTGTCTATATCCATATTCTTACGTATTTTTTATATTACAATAAAGCTCTGTTATTCTGCTTTTCAGACATGACTGAATTGTGAAAATTAACTATCTAAGTCAAGGTTTATAACTATTTACGAAAATGGGAAAATACTTATCTGACACCCGGTAGGTATTTAGACATAACAGCAAAATATGTACATACATACATTAGTAGTCTAAGGGACTTTATTATAGGCTATTTGACCTTTCAAATATGTATATATCTTCAAAGCAATTAAAAAAAAAAGGGGGTTCTTTTTTTTAGTAGTGGCAAAGATAAGATATGTGTGTGTTTTTATTATTATTTTTTACTTTTTTTTTGCAAATTTGGTCTTTTTTTATACCTTTTTATGTATATGTATTCTTGTTGGATTTGTCAAAAAAAAAAATATATATATAGCATATATAAAAAATAACAGATATTTATATATAACTTTAAAAAAAAATTTTTTTTTAATCATGAAGGTCAATATAATTGATTCATCGACTTTTAAAATGTTTATCTGACATGTGATGGCTCCATTTTAACTTCCAACAAATACTTAACTAAATTTAAATTTGTGACATATTTGGCCTTTACCTTTTGTAGGTGTACATATTGACTCACAAGATTTGAGGCATCCCGTTATCTCCTATTTATTAGAATGTGAGAGAAATATCTTAGGGCAATCATCGTCATTTGAAAAAAATACCAGGTCTAGTAGACGAGTGATGATATATCGATGAACTTCTTTGGTTATATGCTATTTGAGATCAATTCGTAACTGGTCAAGGATTGCAAATATTTGTCGATATTTTCAAAGAAAAAAAAATGAAATGAATTTATTTGAGCTGAAAGAAAGTTGATTCCTCTCTTTATAATATACGGCTTTACTTTTTCCATGGGGATTAAAGAGCAATAAAATTGAGTCCTGATATAAATTTTTAACTATACTGTTTCAAAATATTATTTGATAAATGAAGTTATTGATTTATATATATATATATATATATATATATATATATATATATACAAAGGCTCAAAACTTGTTATACATCCAATAGATTCCCACACCTGTCATCAAATAAAAAAGAGTAGATATATCAAGTATGTCAAGTCAGCAAAAAACAAAGCTTATCAGAAATATTTAAAAAATGAGTTAAAACAGCTATCGTGTTCTTAAAGTAACTCTCCTTCGTTTGTATTAATAGGTTATTTCGATATATTAAATAATGACACCACCAATAATTGCAACTGTATTATAGGAGTCAAAAACTACCGGCCACAATCAAGAAAGTAAAACATCTGGTATTTCTGACTACTATGTAGTTACTAATACTATGATTCATGGGCAGCATTATAGCGGATGTAATTGATTCTTAATAGTTCTTAAACAGATGATCTTGTTTTAGCCAACTGCAACTAAATAAATCTCTGGGGCTATCAAAGCAATGAACGTTTTTCCATGGACCATATCGGCTCCATGTGCAGTCGAGACATTTATCCGATTACTCTATTGGATAGACAACAACAATCCTTGGTTGTTTCTCGATATAAAGTGACATTTGAGCAGAATAATAGGTCTTCAAATTACTCCAAAATATTTGGCTGTTATATTTATGAAGACAAAAAACTACTTAAAAGTGGATTTCCTCTCTTTTTTTCTCAATATTTGAAAACAAACTTGCTTCCTTGTTGACTACTTGACACATATTTGAATAAACTAATATAAATACAAAGTTGATCCATGAGTGTGTTGTCCTCAGATCCTCAATCCCCGCCAAATAACGGTCCCTAAAATCAATATGAATTCTACTTTACTAAATAATAATAATTAACTTTTTACTCGTAAAAATAAATGACCGTTTCTTATTAAACAAATTTTTTATTCTTTTTTTGCAAGGTTGTGGACCAGTCAGAACCAATATTTTGTGGTTTGACATAGAGTAGTACAAACTACTATTACTTTTTATTTCATGGATTTTCAAAGTATGTAATAACATAAAAATGATTGCTTTAAAGACTTTTACGATGTAAATTCTAAATATAACAAAAAAAAACTATACATAAGTTAAAGAAATAAGGCAAATATTTTTTTTTTCCTTTGGTTTTTTTTTATTTCTTCAATGAAAGAAAAAAAAGAATTGCGGATATTTTTGTTTTTTATGTTCATATTAAAGCATTTAAACAAAAAAAAATCATTTTTTTGTATGTATATCTTTATATTAATCATCAAATATGTATTAATATACATATTATTTTTTTTCGCTCCTTACTCCAAATTGTATTGAGCCAAAAGTACATTGCAGTGCTTTTTTCTTCTTTTTATCAACTACATTACTTGCTTTGTCTTCAAATATAAATATACATACATACTAATGTATATGAATCATTAACAATTTGCAAGTTGTTATCTCTCCTCTGCAATTTTTTTATATATACATTTGGCATTAATTTTTATTCTTTTATGTATGTTTAATAAGTAAGTCAATTTAAAAGTTTGCGTTAGTTCTATTTCTTCTTATTATTATTCCCTTGTCCTCATTTATATATATATATATTTGAATTGCAAGATATTATGATTATTGTTATTACTACTGAGAAGTGCTTCAAAGTTCAAATTCAATATATATATATATATATATATAATATTTTACATATATTAGTGTTTAGACGAGGTTTGAGACCGAACAAACTTGGATTTAATGTGATTTACTCTATGTTAAGTAATATTTCAGTTCAAATCTATTGCATAGCCGCTCCTATTGTTCACTAAACGTTATTTAATCAGTCTATGGATTATTGAAAATATTAATATGTTTGTTCACTTTGCAATGAGTCACTGATGAACTTTGAGTGATGTCACTAATCATCACTGGGTTGTATAGAAAAAGAATATCCATTAGAGATTAGGCATAATTGAAAGCCTATAATATTTATACTCTCTGTCAAAATAACTAAAATCTATTGCCTGTCCAATAAATAATTCAGTTGGAGAGAGGGAAATACATAAATAAATTATTACAGCCTGTTTTGTCTTACATATATGTATGTATGTATGTAATCAGTTTTGGCACTCCTACGGTCTCATTTTCAGATCTTTTTAATATAATAAATCATTTTATTTCCATGAGAGTTCATATAAATACAAATCTCGAAAGAGTCCAGGTTTAAACATTCCCTTAGATCCATGGGCTCAATACTCCAAACAGTTTCAGCTATTGCCATATTTGAATGGTAGTAACAACTACTGAATATGAATCAAAAAACAAAAACGAACGCTCTCTATTGAGTGTCTCTCTTAACATTATCTATAACTTTTTGTTAGATGAAGTCAGTGGCTTAATTTTGTACAAACCTTATACTCTCTACAAATGCTCTTCCTTCTTATATACAGATATTTGTACATTTGAAATCATGGTTGACGTTACGAGTTAAGAGACCACAGTTTGAGAAGAGATGTATTTGGAACCAAAGTTATTTTAATGGGATTGGCTCAAAGACTCGATGAATTTCCCAAAAAATATATATATAATATTCTATAAAAAGCTCAGAATTTCAGAACGGAATTGCAACACCTTGTACTCAGTAAGGTATAGCATATACCTAATTATATAATTACTATTAACATCAATTTGAGAAGGGGAAATTTGAGGAGCATCCCCGTAATCAAATTACATATATTTTGTGAAAAATTCAAACTTTTTTTTTTTACTTACATATATTGGAGCGACCCGGTAAATGCATTTCTTAAGAGTTATTTATGTTTATATAGCATTTAAAATGAGTTGACGTTTATATACATATATTATGTTATATATCATGTTAAGAGGGGTGCTTAAGACATCGACGATTCCTTTTAAAGAGTTGAAAAGTTTGAACGTATTTTAAGTATAATTATTTTTTGTCGGTTAATAGTATTAACTTTAATTATGATATTTTGAGTCTCACTTAAACTTAGTTTAATATAATTACAATCAAATTTACAAATGAAAAAGTGTTAGAGTACGTTTATTTTCTTATTTCATTTAGAAAGATTATTATCTAACACAATTGATAAAAAAAACCACTCGATGAATATATATATCTTTAAAAAGAAGATTCTTTTTAAAGACGTACTTTAATTAGACTATTTCTAATAGGGATGAAAAAAAAAATGTTTTTTTACTGCTAATAAACCCATAAATACATTTTTATGATTTGATAGTAAAGGAATTTTATTTATTTCCAGCAGAGGCAAATTGGAAAAGGAGTCTTTTAAAAGTTTGAGAATCTGGATCATTAAGGAAACTTTTTATTTATTTTTTAAATAGGAAATAAATAAATTTGGAAATTAGCGATATTGTTTTAGTTTGTCAAAGATCATTGCTTCTTGATAAAGACTTTATTCAAACCAAGAATGGTTTTAATAAATACATACTTAACCTATATGTATATATATTCTTTTTTTTATTATTTTATTTTGCAATAAAATATTTTTTATGTTACCCTAATATTTTTTATAGTTAAAACCTTGACAAATAAAATCAGGAGTTCATTTAAATTGTTGTTTGATTCGTTGTACTTCTTATTTTGTGTCTCTGATTGTGTTTTGACATTCATGACAACAAATTATAGCCCTCTTAAACCCAGGGCACATTGGTGTTCCATAAATCTAAAATGCTGTAATGTACTCTTTTGTCAACTGATTTTTGTTTTCTGTGTGTGTGTTTGATAGCTAAGATGTCAAGTTATTATTATTTCATTTTTCATAGTCAGGCATCAAAAAATTTCATTAGAATATTTTTATATTATTTTTACACTTGCAAAAAAAGAACATGTTTAAACCGAAATATTATTTGTTAATCAAAGGATGAAAAGAGGCGATTCTGAGTTTAGATTTTCAGAAAATGTGATGGTAGGTAATTAAATGTACAAAGTATCCGTTCTTAGGGTGTTATCTGCCCTAAAGAAAATGAAAGAGCTGTTAACTGTACTGAGAAGAGGAAAAGGATCTTCAGTGCCGTGTTCTGCGGTTGTTAAATCTTATAACAAATATATAAGATGGTGGGACGTCGATCTCATTGATCAAGAAACTCAAACTTATTGGTTGAATAGAAATTCTTCTACTCACTTTTATTTAAGAATTTTCTTTGATCTGATGGATATCCCGTATGTAAATAGTTTTATAATTTAAAGTATTTTATAATAATAAGCATTCTAATGAAATGATATTTCGGGAAATTGAAATAGTTATGACTAAAAGTTTTATGAAGTATCATGAATCCCTTCGGCTCGGACTTCAAAAAGATCAATTGTGCCTTAATTCGTTAAATAACCATGATCGACCTTTGCCAGACTTTAAGTAGTTCAGAAGAAGATGTTTCAATATATGTACATTAAATACAAGAAAAATGACTTGGTGACGCCGATCGGAATGTTCTGGTCGTTTGTAGCGTATAGCACTGTTTAAATAATCAGTCAATTACCGTTGGTAGCGTGCACCGTCAACTGTTTCATCGGGTTTGAACAACTCTTACTCAATCATACCACACTGATCCCAGAAAACACACAGCATTGCCTAGTGACCAGACGGACCTCACTCTGCTCTACTTAGAGCATGTCTATTATAAGCTTTTACAAGTATTAGATGTGTTTCAAAGGCGTTTTTTTTTCTTCAAATGACAACAGAAAATCAAGGAAGTCCGCAAATCGTTGTTTCAAGGAACGAAATTCGACATTTTTAAGAACGAACAAAAAAGCGTTGTTGTATGAAACTTCACAAACAATGAACTGAATATTGTTGCCAGATGACAGACAAAACAAATAAGACACTTGAAATTGTTTAAAAATACCCCTAGCGACATTTGTTGCCTCATAGCTGAAAGTCTCATTTTCTAATTATATATGTAGATTTAATAGAAGGAAAAAAAAACCAGATAGTTTCCCATTTTTTTCAAAGTGTTTATTAATAAAAAGTTATTTATTCAAATATATATTTAGGGAGATTTATTTATTCATTCATTCATTGTCTGCCTCGACGACTTCAACCGCCCCTTCATTATAATTCAGTCTCCCACACATTACTTGCTTACAAATGATGTTAGTTTTGTCTGCTTCCCCCTTGTACCTATTCTTTGTATACCTATAATTTGTATACATATATAAAATAAATAAATATCTTCTTCATTCTTATCTACCAACCGTGCCTAATTATTTAACAATGCATTACATGCAAACATATCTGAAGCAATGTACTCGGCTTGTAACTAACATATTATATATGTACATACATAGATACATACAATTTATTTTCTCAGAACAATGTCTTACATGTTTTAAATAAATGAACCGTTAGAGTTATTGCAAAGTAACTTTATGGATTTATGAGTTGATCTACATAAGAAATACGTTCAGTCATTGCAAACATATTAAGAAAATGAGTAATATGGTCATGATATGTAATTAATTACATTTATATATATATAAATAATAAAAATATGTGACCAATTTATGAACAAAATTTGTCCATAGTTCTAAATATGTAAATAATATCAAAAGACTTTTGAGTCATGCATTGAAATGAGTATGAATTCACTTATGTATAATCACGCGATCTTTTGCAATTCTTGTCTTCCTATTTTATAATAATATATATTTTGCACTGACCTCTTTATAAATATATATATATGTATGTATACAGGGCTGTCAAACATACAGCTCGCGGGCCTGAACTAGCCCACAAGGAGGTTCAATCAGGCCCGCAGGATAATTAAAAAAAAGTAGACAAAATACATAAAAGACATGGATTGTATTTTTTAAGTTAATGTAGTTCATGAATTATCCACTAGGGGGTGCATGTGAGTCTTTCTTTATAAGTCTCATATTGTAATCTCATGTGTGTAAAGTTCATTATTATAACTTTTTATTTTCTAGTTACTTAAAGTTTGGTCAATTTTGTTAAATGTTTTTTGAAAAAATGCGTTGTTCATAAATAAATATTTTTAGTGTAGTTTTGACAATGTCCTGGTTCTTCTTTAAGTCAAAACAAAGGAAAGACAGTATATTTTGGTTATTTTTAGCTATAATTTGAATTGTCTGGTCCAAAAGGTCTACCTATGGGTCGTATGTGGCCCACTATGTGAAATGAGTTTGATACTCCCTGCCTAGACAATCTTGGGTATATCTAATTTTAAAACACATTTCATTAAAAGTTTGTCACGTGTAAGTAGTTTTAAAGTATATATATATATATATATATATATATATATATATATATATATATATTTTAATAAGGGGAAAAATACAACCCCAAATTCTAAAAATTTGGTGTGTATTTGTGATGACTCAAAAGTCCCTTGGACCTGCATAGGTATGTAAATAATTAATTAACTTTTTATATACATTCATACATACAGTATGGTATACATATAGAATTAGTAGGTAATTTATTATAATTAGCAAAGCTTTTATTATGACTGGGGCGTTTGAAGCATTCAATCCATAATAAAAAGTCAGGAAATCAACATTAAAGTCCTTTTTCTATGTAGCATATGTATGTATTTTTATATAATATAACTATGGTCGTAAAATAAAGGTTGCGGGTATGAATATATATGTATGTATGTATGTCTTTATGTTTCTTTTTGCAATATCTTTTTAGCATGACATTGCAAAAAAAAGCAAAAAAAGCGTTGATGTGTATGTAGGGGCCACTCTTTAGTTAGACGTTTCTATGTGTTTTTTTTTGCCATTTTGAGAGGAAAGGGGGGGATTTTACATATGTATATATGTACATACATATGTTTATGTCTCTGAATCCTGTGGTTATATAACATATATTATTATTATTGTTATTTTATATAAATACATATAATAATTTATGTGGAATTTTACGAACGTCAAAAAGAAATAAATTATTCCTTTTAAGACGCTAATTTAAATCAAGGAATGACAAATTTTTTTAGTTTTGTTTTGTTTATATTATATATAAATATATATATATATATATATATATATATATATTATCCATATGTAGTTGAAATTAAATTTTGTATTTTTTTAATGTATTTTTCCCCCATAGTTTTTTGAGAAATTGTTTTTTTTTCTTAACATTTACCCTTCAAAAATCATTAAAAAAATGGACATTTAAAATTCAAATAAAAATCATTTTTTTCTTCTTTCATTATCGTCGATATACATTCAAATATATAACGTTTCTTATTTTATAACTTTTTTAAGTTCAGCAATCAATCTTTAAAAATGTATTTATACTAAGAGTCTCTAAAAAAATGTATTTTTAGTAGCCAAAAGGAAGAAGATGAAGGAAAGGGAGGAAGAGTAAACAAATGTACTGCGTAGAACGCGCATTTTTTTCTTCTTCATTTTAGTTGATCAATTGAGCATTAACTACAATAATACAAAGTCATTAGAACACTTTTGATAAGTTCTTGATTATAAAGTAATAAAAAAAGTTGTATATTAAATAATTTGAGGGTATCTACTATGTGGATTGACACTCTAATCGCATCCTATCACTATTAGTTACATATTCAATAACATTTTCAACATTCATGAACTTTATTTTTTTAATGTATCAATATCTATTATTCATAACTACTAATTTTTTTTTGAATCATTCTTGCATGCTCTACCAGGGTCCTATGTATATATTTCTGCATCTATATACACTTATACTTGTGTGGCATAAAGAACGTCTAGGTAAGATAAATGGTCCCTTGTTGAAGAAGCATGAAAAAAAAAACCCACAAAGAAGAAGTAGGAACCTCAATGTATTTTGAGTAGTTAAATGATTTGAAAATTTGTGAATGTATTTGTGTTTCCTTTATCTTTTTATCTATTATATATATATATATATAGAGAGAGAGAGAGAGAGAGAGAGAGATAAGAGGGGACTTTGAATAAGAGTATACGAGGAGTAACAACAAATGAAAGAGTCTTAATCCATTCAATGGTCATTTCCGTCTGCACTCACTCACTCAATGTAAAATGCTTCAACTTATATTGATTGTATTTAATACAAATGTAATGTATAATAGTTTGAGGAAAAATTTATTACTAAAACTCGTAGGATGTAAAGAGTATATAGACAAACAGAGAGACAACATTTCCTTATACTTAAATATATATATATATATATATATATATACATAAATTGTTATTGCTATCAAAGAAAAGAGATCCAAATAATTTGACACGCATAATAAAACATCATCACTTATTTTTTTTTCGTTTTTTTTTTCTTTCTACCAGTTGTTGCGTCTGTCTCTTCTATGTACTTTGTATAGACGAATTTATTTGTAGAATTATTCTTCTTCTTCGTATATCTTTCATATATGAAAGAGAAGAAAAAAAAACACCCAAATATATGGTTGTATAATCTCTCTATAGTGATATTTGAATGTACAATATATATGTATATATATATATATACATAAGAAGAATGGCCTACAAAATAGCCAAAAGTACAGAGTACATACATAGATGTAAGTCCAACAGCCATAACAAATTTGATTGGTGGTTCCTAACGTTTGTCGATTATGTATATATATATATATATATATATATGTGTGTAAGTAAATGGATCTATTAATTTCCTCATCATCAATATATGTATATATATATAAAGCACTCAAAAACATGGACTTGTGCCACAACGATCCAATGAGTTCAATATATATATATATATATACCTTTTCAAGTTCAATTCCTGGAAGGAGCAAATTCAATATGAGAATAAATAGTAAAAAAACATATTCAGGAAATTTAACATCATTATAAATTTCCTAATTAATCAAAATAAAAATATAAATGAAGATGCAAAATTAAATGTATATAGTTATTAAAAAGTCATGCTTCATTTCATTTATTAGAGTCTCATGTCAACAAAATTAATCATATCTATATATATATATATATATCTACAAAACGATTTTGAATGCTGGCAGTACAATTATTAATAATCATTGAGGTAATTTCATTTATATAGTCCTTCTTCAATTAATTGATCAAGAGTTGTTCTTGATCTTTGCTTCGAAATGCTGCAATCATTTCTTTTAGCATTACAAATATTCTCAATTTTTCTAGCTAATTCTCTTTTCACAAAGGCTTTCAAAATTGACCAAATATGCTCCATTGGATTAAGTATAGCACTGCCAGGCACAAATCTTAAAATTTTGTTTAAAAAAACTCTTCAGGATTCAAAATATCTTCAATCCTAGAGTGGGACGGAGCATTATCAATTACATGTACGAGTACTGGCCCTTATTTATTTATTTTCATTAATAATAAAATTTATTATTATGTTAAATTTCCTGAATATTGTTTTGTATTATTTATTCCCATATTGAACTTGAAAAGGTATAGATTAGGGGTGTCAAATACACGGCCCGCAGGATAATTTGAAAGTAGAAAAAGTGCATAAAAGACATGGATTAAACTTTTTAATCAAATGTAATTCATGAATTATCCGCATGTTAGTCTTCTTTTATAGTCTCATGTTGTAATCTCATGTGAAGTTCATTATTATAATTTTCGATTTTCTAGTTACTTAAAGTTTTTTGAAATTTTTGGTATAAGTTTTTTTCAATAGATTTTTAGTGTAATTTAACAATGGTTTTGTTTTTCATTAAATCAAAACAAAGGGAAGACATGATGATATTTTAGTTATTTATAACTAAATATGCAATAATTTTAATGTTCCGGCCCAATACGTCTACCTAGGGACCGTATGTGGCCTGCAATGTGAAATGAGTTTGACACCCCTGATATAAGGCATAAAGATTCATTTAAAGCTATTATAAACAACTTTTTTACCTAGAAAAGTTTTGTACTTTTATATAAAATACTTCGTTATCACTAATTCAATTTTTTCTAAACATGTTGTGACGTCATCTATTAAATATATATATATATATATATATATTGGGGGAAGGAATTATAAACATACAAAGGAAAGCAAAAAACAAACAAAAAAGACAAAAAAAATGTCAATTAGTAAAGGATTTTTTTCTATTTTACCATTGGGGTCCATTTTTTGTACCTATTGCCTGTTTTACCTTTGAACACTGCAGAAAATTGCCCTGTCCTTGACTTTTAGAATACTGAAAATTGGTAATTGTGCAAATGAAAATATATTTATCTTTCTTTGACCAGGCCTTATCTATTCAACCATTCAGTATACCCTTCCTATAGAGACGTATATTAATTTGAATGAGATTGTATTTTATAATATATAAATAAAAAAGATATACCTCAAATTGTCTTTAATATATATATAAAAAAAAACAGGAATAAAAATTGTCAATTTGTTACTACTATTCCCCATAAAATTATTATCTAAAACTTTTGCTATAGCACCCTTCCACCCCTCTCAAAACGGCCTTGCTAAACAATAACCAGAATAAAAATGTGTCAATCAATACTAAAATATTATATTTTCATAAATAAATTGGAGGGAGGTGGGGGTAATGATTATCCTCGTGCCTCTTTTAGGGAGAGGCAAAAAACTGTTACGATTAAACGTAAAAATAAGGGCCCTTTAGATTTAGAATCTTAAAAAAAATTAATTGTCAGTTAGAAAATATTCATTTTATTTCATTATCCAGGCCTCGATTATATATCTGAAACAAGGGGTGAAAACCCTGGGGATGGGAACAAGCTCTCTTCAATGAAGCTCCCTCAAAATAGATTAATTTGATTCCCCACAAAAAATACAAATTAAAATTATTACTAAATAATATATCCTCACTCCTCTCTAAAACCCTTGCTGACTAAGACCCTGGCTAAACAATTATAAATAACTATCACACTAAAAATGCCTTTAATTTTATAGGTAGCATTTAACCAGGCATAAGCCTAAAATAGACATACATTTAAAAAAAATTATTTTTAATTAAGAGTTTCATGAAAGAACGATCATTTAATAAAAAAATAAAATATTTTAATACCCATCAAATCAAAATGAGGGATTAAACTTTTTGACCTACATACTTAAACATATGAAAATCTATAAAAAAAAAACTGAAAATATAATTACATGGGTATCTATTTAAACGTATGTGTGGTCAAGACCACCTTCTCCCGAGATCAAGAGAAAACCAAGAGTTTGAGGGATATACGACTATGAGCAAAAAATAACGTGAAATTTGATTTTTTTTGAGGGGGGGGGGGATTTTGATTAGGAGCAAGGTTTTGTTTTTTTAAACTGGCACGCCTGTCATGGACTTCTCTGCCAAATTACACGTCAAAATGTTCATTGATAGTTGAGATGTATGTACGTTTTTTGTGAAGAGATAAAATCCAATTCTTTGTTGTTGTTTTTTTTAAATGTCTAAAAGATGATGACTCAAATGCAATTTAGAGAAATATTGTGCAAATCAAAAAGTTTTAAAAGGATATATTCCAGAGTGTGTTCTTTTTAATTTTAATAGCATTTCTAAAAACTCAGCAGTTATTGCTCTGTAGTTATTATTGACCTTTTAAAAGTGTTTTACAAATTGGAAGAAAAAAAACGTTGGCACATGTGCATTGTACCAAGGGAAAGGGGGGCTACTCCTTTTGAGGGGGATGAAATGAATTTTGATGATGAAATAATGTTGTTTTTTTTGATTAGTTAATATATAATATTTAAAAAACATTTTATAAATAATAAATTTTTTTAGAAATGGCATTGACACAACCAACAAATGAGGGATTCATCTCCTAGTTTGTTAAATAATTATAATTAGTACTTTATATATTATATTAACACATAGTATAGAAACCAAGGGGTCTTATAAAAGGGAGCAAATCCCTCCCCCAAAAAAAGAAAAAAATTAATTTTGTTTTTCCCCCGATTAAAATGTCTTTCTACAACCCGGCAGTAGTTTTCCTTTCATTTCATATTTGACTTCCATTAATATATATATTTAATTTACTCAGACTTAGTATGACCTGTCAATCACTGCATGTATGAGTCAAGGATCAAATGAACTAATTACATGTTCGTGTTTGAGTTTAAGAGCATGCCATGATGGGTTGTATTGCTCATTTATCTTTAAATGACACTCTTTTAAAAGTAAAGAAAAGTTGTCTGCGTGCGTGTTTTTTTTGTGTTGTGGTGTTGAGTAAGTCCTTTTTTTATATTTATTTTGAGCTAAAGGAAAATGAAATCTAATTGTATACTTAAACAAGGCATCTCAAATCTGCAAATCCTTCCAGCATAGTTCCTATTTCTAAAAACATTCACACTTATCTCGAATTTTTATCATACGTCAAAGAAATAACTGTTAACAGTTGACTTTATATTTCTTTTAACTATCAAAAAATATCAAAAAAAAAACCCAAAAAAAACATTGTTGAATTATACATAAACAAGTGCTCTCAAAATGAGTTTCATATTCCACTTATTGAATAGATTATTCAGCCATAGCTCGTCAAAAAAAAGAAGTATAAAATTGATCTAAATAATTAGCATTGAAGCAAGTCATTTTGTGTCTGTCTAAATCTCTCAATTCATACAAATTAACTATTAATGAAAATACGTCTGAGAAATTTGTAAGAAATTAGTATTCATTTTCATTTCCTCCCCCACGTCTATCTGTCAAAATTAGCTTCAAGTAATAATGATATGGCTCTCAAAATCGATTAGCGTCTCGTCTTCGTCTTGCCTATTCCTCAAAGCCTTAACTCTTGGTGTTGAGAGCAAGACCAAACGATCTACAATATCTAAATCTATCATTGATTGCTATCCCTTAAAGCATTGCTATTAGATCAACGATTTGATTTTGAGCACAACACTGCTCATAAGTAGCAACTATTTAATTTCTACCCAGAGTATATGTAAAAACTATTTATAAAAATATTCCTTATGAGAATATATACGCCTTACTATCGCGTCAGCATAAAATGCTTTATAACTAACCACATAGTCTCAACTTCAATCATTATCGTTTGAACTTTGGAGATTATTAGAGATATTTTGTAATCACTTGTAAATCAATATATAATGTTCAGATTTATCTCCCCCTGCCCCCCCCCCAAAAAAAACAACCAACCTTATCATTACAAAAGAGTTTCAAAAAGGATACTTCTATGCTCATATCTTGATACTCTCTCCAAGAAACTTTGAAGAAAACAGGTGTTATATTTGGCCATATTAGTATATTATTATTATTATTCTATATTTGGCCCAGTGTTATATTATATATATATATATATATATATATTTTAAAGGAGTTTGTTAGGTGTGATCACCCCCATCAATACGTACGTTAAAAGGACTATATGTTTTTACTATGAGTATATATATATATATATATATATATATATATATATATATATGATTTAATAAAGATATAGTCTGACATATATAGGTTTCAAGCCCCTCAACCCAAGACAAGTCATTATTGATTTCCTTACAGATACGTAATACGTATCTAAGTATATTATTATTATTATTAAGACTCTAAACGCCTCAATAGACAAATAAAGTTGAGTGTAATAAAAGCCCTGGGTGGTCCTTTTCGATAGGTAGGAACGCTCAAATATATATATATATATATGTTACGTATACAGGGGCGCATATATAGTTGTGTGCTTGTACATATCCCTATGTCCCCATGTTCATAATAAAGACATTAGAGTCTTCAGAGTGAAAAAAAACAAATTTCTATTTCTTTTTGAGGATTGTATAACCAGGGTTCTTTCTTTTGTGCATATTATAATGAGGGCTTTAAGGAATTAGACACATGCAAACGGTAGTGTATATATATATATATATATATATATATATATGTATGTATGTATGTATATATGAATCATAGGCAAGAAATTCAATATCCATCTACAAACACGCTGAAGTTTTCCGTTTGATTCTTTTCTCTTATGTATGTTTAGTTATTTACATATTGAGTGTAAGTGATTTTTTTTTTCGGTTTTTTTTTTTTGCAAATAAGATCTATTCAAAGATTTCTAGCATCTTTTATGGGATTAGAGAACTTTTTTTTTTGGTAGTGGATTAGAGGCTTCCAAAAGGAAGGAAGAAAGATATAAAAAAAAACTCCATAAGGAATAACAATGCCATGTGTAAGATGGAATAACTAATCTTGTTGTATGAGATTGATATATGTACTTTGCTCCACATTTGCTGACTCGTTAATTTAGCCAATGAAAGGAATGGATTCAAATGATTTTGTATAACAATTTACACATATACAAATCTAGAGAGTAAATGTCAAAACTAATAAGAATATATTGCTTGTTGTTTCACATTTAATATAATATATTATATGTAAGCAACTAGTCGTAAGGTGTCTCATTTCCAGGGAAACTAACTTAAAATCAGTAAAAATCCCGAATAGTAAATAACTACATATGTGTCAAGTCAACAAGGAACCGAGTTTATGTCAAATATTTCATAAATGAGTGTGAACTACCCTCATATTCTTAAAGACATTCTCTTTTCTCGTTTGTATTAATAGTTTTTTTCGATATATTAAATAATGACTCCAACAATAATTGCAACTGCATTATAGGAAAAAACAAACTGCCACTAAATAAATGTCTGGGGCTATTAAAAATATGGACGTTCTTTCAGAGATCAACTCGACTATATATGCAGTTGACAATTTTATACGATTGCTCGATTGGATAGACAACAATAATCCTTGGTTTTTTCTCGATATAAAGTGACATTTTAGCAATAGCTCTGCGTGATAGGTCTTAAAATGACTCTGAATATTTGGCCGTGTATTTTATGAAGTAAAGAAACTTTTCAATATATGATAAACAAACTTGCTTCCTTGTTGACTTGACACATACCTAGACTATAAAGAAGAATGAAAAGGGTTTCAAAAGCTTTGGGGATCTCAAATGAAACTTATATGAAATGAAACTTTCCCAAAGAATTTCTCATAAGTGTAGGTATAACCCAAGAAATTCCAAGAAAATGGGTTCCGTGTAGTGAAATAAATGTTTATATAAATATACTTTTATATATAATAGACTTTTAATATGTGAGTATGACATCTTATTATTCATTCGAGATTGATCAAGTTAATTACATTATATATATATATATATATATATGTATTTTGCAAGAAACATCTGTTCAGATGTTGTTGTTTTTTTAGCATACAAAATTGCAATGTATTGTATGTATGTAAATTCTACTTACATACAAACCTAAATGATATATCCAAATACTTAAAGCAAATATATATATATTTATAATCAGTGTCTTTGATTTACAGGTGTTCATAAATAATAATTAGTATCTATCAATCATACATTTGTTGATTTGTAGATGTTCTGCGTTCATTCTTCATAGATACGTACCTTCAGAGCAGACAAAATTGGTACTGAAGTGTACTTATAATAATAATAATTAATTCAAAGAAAGAAGGAATGACTCTGCAAAAATCAATGTTGTACATACATATTCACAATAGAGTGTTTTCATAAAACGTGAGTTTTGGGGAAATCGATCGATCATATTTAGAATATTTCATTCTCCTGCTTTTACAAGTTTTTTTTAGTCTTCTTGTACATATTTTGTAAGACACTTGATAAAGTTTCCTCAACATGGCGTCCATGTTGGTTTATGATGCAATATATGACGTCATTCAAAACCCTTTATATCTTCTTTCCTTCTTATCTTTTTTTTCTCAATCTACAGTTTAGTTAATTTGGAATGAGGTTGATGTTATTATAGCTTACGAACATGTTATTCAATATATACCTTTTGAACATCACTCATGGACGACAGATAACTCAAATTTTATATACATATGTATAAATATATTTCTCTAGACTGTTTATGTTTGATCTGACCAGCTGGGATGTTATCAATTCACTAACGAAAATTCAAATAGATTTTTTTACCTCATGGCTAAAGTGCAGAGTACTTACTTAAAGTAAACCACCTCTTTCTTGAAAAATTGACCAATGACTAGTGATAAATTTTTGTTAAAATGCTGACCTTCAGGTTAGTAATATATTTGTATTTTGATGAATAAGTCTCGATCAAATATAACTTTTATTATGGTAAAAAATAACAAACTGTTATGAGAAAAAAATATTGAGAAAATTTGAATTTAATTTCCTGGTGGACTCCGATAGGGAGTAATGTTTTTACTTTTCAAGTTGGCAAATCTGTCATTGACACATGTGCAAAATTACACATCAAAACACTCATTAGTGCATGAGAGTCAATTCCTTTTGTGAGCAGCTAAAGTCGAATTTTTTCTCAAACTATGAGAATCTGTGGTTTATTTCTGGATATACACAGCCTATTACTCAAGAACTGATCATCTTATTTCAAATTTAATAGCATATCTAAAAACTCAGCAGCCATTGTTCTGTAATTTATATTGACCTAATACAAATGTTTGTAACTGTTTTGAAAAAATTGGAAAAAACATTTGTATTTGTGCATTTCATCAAGAGGGCTACTTTTAAAGTGAATCAAAAGTAATTTTGACAATTAAATAAAGATTTTTTTTAAGCATTGATATTTTTTACAACCAGTGTTATGTAAACATCTAGTTTTTCAATCATTACTATGCCTTTTTTACCTCATTTTCTAATTTTATATTTATTTAATTTAACAAATTACAATTTCGCCATCAATTCTACGGATTTGATTTTTTTTTACATATAAATTTGTTCACAATTAAACTTGAATATCATGCAGTGAATGTTTTTTTTTAATGTGGTACAGATCACAAAAAATAAAACATCGACATTACATTTTGTTCAATCCCTCTAAAATTTGATATGTAATTGATCATAACTGTCTTCTTCCAGGTCCACATACTTAGAAAAAAAAATTCCTTCTCTATAAAAGTCGTTTATTAGAGACTCTCAATGAGCCACATAATTACAAATTCATTAAACCTTCCTCACAAATACATATTTGAATCATAGAATATACGGTATAAATACATTTTATGAACGCATCATTCTGTGTTGATTACGCAACATCCATTCCTAATTTATTTAATGACAAGGAATTTAAATCGAAACATTAGAATAAAATGTTTCATTTTATTGACTCTAATTCCATTATATGTACAGTCAATCAATAAAATGAATTGCACTTTGCCTTAATTGCTCTAGCACAAAGTGGATTCCTCCTCCACTGAACGCTCTGCCCAATGCATCAATCTTTCATAACATACAGTTATATATTTATAGAATGAACATTAAGAGGTGCACTTAAGAAAATTCGTTTATTAGTTATTGAATCATATCTATTCTCTCTCTCTCTCTCTCTCTCTTTATAGTGTGTGTGTGTGTGTGTGTAAAGTGTGAATTAACCTTATTCTCAAGAATATAAATATTCTTGTAGCAAGATGTGCGGCAAACACGTAATAAAAAGAATTCATCAATTTATGACTTACAAGGGATTTAGTATTATTATGATTATTATTATCCATTCAGTGTTTGATTAACATATATTTGTGGGTTTCTCAAGGTCTTATTACGTAGATCCCATAACATGCAAGTAATTTATGTCCGACGTTATATGTGTACGTAATATATATTTCAAGTTGTACAGAGCACCATTATACTATAGCCTGTACAAGTTGATATTTTTGACTCTAAATGCTTCAATTTGTCTGATTAAATATTAAAATATCAGATAGTTTTAATTAATTACTAATAATTATGTACGTAAATATATTCCTAATATCTACATTTTGAATATTCTGATTGAAAGCGGAAAGCCCATACCTGGAACCCCTCTTTTTTGCACATCTCTAGGCATGATTATTGATGGCTGAAGATAACACAAATCAAATTGCATATATTGTGGGTTTTTTTAACAACACTTCAAAGTAGGTTATGACTCAAAATTTTGTTGCCGAATAATTGTGATGTAATCGACATGAGTAAGTGATTTTGATATGCACCACTGTATAATAATAGCTAATGATTAATACAAAGAAAGGTATTTAAAACTTGTCAGTACATCTAATAGAATTTTTTTTTTAACCTAGCATACAGGGTTGTGACTACTCATTGGATTGAGGTATTTATAGTAGACATTTTATCTGAATAATACCAGCCACAATTAAGAAGCAAAAATATCTGGTATTTCTGACTATGTAGTTGCTATTACCATGATTCATAGTGAGCATGATAGCAGATGTAGCTGATTCTTAATAGTTATCAAATAGATAATGAACTGATTTTAAATCTCTGGGGCTATGAACAAGATGAACGTTCTTTTGTGGGACCAACTCGGCTCCATGTGCAGTCGACACATTTATCCAATTGCTCTATTGAATAGACAACAGCAATCCTTGATTGTTTCTCGATATAAAGTAGTGACATTTGAGCAAAGACCGTGCGGTATAGGTCTTAAAATGACTCCGAAATAACTGGCCATTAATTTTATGAAGACAAAAAACTACTTAAAGTGTGGATTTTCTCTCTTTTTTCAATATTTGAAAAAACAAACTTGCTTTCTTGTTGACTTGACACATATGTACATATCAAACTATCAAGAACTTATAGTATTTACAACTCTGTTGCTCTAACGAATTTGTTATTGAAAATAGACATCATGATGAAGAGACGCAGAGGATTTTTTTTTTTAAAGAGAATTTTAATATACCCTCATGGACCCTTAATGATACCCTAAGTTCATAAAAATAAAAACAATAAGAATTACATATATAAAACATAAAATAACGTAGACCATGAAAAATTGAGTATCTCAAATATTCTTCAGCTTTCAATTTAAAGCAAAATAAAATAAAATACTTTAACGAATTTAAGTTTATATTTTAGATAAGGCGAGAGTTGATTGGATTTATTTTTTTTCACTCATAATAATAGAAATAATATGTATGTATGTATGTATCTAGACATTTATTGAACGCTTTGGAATAATGACCTTCGATAGCATATTTCTAGAATCAAAAGTGGATGCAGTGTCTTGTCACACAACTGCACGTGTATGAATCTTTCTACACATAAGACGATTACAAAAAGAAAATGAAGGGGAATAAAGTAATTATCAGCTCGGATTTCACTCCTCCATTTATGATTGTAGTGAATGTATGTCCTTTGTATCAAAATAATACGTGATTTCTATGTTCATATGTTGTTACGTAGAGCCTGCCTTACCTCTTGAAATCCCTTACACAAGCACTTGGCACTCTTCCTTATCAAAAAGAATGATCATTATGAAGCTACTATTGTATGTATAAAGAGCCGTGGGTAATGAGATGAAAAAAAAACCCCAGGTAAATAAAGTTGTTGAACCAACAACTGTAAGGTGCAATCAAACTACTCTGTTTAATATATATCCTATAAATGTTTTGTACAGATAACTTTGTAACATTTGCTATCTGTAAGGATAAATATTTTTCAAACACATTAGTTCATAGTGTGAATTGATTCACTCTGAGAGGTCCGTTCTGTCTATGGGGTTTAAGCCCTTTGAGTGTCTGAATCCATTAACATTTGATTCACATCAAAGAAACAACTAAATTAAACGTGTCTTTCATTTCAAAAATTCAAAATAAAATCTTTTTTTTTTATTCCCAATTTGATTTCCACATATTCTCCATTTCATTCCTCAAATCATATATATTGATCTAACCCCCTTCAAAGATCTCTTGATCTTGGATAAGGGCGTCTTGATCACGGCCACATGTGTTATCCAGCCCAACTAAAAGATTTAATGGTGGTACAACTTTTCAGCAGGGATGAGAGAGGTGCTTTAATGATGATATGGTGGCTTTTAAGATGAGTCTTGGTTTCGAGACGACAACTTTTTGAAAGACCCAATTCAATTATTCTTTTTTCTATGTATATAGAAAGATAAATACAAATAAGAACAACCATTTTGCCGAACGTGTCTTAAAGTTTAGCTACATACTAGCTACATATTCTGGTCATCTTAGTCAAAGTTGATATTGACTCCTTGACACATTTATTTATATCAAAAAGTAAATCTGTTTCGTACTAATAATTATAATAATACCGGCTATAATTTAAAAAAAAAAACCACACACACTTTGTTCCCATCTAATTACCCCTTAATTTAGTTATTAAAATATGAGTCATTTATATATTATTACAAAAATAATATCTAACGCCTTTATTTCATTTTTAATCTACATATTATTATGAAATTGAATAGTTAATTATTCTGTATTTAAGAGTGGATCAATGGAACCATGGATACTGTATATAATATTTAAGAAGCCTTAGAAATACTTATCCGTTCATATATATATTTCCAATAGTTAACTTATTGGAATGGAATTTATATCAATTATATCAATACATTCATAGAATTAAGAAGTAAATTCTTCAGCTCCTTTTATTGTTGTTGTTAATTACAACCTGTATGTATGTACAGGCTACACCTTCCTGACTTTTCACCCCCTGTGTTTTATGTCTATCCAGACTCTGTCCTCATTATTCGGTATAAGGGAAGACACAAACCTATGTAATAGTGTTATGTATAGTGAGAATAAGGAAATGTGAGGCAGGAAATGAGGGGGTTTTTTTTACTGTCTTCCTTTGGTCATACTGTAGATGTATGTATTAGATTCATATGTAGGGTTTTACAGTGTACTGCTCCATTTACTTTCAAAACTGCAGTCAAAGAAAATGCGTTCATTCTATAATATTGTTATTGAATATTTTCCTTTTATATATATATATATATATGTCTATGTATATTGTATTGGAGAGAAGGAACAGGTCAACAACAACAACAAAGAGTCTTCTTCTTCTTTTCTTTAGAAGAAGAAGAAGAAGAAACTGCAACAGCTTAAGGGGAAAGATGCAAGGACAATTTGTTATGATTCTTGTTGTTTTTTGAGCTGAGGGACGCTTCTTTTTTAACCTAAAAGGAGGGATAGTTGAAAAGGGAGAAAAAAAAACACATAAAAAAAAAAAACGAAAAAACTTAAACTTAAAAAGAAGAAGAAAAAATAACATTTTTGTGTAAAAACACGGCAATAATAAAATTCTTTTCCGTTTTTTTTATATATATTTTTATATAGCAAGTAAATAATAATAATATTTAGTTCATACTACAAATATCCCTTCTGATTGCATAGAATTTTAATCATGGGACAAGTGGACAAAATATGAGATCAAATTATGTCTAGAGTAATTGTAATAATGAAGGAATCTATAGTATATATAACTTTTGACCAAAAAAAGTTGAAGGAAAAGTGCGTATACATACTTTGCAAACCATAGCATTGAAGGATTCAATAAGTGAATCTACATAGAAATACCTTTTTTAATAAGGGAAAATTTGAATTTAGTCATATAAAAGTCTTTAAAAGTTCGGGCCGCAAGTCTTAAGATACAAGCATGAAACAAGCTCTTATATGATCTATTTCTGATATTCGTCAATTATATATATTTTTATTTTATTTTTTTAAAAGTAATTCATGTTAAGTCGCAAGTCTTTCCTCCCGTTTGTCATCAAGTATAGATATATGATATAAAAGTAGACAACATGGAGGCAACAAGAGTAATCATGGATTTTAAATCTAGTACATACATACCCAGGGAAACAATTGCAGCTAGTTTGTTAGTTAGTTAGTTAGTTAGTGACTTAGTATCTAGGTCATATAGTTAAAACGTTGTTTCCCCCCTTCAACCCCATTTGTTACATCAGCATGTAGCTGAATTGGAAATAGCTGGAACGTATATGTTATATTCGCACATTATGAGAACAAATTTTGTTTTTCACTCTTTGGGATTCATGAAATAATTATTAATTTTGAATGGTCATCAATATTAAAAATATATCATACAAATTGAAGAATGGCCCTTATATGTAAATTGAAAATAAAGGATGAAGGTAAATCTCAAGCTTCGAATAATAGTCCGGAAAAGTAATCATTCCGAGTCCAATTCGAGGTACTGTTCTTTTTTACTCGAGTTGAGTCGCAAGACCCCTGTTTAATTAAATATTTAAAAGCCCCAGCTTTCATGAAGAGTAAGGATATTCAAAAAATGGAGTTTAAGAGCAAATTAGATCTTGAGAACCACATCCGTCACTTCCTACATAGGTACATGTAACACGTCCTAATCTTTATTGTGTATTACAGAGCCTTTTCTCATAGAGAGTCATACAGGAAAGTCCACAAATACATACGTTCGTGATCATTAGAGTCTATTTTTTATTTAATAAACACTACATAAATAATAATTGTTCAAAACTGAACGAAAAGTAATTGACGTTCAGAGCAATAGTAAGGCGGCAGAAAACATTCAATAAATATTTGTATGTTGTTCTTGAGGTATAATTGTTTAAACTTCAATTATATAAAACCAAATGTTAGGCACAGAGTTTGGGAGTATAAGGCAGTTAATGTTGGAAGGGTAGAACCTAATTTTCATTATTTTCCTTATTATTTAACAATTACCATTTATCTCTCAACCTTTCCAAAAGAAAGATAAAATAAGGCTCAATATGAATTTGTAGTCATGAGTTCTAAGCTACGGACTCATTTTTTTTTTCAATTCAATGCCGCGTAATAATTATTCAGAGCCTAACAAGAACCCGTTCAACCAATCAGCGTTTAAAATACTTTTATGAAGGTAAGCAAGTAACAAATCCTCAGCTGATAAAAAAAAATATATGTAATTTGTACGTTAGAGGGGGTATTGCTCAGTTTGAGTCGAGTATATGGTTCTTTCACTTCTGCATATATAGTTCCAATCGAATCTGAGATTATTTTATTTTGAACATGAGTCGAGCCGTCGTAAGTTACAATTGAATGAGAGTTAGGTGCACACGTATAGTTCGCAACCTCAACTCTCAAAAAGGGAAAGGAAAAATTTGTAAACCACTGGTAGCTGCACGTCTTCTGTATTTTTCTCCTTGCCAAATTTTTAATTTTGAGTAGAGTTATTATTTAGTTATACTATACTTTGATAAATTCTACCAATCACAAACCAATTACAAATTCAAAAAAGAGCGCGTAATCCTTGATTTAGTATATATATATATATATATATCATAATCATAAATAATACCCTTTTTGAATTCATAATACGTCAGCTACTTTAAATCAAAAGGGTCAATTGTTGAACAACAGCTGAAAGAAATACATAGTAGTATTTTAGTTTATTCCAAAAAGCTCGTCGTCTGCAAGGTTGAGTCCGGTTTTCCAAATCTGATTACGAGATATAGACGGATCCCACGAACCACGTCACAACTAATACATAATTAAATATACATGACCCAAGTTTTATATTATTTTATTTTATTTTTTGTCAAAATACCTATGTATATAAAAATATATTGTAGACATTGTTCATATGTAGAGTGTAATGTATATTAATAAACTTTTTCTCTTTTGGAGCCTCTCTTGGGAGGAATTATAATTATCCCTCTCGTAATCCTGCATATTTTGAAGAAAATATTATATAAGAAGAAAGAGAAGAAGGTGGTGGTGGAGGGGTACAAGCTTATAGAGGCCATGTTTTTTTGTTTTTTTTTAAAAAAATAATAGTATATATATACGTATAGAATTCATAGTAATTCGAGATGAATATTGTTTTTGAGAGGGAAAAAAAAAATGTCAAATAAATTTAACGAACGACTTTTATCATCGTTTTCTTTTGCGGTTTTTAAATATATATAAATATATTTTTCTCAAGTAGGAGAACAAAAGTATAAATATGTTCTTTTTATTATTATTATTACTCTATAATACATACATACATAGATATTGTCCCCCCCCCCTTCTTCTTCTTCTTCTTCTCCGCCTCTTCTTGTCAAAAAAAAAAAAGTGTGTTGTTGAAGTCACATGCATATCTTTATACACAATACTAATTGTAAAAAAACTTTGACCCAATTTTCCATGCACTAAATACAAACTAAGTAGTTTCACTATCTACCTAAAAAAAAAAGTTTTTTACAAAAAAAAATATATATATATTTGTCGTGCTACCCAAAGTAGATGAGGGAGGAAGGAAATATTGGCAGAATTTTTATTTATTTTTTTGATTCTCTCCCTCACTCCCCAAAAAACATTTATGCCAATAACTTAACATGTAATTATTAGAATTTAAAGTCTAGGATTGCTCATCTGAGGTTAATAGAAGACCAAGAATTTGAGGGAAATGCCTATGAGCAAAAAAAAAAATTACCAAAAGAAATATGAATTTAATTTTGTATCCAATCGGGATAAATGTTTTTGATTTCCCGTTGGCAGGACGAATCTCACTGGTGTCCTTGACAAATATCACGTCAAAATATTCATTGATGTTTGAGATGAAAGTTTTTTTCTGAACAGCACCCAATGTAATTTTTAAAATGTCTTAAAGTTGATGACTCAAATGTAATTTAAAGAAATATTTGTTCAAACCCAAAAAAAGTTACAATGAATATTCCGGACTTTATTCTGTTGAAATTTTGAGAATCTGTCCTTTATTTTTGAAAAGATACAGTATCTATTACTCAAAAAACTGATTTTTGACTTTAAGGTCATGTTTAAAAACTCAGCAGTTATGGATCTGTAATTATAATTATTGACCTAATAAAGTTTATGTAACTGCATTGAAAATTGGAAAAAACGTTGGCTCATGTAAATTTTAATATATATAGCTGCTTTGGTATGGATCTTGACAGAAAGACTAAGACGCTATCAATACATTGAAGGATTCGGACCAGGATGACTGTAGGGATTGAGGGGATTCAGACCGTGAGCAAAAAGAAAAAAAAAATGTTTATTTGTTTTTATAGATAATAAAATTTTCATTGTAGCTGCTTGGGTCTTGACAGCGAGACGTACGAATGGATACCGAGACTACGGCTTATCAAAATTAGATCAAATCAAATCTCCACAAACACATCACATCACCACATGAAAATGTTATAAAAGCATTCATCAAAAAAATTTGCATTGTGTGTATCATGAAGAAGAGAAAAGAACTTAAAAAATTCCTGGATTTTTATATAGTACTTAATACGACCCATCCCTTGGTTTTTACGCTGTACCCTTGGGTGTTGGAATGAACACTACACTGACTTTTTATCTTCCCATTATGAATACAATTTTGCAAAATTCAAGTTATTATTTAATGTTTAAATAATGTATGGCTACGTGGTAATATAATAACATATAATGTGTCTAGACTTCATTTAAAGAAATAAAACGATAACTTTTCCGACTTCCTTTCACCCTACATATTGAACAACAACAACACAACAAAGTATAGAAGCATTTGCGTGTAACAGAGTATAAGCAAATGAGAAAAAAGTATACTGACACAAAAGGCAGGAACAGAGTCTTGATTTCGAATTTTGAAAATTCACCTAAATTGTACCTAAGGGAGAAGATGAAAAGGTCAAGTCTCGAGTCGTACTAGGTACAACTCAAATTAAAGTTCCTTCATATAATTCCATATAATTGTGATAACACATATAAAATCTAATCACAAATCACATTGCAATTCCCTAATTCATAATGATAAAGTTCTTTACTATAACATTAGTTAAAATGATCCCTTGAAGAGGGCGCTTTAAAATTGGAAAACAAATTTAAAGGATCAATAGAACCAATATTATGTCTCAAAATTATTTTTCTTATAAAAGTTTTCTCAATTCAAAGGCATCAAAATCAGTATAAGTTTCAAATCCCTAGTGGTCAAGCTTCAAATTGAGTCTTTTGCATTTCAAAATTTAAAAAAAGTGCAGTTGTAAGTCATCAAATCAACTACACAAGTTCAGCAACTTGTAGCAGACAAATAGAATATAATTCCTTTGAATACTAATTCTATCATTTAGACCCCTGTTTTTAAAAGCAAACATGGTTATCCTCTTTTATTGCGGGATCAGTGTTCAATATATCAAAATATAAATAAAATAGTTTAAAAAGTTAATATTTAACGTCATGTATTTGGATATAACACCTTATATTTGTTAAATTAAGGTGCACAATAGTTCATTTGAATTTTTTTAAGGTCGACTACAACTAAAACAACAATACAACTACAATACTTATTACTCTTTTTTGAAATTGGGTGGCTATAAAACGAATAAAATGATGCAGTTTTGACTATACAAATCCATATATTTTTTCTTTAAAGCCATGGTGCAAAAAACATAAAATTTTGCAAATAACGATTTTTTTAAAAAATCAAATACGAAAATGTAGTCTTAGATGTATCAATAATCTGCCAAAATTATCAATAATTATTATTATTATTATTATCATTATTATTATTACTCATGTTGAAAAAACCCTAAAAAAACAAGATCCAATTTATTTTTAATAACGAAAAAACCCAAAGAAACTAGGCACACGGATTGGATCCAATCCTATTTTCACAAATACTGATAAAGCAAAAAAAAATTAATTAAAAAAAGGGTAATAAATTATTTAATTTTATTTTTAGTACGTTTGCAATAAGTATATTGGTGGTAGAATCTTAATTACAAACATTCAATCCATACATGTATGTACATGGATCCTAAGAGCTAAAAATGGCTATTATAAACATACATAATTACAACCATATTCTGTATGGATGTAACAGGAAAAGAGTCATTGATACAGAGTATATACATATCTTGTAATAGAGCCAAACTGGTTCTCAAGGAGCCCCTTCGTGGTCTTTATAATGTAGAACATATGATATTTAATAATTTGATTTGAAAAAAAAAAAAAAACCTAGGGAATTGGTGTGAGTTATAAAGTAAAGGGTAAATTATGAGTTTAATTGTATCTACATAGTTCTGTTTGCATTAGTAAATTATTTCTTGAATTTCAAAGTCAATTTATTGATACGTCTTATTTTTCAGGGCCTTTTCTTCTAAATGTAACTAAACAGTTGTATATATGTACATTAATTAGAATGTATGTAAAAAAAAAATTTTTTTTAACACATATAAACTTTTAATAAACATACGCATTGGTGTATATTTCAAGGAAAAAAAATCTTAGTCTTCCTGGCCATCATGTTCAGTCTGATAGATGTGTTAAGTATACAATAAACCGAGTTTATGGCAAATATTTAATAAATGAGTGAAAACTGCCTTCATATTCTTTATGACAATATCTTTCCTTTGTATTAATAGGTTATTTCGATATATTAAATAATGACACCACCAATTGGTACTTAATTATAGGAGTCAAAAAATACCGGCCACAATCAAAAATAAAAAACATCTGGTATTTCTGACTATGCTGTTACTATTACTATGATTAACGGGCAGCATGATAGCGAATGTGGTTGATTCTTTATGGTTATTAAACAGATGATGAACTGGTTTGAGCAAACTACAGCTAAATAAATATTTGAAAAAGATGGACGTTCTTTCAGGGGCCATATCGGCTCCTTGTGCAGTCGACACATTTATCCGATTGTTCTATTGGGTAGATAATAATATTTGCCTTTTTGATTATAAGTTATATTTTAGTAAAAACTGGCCGTGATAGGTCTTAAAATGACTCCGAAATATTTGGCCGTTATATTTATGAAGTAAAAAACTTAAAAGTGAGTTGGCTCCTTTTCAATATTTGAAGAAAAAAACTTGCTTTCTTATTGACTTGATACATATCTACATTTAAAGGACTTACTTTATAGGGCTTTACTTTAAGAGGGTGTTTGAAATGGAGGGGTCATCGAGCATGTAGTAGAAGGGAAGGGGGAATAAATATGCAGTTTTAATTTCCTAGATCGACTAAAATGATACTTTCTCCTACAAGAAGTATTATTTTATTTCCTCTTAAACTAGTATAATGAAGCCTTTTAATGATATAAAAAAAGTTGAAAATGCCTTATGCTATGTAGGAATATTTTTACGTCCTACTGAAATAATTTGATGTTTTTATAATTTCACAATGTCTCCTTTCATATGATAAATCGTAGTTTTTTTCAGAAGACAAATTAATTTCAATTCAGATAAAAGCAACTCCTTGATTTCAATGAAAAAATTGTTTCTATCTGAATTGTACCCAAGACTCAATTTAATTTTTTTTTATTTCATATGTTTACACAGATATTTATTTGCTTAGTTCATAGTTAAATTTGATGTACAACGATATTTTTTTTATTTTTTTTTTCTTTGTTTGCAAAATAAAATTGAATGCAAGATTTTTTCTTCTTCCCCATTTCAGTCATCCATGAAATTATCATAAAGTCATCTTTGTTTGTAAATATACTGTTTGGTTGATACTTTGAGCAACTCAGAATAGAAATGAAAGGCAGGAATATGAACTCTAAAAATTTATTTTCGAAGTTATATTTGTGAGCTTATTGGAAATGAAAGCATTTAATGGAATTTATATGTTGCAATTATTATTAAAAACTGCTCTCATCTAAATAATGTAAACTGATTCTCTTTTTTTTTTTTTGCAATCTGATTTAGTATGTAAAAAAACATTGGCTTCTGAAAAGTTGATCTTATTCGAATGAGATGATTAATCTAGTAAAATTTGTCCTTATAAAATTAGTTTAAATCAGGGGTGTCAAACCTACGGGCCGGAATTGGCCCACAAGGAGGTTCAATCAGGCCCGTCTGATAATTTGAAAGTGGAAAAAATACATAAAAGACATGGATTAAATTTTTTGCTTAAATGTAGTTCATGAATTATCCAATAGGGGTGCATGTAAATCTTTCTTTATAAGTCTCATGTTGTAATTTCATGTCTGTACAGTTCATTATTATAATTTTCGATTTTCTAGTAACTTAAAGTTTGGTCAATTTTGTCAAATGTTTTGAACAAATGTGTTGTCCATAAATAAATATTTTTAGTGTAATATTTGTATATGAGCGACTGGAAAGTTATTTTAGAATAAACTCTTTCTGTAGGCCTCTTACAGAAAATTCAACAATAATAGATTATGTGCTTTTAAAATTTTAACACGACAATAAATTCACAGATTGTGAGAATACGTGATTTACAAATAGTTATGTATCCACTATTGACAAAGTCTCACAATATTCAGTTATTGTAGATAACAAAAGATATATATATATATTTATATTTGGCTAAGTCGTTGTAGTCATTCCAAAAGGCAACAACATTTAACCACTATTGATACGCCTTGTGACATACATATCTTGACATATCGATAACTGCCAAATAATTGTACTAGAGAACTTGTTTTTTAATCTCCTAGTCTTTGTTTTTATCAATTTTGTTTACGATATATTCTATTGTGTATCGTATATTTCTTAAATCAACTTATTCATGTTAGTTACTTTATGAATGATCCATTAACGAAAACAAAAACCCCATTCCTACTCCATACCTTGTTTATGAAAAAGATTGCATTTAATTTCCTGTCGTTTTTTTTTTTTTTCGTTTTTTTTGCATAAAAAATGTCTGTTTATGAAGATGAAAAGTACATTATTTATTGAGAAGATGCTCTTTAAAATCTCTGTTCAGAGATACATACTCTATATTGGACTTAAAAACAATTCTACTTCAAAAATTATTCAAATTCACACAAACTAAAGTCTTTATTGTTTAACATTCATGGATTTAAAAAAAAAGGTTTTATGATTGTCAATGATCATAACTTTCTGTATCATTAAAAAATTTGATCATCAAAATAATATAATAAAGATTAGACCATAGACTCATAGAAAAATGAAGTGTTATTGCTAAATCCAAAAAAAAAAAGAAAAAAAATTAATTAACTTTGATACAAAGTTTTACATATATGTAAATATTAATAATAAAAAATAGAACAGTTCTGATGAATTTAAATTGGCATATAAACTTTTTTTAACCTAAAAAAGAAAAAAAAAAGATTGTTATTTTCTTTTTCTCTTAAATTTTCTTAAGTAGCATTTTTTATGGGTTTTTTTTTCTTTACTATGTCAAATACTTTTATTTATTTATATGTTTTAAAAGTACATACTTAAAAAGTTGTTTAAAACCGTCTGTTTATGGTTAAAGGACTATTCATTTTTGTTATTCGAACACTTTATTTTTTTGTTCTCTAATGTATGTACATATGTTTGAATATATTTTCTGTAGGGTACAACTTATTTAGAGAGATTTTGATAATTTACTGACTAAGCCGTTCAAAAACACAAGGCACAAGTGGTTTGTTCTTTTGGAATTATTTCATCAAACAGAATGGAGTTATAATCTATCGATCTGAACTTTATTTTTTTTTTGTTCTTCATCAATGCTATGAATAATAATGATAATTAATTACTATCTATGTACATTTAGTTTATCAAAAGATAAAATCAACTCGCCTGCTCCGCAACTATAAGAGGCCATTAAGTCAACCTACATAAATGCATATCATTATGTAATAAGCCTTTTTTGTCTATGTATGTAAAAACTTACATATTCATGCTCCCTTTTCACAGAATGATTTTTTAATCATATTTTGTCGTTTTATCCCTCATTAAGCCGCATTTCTGCTAGATGAATATATGGATTCAACAAGGATATGTATATATATATATACAGGGTGAGTTGGATCTTTGACAACCATATTTACTTATTTTTTTATCTAAACTTAAATATCTCAAAAACTAATGTACCGATTATAATGAAATTCGTATCATTTTGTGCCACTCAACATCTGGCCCCCTAACTCCCTAGACTGAATTGAACCCGTATGGACTATTTATTTGTGTGGGCTGCAGTTGAGTGGTACACTTACAAGTCTTCATGCAACACAAAGGAGAAACTGATCAAAAGGATCACAAAGGAGTTCAAGGCCTTGAAGAAGAACGTCGTCATCAAGACATGCTCGAGATTCCAGACCAGGATCGAGGCTGTTATTGCCATTAGCGGCCATTTTATTGAATAAAAAATAAAGTATATTAGTCCAGCTTGGAAATGAGATTAATTTCATTAAAATCGTTTATTTAGTTTTTGAGATATTTAAGTTTTTTTTGTAAAAAAAAGTAAATTTGGCTGTCAAAGATCGAACTCACTCTGTATATATTTATATATATATATTAGATAGTATCGAATCAAAAAGAGGGGGCAGTCCCCTCGAAACAAAACAAAACAAAAAAAAGCACATCCTGCAATAATCAAGATATGTCTTGAAACAAGAGTCGCCGGTCGGATCCTTGAAAAATGTACATACATACATATATATATATATAAACTGATAAGGTTGGAGAAGATAATAATTTATCAGAGGAGCTGATAAATAGGACAAGCTTACTCGTACATTCATACGTATGTACTTTGATGGAAGAGAAGGGACACAAGATGAAAGCGTCATAGAAAATGAGAATCACAATAATAATAAGAAGAAGAAGAAGAAAAAGAAGAATAAATTCTACATATTTATCAAAGAACTTATTTGAACAAATCCCGGTATTTGATAGCCACCCCTCCATAAATTTACGTGTAATATAATATATTAGTATCTATGTATTTGATTTGGTTCTTTATATTATATATATATATATATATATATAGTAAGAAGTTGATTTATACTTTAATATATATATATATATATATATATATATATACATGCCAATAGAACCTTCTAAAACCAATCAACATCCAGAGTCACAATATACATACATATATATAGTAGATATTTGCATATAAATTAGAATTGATTTTCTTTAATTTTGACTCGTTTATTAGTAGTAGTAGCACTAATGACACTAGGGTATGGCCCATTATTCGTTCCTCCTTCTGTTTTTAATATTTTATTTATTATACACTCATATGTAGACAACCATTGGAAGGAAAAAAAAAGCACAAAAAGAAAAAAAAGATACAAAGAAAAGAGTTTGTTTTTTTTTAAAAAAATGGTTACTATGTATGTTGAACGTTTGTTCATTTAATACGTAGCAATTAATAAATGATACTTTATTTCAAAAGGAATTTAGGTGTATTGTGAATTGTATCAAATAATGGGTCAGTTGAAAGAATAAGCAATATTTTTTTAATGGGATCTCAAACCTTTTTGTTAGGGGGTGATTTTTTTAATTATACACCATTCCATATCTTAAAGCATTCAAAAAATATACTTAAATATAAATATTATCAAAAAATATCGGGAATCAAGAAGTCTTTATTTAATCATCAAAATTCATTTTATACCCCTATAAAAGTATCCCCCCCCTCCCCATTTGATGCAATGTATATATATATACTAACATTTTTTCCAACTTTCAAAACAGTTAAAAAAATTTTACTAATCTAATAATTATAGAACAATAACTGCTGAGTTTAGACTTACTATTAAAATAAAAAAAAATATGGTCAGTTTCTTGAGCTATAGGCTATGTACCTCTAGAAATAAAGTACAAATTCTCAAAATTTCACTAGTATACAGTCAAATCTATTCATATAAACTTTTTTTTGGTTTTTGGCAAAAAACAAGCCTCTAAATTGCATTTGAGTCATCATTTACATCAAACATTTTTTTTAAAAAACAACTGAAAAATGGATTTTAGCTCTTCACAAAAGGACGTGACTCTCAAACACTAATGAATATTGTTTCTTGTAATTTCGCACAGATGTCATTAACAGGTAGTGCTAAATCAAAAAACAAAAACCTTTATCCCCCTCGGAATCCCCCCCCCAAAAAAAAAAAAAGTTTAATTCAAATGTCTTGGTATTTTTTGTTCATAGTATTACTATAACTAATTTTTTTACATATATACTTTATGCAAAAATAAATACAAAACCTTACACACTTCATTTTACTCTAGTGCCTTTAAGCTAAATGAATTATAACCCATTTTCATATTTGAGGACTACAAAAAAAAAAATATTTTTTTTAAGTTGAATTAACTAAAAAAAATTGTTAATATTTTCATATTGTATTTTTTTTCTCTGATTTTAAAATGTATTAAATCACATTCACTCCAGACGATTAAAAAAAAGTAAATAAACGGTGACGTCTTTTTAATTGCTCATAAATATATTTTCTAAGGAAGAAGAGCTTCATGGTGACTTGAATCAATTGTTCAAATCCTATTTATGATGTTTATTTTTGAAAAAAAAAAACCCGGGTCATTTGAATGGAAGAAAAATACGTCACTCTTCACTCAAAAGAAAGTAAATTGCAGCAGTTCCAGAGTTTTCAAAATATCTGTTGAGCCAATTATTTATATATATATATATATATATATTGGCACCCTCAAAAATTGTTGCAATAAACTACCAGAGCAGAGTATTGCAAATAAACTAGCAAAAAAGAATAACTGATCAAAGTAAATATATGTGACATACTTTTTTTTTTAAAAATAACTGCCTGAGTTTCCAATGCCTCCCCAAAGGATGTTTTTATATATGAAGCAAGTTTAATAGGTACATACATCTATGTTGAACATATGTAAGCTTTTTTTTTTTTTTTTTTTTTTTTTTTTTGGGGGGGGGGGGTTGTTTTTGTAAAATGGTTATCAAGAACCCATCACCTCATTTTATATTTCTCTTAATATAGTAATTAAGTTTTTTTGACTACTTCGTACAACTATGTACATATGTGTGGAAATCAAAACAAAAGAAAAATTTTAAAAATAAATAAATAAAAAAATGATAATCATGGGTTGTTAAGCCCCAGAGGATTCCTTGAGTCTTGAACGACATAAATATATATATTTATTTATAAAAATTGTGTGTTTGTTTTAGTTTGAGTATAGATATTTTATCTGACATTAGATCAATAATCATAATAATAACTATTGTTTAAATAACACAGTAGCACACAGACCACATAAATGTTTCTATTGCTGGGTGAACATGATTGAGACATTTTTTGTAATGTTTTTCTTGTTGTTGTTGTTGTTGTTCTTATTTCTGGGTAGCTGAAGTAGCAATTCATATATGTATAGTGTTGAATTACTATCATTATATTTATCAGTCCACCACATCCATCTTTTTCCTTCAAATAATAGTAATAATAATAATAATAACTAGAATGTTTTGGTCACTCTTTAAATTAATACTTATTTATCTTCTTAAGATGAAGAGGAATGCCGTTTCTTAATGTATTATTTAGGATAAGACGACGACGAAGAAGAAGAAGAAGAAAAACAAAGGAATTAACGAGCATTAAATACTGATTTTTTTTTTTTTTTTAAATAAGAGGGGGTCAAAAAAAATTGTTTTTACTTCTTTTTTTGTTTTTTTTTTGTTTCCTTTGAATAAATAAACATTATTATATTATCTGAACAAGATTGAGTGCGTCCATCAATTGAAGAAAAAGCTACCGTGTACTTACAAACAGTCTCGAGAGGGGATCATGTGATCATTTATATAGATAATTTCATTCTATCATTTTTACAATATAGATTCTTAATGAATGAGGAGATGTTTTTTAATATGTTAAAATGGTGGTGGAAGAAGTAACGTCGTTACTTCCTTTTTTATAGTAACGGTGTTATTTTTTGATTACTTTCCTTTACACTGTAACGCCCTATTACAAAATAATAATGCTCCCTTACGAAAAAAACAAACATTTATTCTAATTAAATATACCTTTTCAAGTTCAATATGAGAATAAGCAAGTTCAATATGAGAATAAGCAAGTTCAATATTCGAATAAATAAATTCAATATGAGAATAAGCAAGTTCAATATTCGAATAAATAAATTCAATATGGGAATAAGCAAGTTCAATATGGGAAAAAAGACTTGTCTTTATATCAAAATAAAAGGCTCGAGATATTAATGAACTTGAAACTGTTTTTTAATATATTTCTTTCAGAATATTTCAACTTTTGTTGACCGATTATAAAATTGAATCAGATTCTCTAATTTATTTGCTGGATCATGTCTGCTCTTGCAGATGATTATTGATTAATGATCTGGGTATTAAGTATCCCTTATCTATAGGTACACTCAACTGCAGTTAAGTATGCTTGAATAAAGCTCAATTTTTAGGTCCATTTATCTATACCTTTTCAAGTTCAATATGGGAATGAATAATAACAAATTATATTCAGGAAATTTAACTTGATAATAAATTTTATAATGAATGAAAAAAATCAAAAAAAAATCAATAAAGGTGAGAAAATTAAATATAGTTATTAAAAAGTCATATTTCATTTCATTTATTAGTATCTCATGTCATCGAAATTAATCACATCTATATATACAAAACGATTCTGGATGCAAGTAATACAATTACTACAAGTCATTGAGGTAATTTCATTTAGTCCTTCTACAAGTAATTGTTCCAGAGCTGTTCTTGATCTTTGCTCCGAAATGCTGCAATCATTTCTTTCAATATTACAAATATTCTCAACTTTTCTATCTAATTCTCTTTTCACAAAGCCTTTCAATATTGACCAAATAACCTCAATTGGATTGAGCATAGGACTCTAAGGCCCAAGTCTTAAAATTTAATAAAATTGAAAACTTTTTTATATTGAACTTGCTTATTCTGATATTGACCTTGAAAAGGCATAGATTAATATTGCTTCATATGTTATCAGAAGTTCATTTGAATCATTTGCTAGCTTTGTTAATGTTAAACCTTTTAATTTATAATTGTACAAATTCAAGTTCCTTTCGTTTGTTCCACTTTTGTCTTTTATAAAGTAAAAAAAAGTCATAAGATAATTTAAATTAACATTATCTTTAGGAGTAAATTATATATATTTCTACTGAGCAACGGCGTTACTTTTTACCTAAATAACTAATAAGTATGTAGATATTAATTACTTTTTCTAAGTAACGTATACAAAACTGCTAATGATATCATTATTTTCCCATATTTATATTTAGTAAATTGACGTTTCACATTCACAAATTACTGTAGATAAAACTTTCGATTGTAAGTACCTTTTAATTCCCTTATCTATTAGTACGTGAACAGATGTATCCAAGTTTATTCTATACAAATTAAAGTTCAGTCCTTATTTTGATGAAATCCTTCAACTACCAATTTGAGGCACTTTTAGATACATCCGTAAATGATCTATCCTACAAATGATGTCGAATATTTTATCTCCCTAAAATACAATATCCGTTTTTTTTTTAAATTAAAAGCAATAATGTTATTTTAGAAATAAAAACATAGGGCTTTTAGGAAAGTTATTAAAAGACTCTTTTAATTGATATAGATATTTTTACACATAGAATTAATGTACTTTAAACTACACTTGTGACATCACTTTTATTTACAAAAAACAAAACCTGACCATGAATAAAATTAATCTCAGTAAAAGGGTTCTTCAATTTGTGCAATAGCTATAAGATATGACTACTCAAAATCCGGTGGATAATTTTTTGGGGAAGAGTGAGAAAAATTATAATTAAACAAGGAGTCAAAATGGTCATATATAATATGTAGTTATTTGTAATGGAATATTTAAGGTTATTATGTACTTTTGTAACTCTGATATATCTTATGGGTATAAATGGGTCGTCGAATCATCTAATGAGAATTGAGTAAACTCAATCGGTCTCCCCTACATTCATTGTAAGGTTGTTGTTTTTTTTTACATTTTTGTACATTCTCATTCATGTGTACAGATTTATGCCAAATTTGAAGGAGAGTAGATATCCCCGTCTCATTCCCATTAAATTCGTACTACGTAGATTAAAGTAGGTTTGAAAATCCATTATCCATTTGATTAAATTCCAAGAAACTTAATATCTACATATACAAATTCTTAAATACAATATATGTATATTTCCCTATAGGTAGGCACTAATGTCTCACCCATTACAAAGTTCCAAGAAGGGAAAACACAGGTATTTTTGTAGACTTGTTATATATGTTAAATGTTCTTTTAGAAATCAATCTTTTTTTTTAGAAACTTTTTGCTCAAAAAATAAGACATTGAGATATCTTGAGAAGGTTGTTCAAACAAAGGGGATTCTATATTTATTTTATGTTGATGAAATATGAACTGCATATATATATATATTATATTAAGATAGTTTTTACTTTAGAGTATAAAAAAAATGACTTTTTGATGTACATACATTTATGTACCTGGTAATGTTTTTTCTTCTTTGTGTAGAGTATGAATCAAAATGTGTTCCTGTAAAGGTGTTGTTTTTTTTTGCTTTTTTTTATTGAACATCCTTGAATGAGGCTTATCAGTTAAAAAAAAATTATACATATATTTACACATGTTATGTATATTTTATCAACGAATAACATGTTAATTCCTCGCTAATATATGTGGAATAAGAAAAACAACAACATTTAAATATATACACACACACATAGAGAGCTGTTCTGAAAGGTCAATAACTTTTCTGATATGTAGCAAATTTACTGCTTCAAATATTATGTAGATACGTATATCAAGTCTGAGTAGCCTCAAGGAGCAGGTTCTTTTTATTTTTTACACCAAATATACATATACCTATTACTAGTATTTGGCTAAACAACTAGGCTAATTAGCTAGAGTTGTAACGATACCTTCTAAAATTAGAAGGATGTCTTTGGAATTCTATGAATATTTAATTTTATTTCTAACCATTTTTTAGAACTAATGTTAGTATTTTACTTATATGTTCTTTTGCTTGGATTTGAACATTAAATTTGAATCGTCTAATTGGTTTTCATTAAAGTCATGTGGATTAATCCTCCAATTGAAAGGTTGAATAATTTTTTATTTTAAAGTAATAAAACAAGTTGGAAATGAAAGATTAAAATCTTTCTTTTTATGTTACTTATTCTTGTAACTAATATTGAATCTAATCAAATGAATGGAAAAAAGAATAATAATAATGCGCGCTATGTGCAGTACATTCATTTTTTTTATTTATATTATATGCCTTAAAATACATTTTAGAGAAACTTGGAACTTATACATTTTAAAAGTTCTTTAGTCAATTGAAATAGCTTATAAAATAACAGATTTTATATTCCCATGTATTTGGATGATAATGGAAGCAGAACATGAAATTTTCAAAAAACAACAACAATAAAAAACGTATAATTTCTTAACTTTGAAGGTCTTCAGCGACCTTCCATTGTTAATACTTTTTAAATTGTCAATTAGAACATATTTTGAACTCTGAGAATAAAGTTTTGTACCCGGATTTTAATATTGATTTTATATATGTACTCAAGTCAAATAACACAAAAAAAAGTGTGTTTCTCATTTTTTTTATAATCTATAAGTTTTTTTTTTAGTTTTTTTCATTTACTTCTGTGTTAGGAAGTTTCAAAATGAACACAGAATGTAAATATTTACTATAATAAACCTTAAAAAAATGACTTTATAGAGCACAAAAGCAAAATATTTACATTTAAAATTTCAATTTTGTTTGAGATCAAAAGGATTTATAAAATATCCATTCAAAATTTGATTGTCAATGTTTATCAAATATATGTAGATTTTCTCACAATTTTTCTCTCAGATCCCTATCTTTTTTTGGCGGATAAGAGTTTCGAGGAGCCATATGTAAGATTGAATAATTCTATGCATATAGGCATTACATAAATTGTATTTATTTCAGCCGACATTTTCAACAAAATCTCGAATGCTACATTAAGGGCCAATTGGATTCCTCAGAGCCTAACTTTAGAGCATTTAATCAATCCCATATGCATTAACGTACATTAACAATATGATTCTATATAGAGGAGTGTTGATCTAGACTCCTTCAAGTCCAGGTCTTTGATCTCATTGTCAAGGACAAGATCAAAGGTAATTTAATAAAATTTTTGGTTTTTTTAAAAAAAACTAAAAAAAAAATTTAAATCAATTTTTTTCCCTGGATCTTAACTACGTTACGATTCCTTACAATTCTTAACCTTTAATACTAAAATACATGATAATCAGGAAGTAATTCTCTTCAGAACAACAGTCAAACAATAGACTCCTTATATAATTAGTAATATACTAAAGCCTTTTTTAATTATGGCAGTATTATTTTATAATATAATCCCGAATGAATTTGACATTTAAAATATTTTTTTTTTTTTGTAAATTGCAACTTGTACAATAAGCTTGTACAATTAGTACAAGTCTATGTTCATAGAATATATCCTAACTTGTACATACACAACAGATATATATATAGAACACATTTATTCAAAAAAAAACCATGCAATACACGTTACATGGTGTGTGGATATTAAGTCAATGCTCCTCGTCTTTAAAACGCAAAAATGAATTCATGTCTTATGCACGAATTAATAGCTATTTTTGCTTGTTTTTGGCTTTAAAGTCCCTCTGAGATTTATATATAATAAAGTTGACATTTCATTCTATTATTGCTCTTGTTGTCAGTCCATTCATGTTGACTAAAAATATTTTTATTTTTATATTCAAAAAATTTGAAGAGAGACATGTGATTAATACGAGAGGAGCCCTTCAAATCAACTGTCCTTTTGTATAGAACTGATCAATATGACTTCTTCTTCTTCTTCTTCTTATATTCTCCTTCTTTTTTTTCTTCTTTTTAACCATTCAAAATTGGAAAATTCAATTTTTCTTTGAGATACTTTTTCTGAATCCATTTTCGTCTCTTTCTTTTTATATGTACATATATATTGTTCTTCCCTCCTTATTCCACGCATTTGATCTATTTAAAAAAGAAAAAAATACAGAATGATGATAAACCCTTCAATCATCTTCTACAAAGTCTTTGTTAAGATCAAAGACCCTTTTGTCATGAGATACATGTATATATATATAAACACATAAGGAGATAAAAAGTAGACGGAAATAGGAGGTAAATTATGAAATTTATGTAGAAATGGAATATTATTTTTGTTGAGTTAGAGTACAGCTTGCAAATAATGTATATATATATTGCAAAACGGATGTTGCTGAATTGATTTTTTTTTTTTTTTTTTTGTTTTAGCATGTAAAACTACTTCTTCTAAAAATGATAAGAATAAAAACAACAATAAAGGCACTTTCTGCTGTTTTAAAGCCATAAGTTATTACTTTTGGTAGTAGTAGCTTCTTAAAACTCGTCTTTTTATAGTACAAATGAAATATACTTAAATATATATATATATATATATATTTGACTTATCTTAAAAGTCATATTTGCATTTAAGAAAAAAAAAATTAATCTTATAAATGGTAAGTACTTATATACACATATTAAAAAATATATTGAGATGAAGGAAAAAGAGGAAGCGGGGGGAGAGGGGTGTAATCGAATTCATTTGTAATGCATAAAAGTTACTATGATGTAGTGTTGAGACAATTTGATTCAAGATCGAATTTCTTTTTTCTTTTATCTGGTCTCAAGTAACTATTTCTAAGCTTCAACTTTATTCGAAAATCCATCTTTAAGGAGTAGTTTTTTAAACCTTCTCAGAGTGTTATTTAATTAGACTTTTAATTGAACAACAAATGATCATCATTCTATGGGTCAGCTCACATTACAATGAGTGATCATTTTATATGTTATTAAAGACCTGTTCTCTCATTTTGTCATCGATATTGATTCGTTCATGAGCCTGAAATACTTATTTTATGGAAATATCAACCGTCCGGATATGAACTTTTAGATCATGAAACCGATCTTCAGCCATTTATTTCAATGGAACAAAACTGGCTCACAGAACTGTGCCAAAAATGTGCCTTAGAGCGATTGTTAATCGCTTTATATCCCTTGACTGTCATTTAATCGATCACTTTATAACCCAATGAACCACAGAACAATCTTAAGGGTTACCTCAACTTCTGCTCACTTTTTGTAACGTCATCATTTGAAGCAATGACTCCTCATTTGACATGTCCATTCACAATATTTACATATAAAGGTGTTAATTTATGTAAATATCATCATTGGCTTATTACATCAAACTTTTAAATCATGAGACACATCCAAACATTCACTATATGTACTATATAGGTTCAAAAATGTCTGAGCCAATACATTTTTGCATCACTAGTATGTATTTATACATCGTTTATAGCACTAAATATATGTACATTTATGTATTAAATATATGTACATAGAAATATGAAATAAAGAAAAAATCTAACTCAAAAAGTTATTTCGTTTTCTTTTTATTGTTATTATCGTAAAATCCATATTTTAATATTATAATTCTCTTTATTTTTTTTTTATTTTTTTTGCAATTTTTTATTTAAAAGATATATTTTTTCTACTATTGAAATTTATGGGTTGAGTAAAAGAAAATGAATAGCAATTTTTTAAAGCACTTTTCCTTAAATTTTCACTTATAAATACATAGCCAATTTTTGTACGATACTTCATACTTGCCTATACAAAAACATGAATATAAAGAGAGGAAGAGAGAGAGAGATTCTTGAGTACTAAGAGCTTGAATGAGTGGTGATGTGCTTTGTTATCCTACTACTCATGCTATCATCACTACAACTAATAATAAAAGTTGTTGTTTTGTTGTCATAGTTGATAATTAACTATTAATCATATAACTAGATTGGTAAAGACAAAAAAATACAGAGGTGTAAAAAAAATATCAAAAATCCAATCTTTAATTTAAACTTCATCTATGAAATTGATTTTTAACTCATTTTAAGACGGAGGAATCTTAATCATGAGGAAAATATTTACACTTTGATATATTAACTACACACTAAGATCATTTATAATGATATTATTATTATTATTATTTGTGGTGATTCTGCTGTGTTTTTTTTTTCCTACTCAAAGCTGATTTTAATGATGATGATGATGATGATTGGAAGAAAAAAGGTGTGAAAAACAACGCTCTTACCTTTGACTTACTTCTTTGTATCCCCACTGCTGAGATAGAATTCATTATGTCCAAGTTTGATTTAGACTGCAATAAGTTACTCGTAAATGAATCCATGTTCAATAATGATGTGTTCATTTGTATTACGTATATGTAGACCATGCATGGGCAACCTACGGCCTGCGGAGACCCTTGAAATCTATAATTATCATATAATTAAAAATTTAAACTCCCAAATCATTCTATTAAAAGTTACCCATCAGTATAAAAAAATCATAAATGATAATTCGGTTGTTTAATTGTATGGTATATAATAAGTACATTTTGCAAATATATAATTAGGGCTCATGGCCCGCAGTCAGTCTTGGAAAACATAGTTTGGCCCACAAGTGAACAAAGGTCCATGATGTAGACAAACGGACGTACAAAAAGGTTATTCAGTAATTATTTTCAATATTTCATATCTATCTTTGGAGAGACAAGGAAATTACAACTCCTATAAAAAAACTATACGGAAATGACGGATCCTTCCTCATGAAAGGAGTGCTAAAGAGATCTCTTTCAATGTTCATACATATGTATATTTCATGATTATTTTTCCTTCCCTCAAGGAGATAATTATTAATTAATTATTTTTGTTTTTCCTGGTGGGTCATTAATCATGAGCATAGTTATGTATCATTGAGGCTGTTTGTTGTGCGTATGTACAACAATTGAATGGGTGAGTAGAGAGTTGAACTCTCAAAATGCAATGGATATTGTACATTTATGAACCTTTGTTCGATGAGCATTCATTTATTTACATTGCACTCAAGGGTGCAAAATAATAACAATAATAATAATAAATATCTATTTAGTAGGCAATGCAAAAAGGCTTTGCAAATACTTACATACATAGTAAATAGTCCATTCAAAAAAATTATACTACTATGAGCAAAAAATACAGAGGAATTTGAGTTTAATTACTTTGGGATTATGATAGAGATTTTTTTTTATATGTTGGCACCTCTGTCATTGACATATGTGCCAATTTACACGTCAACATATTCATGTGTCTTTGAGAACTATGTCCTTTTGTGAATAACCTTAATTTAATTGTTTGATTTTTAAAATGACCCAAAAAGATGATGACTCAAATCCAATTTAGAGAAGTGTTGATGAAGCTTAAAAAAGTTACAATGAATATTTTTTTAAGACTGTATTTTGGGTAAAATTTGAGAATCACTGATTTATTTTTTGAGAATCACATAGTCTATTAACCTCAGGAAAAACGTACCATTTAATTTTCTAATTTTAATTGCATTTCTTAACTTAGTAGTTATTGTTCTATAATTATTATTCACTTAATTAAAAAGTTGTAAGTGTTTTGAAAATCGGGGAAAAAAACGTTGACACAATATGTGCATGGCATGGGGGGGGGGGGGCTGGACTACTTTTGAGGGGAATGAAATGAATTTTGAATATTAAATAAAGATTCCTGATATTTTTTGCCCAATCCGACGAAAATTTTTTTAGTACATAATAGAGTGTACTCGTACAAGTAACGACTCCGTTACTTTAATAAATGTAACTTTTTTTCTTTCATAAAAAGGTGGCAGAATAAAACGGAGTAATGAATTTGAGCCGTTCGAATACATTAACTAAAGATATACAAAGCAATGCATGATAATTAATTAATCTATGATGACTTATGAGACAATCAGAAATGAGGCTGATGGAATGTAACTAAAACTAAAGTTGCTTTTAGGAACGGAGTAGCGGTCATTTTTTTGTTTTTGTTTTTGCAAAACGATTTTTCGAAACCAATGGGAAGATAATCAAATTTATTACTTAATTACTGAAATGGTGTTAGAATGGCGTTACTATGAACGTTACTTTTACTTCCATTAATTATCTCTTTACTTATACCACCCCCCCCCCCCCATACATCATTTTTTGGAAGTTGATGAATGAAACACAATTATTGTAGGATTAAAATTAATTAATTAAAACCATTGTTTCTTTTCCTGATGGGATTCACCATCCATTATAATCTGAAAGTGAGAGTTTGGGTCAACTAATTAATTGTTATTGTTATGATTAAATAATTATTTATTTAGAGTGATTGAGGGGATTCGCTTACTACCCCCATCATTTGCCCATTCAATCGTTTGTCTATTGTACACTCAATGTACATTGGTAACCGGTAACTTTTAACTCAGATGTACTTTATAATATGTACAGATAATGGCGTCAGTCAGTGCTTCTCGAACTTTTTCTTTCCTAACAGATGACTTTTTTAATATTTTTGTGGAGGTAAAGTCAAATTTTTTTTTTAAATTTCTGGGTTGTTTTTTTTTCACAAATAATACACCGAAAATAGAGAATCATATTAAAAATCCATTTGAAATTGCTTCATGCCCCTTCCCCCATGAGGGCACACCCACACGTTAAATAGATTTTGCTGTACATATATACATATATATCCGCTTTAAAAATCTGATAAATATAAGGATCTGATCTGATTTGTAGCTCTACACATCTACACACAAACACATAAATTATATTATATTATAATTGAACAAAACATTCCAAATCTCAATATTCAATCTTAAAAAAATAAATAATGAAAGGTCCATCTTTGTATGTATGTATAGGGTGCACAGGTTCTATGTATGTAGTATGTACAGATAATAATTAAGTTTCTCACTGAGGGCAACAGTATGTATGATTGTAGAGAAGAATATCAACAACAACAACAACCTCCACGACAACAACAACAACAACAAATACAACAAGGATCAGGTTCGTCTCTTTGATTCTAGGTGTACGCTTTTTTGTTTTGTTTGTTTGTGACTCTTGGAAGAAGAAGAAGAAGAAGAAGAAAAAGGAAAAAAAAACCACATTTTTTTAGCTAAAGGAATTTCACATATTTTTTTTCTTCTTCTTCTCTGTGTACACCACCTATGCTGCTGCTCTTGCCAGAGCAGACACTATGCACCTAACAGCATTATTATTATATACAAAACGTAGGTACATTTTCTTAACATTTATTATTTAACCTTTCTCGTCCTCTTCCCTTCGTCCTCTTCTTCCAGCAAGGCAGAAGAAGAAGAAGCGTCATTAAAAACATTATTATTTTTCTACATGTTTTATTACAGGATAACTCAAAGGAAAGGAAGGAATGAAGAATAATAATCATAATAAAACGAGGACAATAATAATATTATATGTCCCTTCTTCCCCTCTTTTAACTTTAAAGAATTTATAACGGGTTTTTCTCACATGTCATTATCATTCATTATTTATGACGTCAGTTGCAAGCTCTTAAAGTTGTTCACATACGAACTCAAACAAAATATATTTTATTGAGTAAAAAGTACTGAACAAAAAACAAGAATAACATCTAGGCACTCATTCTACATATAGACTCTAGTGTGTGCCTCAAACTCTAGGGAGATACTTCCATAAGGGACATTTTATAAAAAAATATTTTTATACAAGAAAAACTTCTTGGATTAAAAAACAACAAACGTATTGAAAAAGACCAAAAGTACGGTTAAAGTAGGGAAAAAATTGGAAAATTATTGACTTTTTAAGAGTAAACAGGATCTTTTCTTCTTTTTTTCTTCTTCCATTATTGCCATTATATAGTTATTTGATATAAATATGAAAAGTGGGTATTGAATTGAATTGCTGTTGTATTATAACTTTGGAATATTTTTTGAAAATTGTCTTTTATTATTACAAAATTATTACAAAAATGCTAAAAATAATAACAAACGTTATTAAATTTTTTAAAAATTGACTGATTTGTTGCCTATCGATTTGTTTTTCCAAAAATCTGCGTTATTTTATAAAAAACCAATATTTATCGAGCTCTAGTCTAATCTTTCTCATGCAAAGAATCAAAAAATATACAAAGTTCTTCCAAAAATTATCTAGACAACTAATGATATATATATAAAACCAAGATTATTCCAAAACAAATTCCAATAACATAGAATGTGACACATAAATATGCTCAAATGCTTGAGAACCAATTCAAAAAGTTTAAGAATCACTGATCTACATCGCTGTAGTTGATTTTCTTTTTTTTAAATTGGACAGGGTTAGGGGCAAAAAGTACCTATAAAAAAACACACAAAACAAAAAAGCTTCAATCACTAATGGATTTGTAGAATTTGCAGCCTTGATCTTTATATGTACATAACATATGTATCAAGTCAACAAGAAATCAAGTTTATCAGAAGTATTACAAAATGAGTGTGAACTGTTCTGAAATAATAATTCAAAAATGAGTTAGAACTGACATCATATTCTTGTTGAAGACATTCTCGTTCATTTGTATTGATAGGTTATTTCGATATATTAAATAATGACTCCAATAAAAATTGCAACTATATTATAGGAGTCAAAAAATACCAGCCACAATCAAGAATAAAAAACATCTGGTATTTCTGAGTATGTAGTTACTATTACTATGATTCATAGGCATCATGATAGCCGATGTAGTTGATTCTTAATAGCTCTTACATAAATGAACTCGTTTTAGACAACTACAACTAAATAAACCTCTTGGGCTATGAAAAAGATGGACGTTCTTTCAGGGACCGTATCGGCTCTATGTGTAGTTGACACATTTATCCGATTGCTCTATTGGATAGACAACAATCCTTGTTTTCTTGATATAAAATGACATTTTAGCAAAAACTGGCCGCAATAGGTCTTAAAATGACTCCAAAATACTTGGCCGTTGTATTAATGAAGATCAAAAACTGAAAAGTGAATTTTCTCCTTTTCAATATTTGAAAAAAAAAAACCTTGATATCTTGTTGACTTGACATATATATATATAGATTCAAAACCATTCATTGATTCCTCTCTTTTGATCCACATTTTTTGTTTAGTTATTTATTATTCGTTATAACTAGTTGATTTGGAGTATAATTAAAATCAAAATAAAAAGAGAGTAACTCTCTTAGACATTATTATTTTATATTATGTTTGTATACACATTAGTCCATTGAGGGATCAAACCGTTGACCCAGATAGGCCGAATCAAGAGGAGGAGGAGAAGAAGAAGAAGAAGAAGAAGGTAGTAGTGAGAGAAGTTGCCAAGAAATATTGATGTATTGGATTTTAATAATATAGTTATTCACCTCACTGAGTTGGTTGTGGAGTAACCATCAGAGTAATAACAATCAAAAAATTCATAGTATATATACATAAATCGTTTATGATTTTCTGTTATATCAAGGTAAAAAAAAAAGAAGGTATATGTGGAGAGCAGTCCAACCGAACAAATTTTCCATTTACTCGACAAAGCCCTTGAAACCGGAGTCTGCTATGATTATTATTATTATCATTTAACCATCAATTATTTTACTTCTTCACTAATCCATTCCTCAAAACTCCTCAAAAACATCATTGCAGGGATCAATGCTCATAACAACATGGATCCCCCATATGGCGGCTGTATGCAAATGAGGATCCTTTACCTCTATTACTCTCTTCTTACGAATTGTAAGCGTTTCAAGTGAATTCATTCAAGGGGTGGTCATTTGAAGCACAGCACAATCTACCTATGTACATATTATGTTAGTGAAATATGTATTTTATTTCAGGGAATCAGGGGTTTTGAATTGACGTCGTCGGTAGGACTCATGTTTGTAAAAGGATTTTTGATACCTACCTATGTGCATTTGTGTTAAAATAGTAAGTAATTGAATTTCTAGGAAAGAACCTTTTTTTTTCTTTCTTTGAGTATAAAGGTGCGTAAATGCTTTGGATATCAATAATTTTAATTAGACACGTAGTTCACAAGGAACATCCCGTTAAAGTTATATATATATATATATATATATACATACATGCCATAAATCAGAGCTAGGGACCTCTACTCGCCACAGCGAGCCAAGTCACACATACATTCAAATAAAGTTGTGCCTTCAGACGAAACTCGAAGATGATGAAAAACATTGGTCTTTGAGGAGCACCTTGACTCGTCGTGACTACACTTTAAACTTGTAGTAAATACCTTACAAATGAAACATTCGATAAAGAGTTAAGGTTTAATTTTGTTACTCATATCATGGGGCCCAGACAGAGCCCCTTACTCACAACTGACCATATACTCGACTTGGACTCCAAGTTGTTATAAGAGTCAAACTTGACTCTGACTCAGTATTATTAACCTACATTTTGAAATGCAATATAAAATCCTGAGAGTAGAGACTTATATTATAGAGACGTATATTTTGGAAGCTCAGACTTTCAAGAGAAAAGACTCATACTCACAACTAAATGTGAAAAGATTCAGACTTGAAATAGCAGACCATGATTCTTACTGAGGGGTTGAATTGTAGCAAGGAAGAACATTTTCTCTTTGCTATAATTTGATCCATTATGAATACAGTTACCTTGTGTAAAGTACGATTTTTCATTTGAAGACCCTTACTATTGTAATATGTTTGTACAAAGTAAACTTTTTTGAACATTCGCATGCAAAAACGATAAAAATGCTAGTTCGTGGAACGAACATTATCTTTGATTAATTAATTATTATATGTATGTTCCACAAGGGCCAACCCTCGAAGTCATTTATTTAGATACTTACATATATATGTATATAATATATTCAATGTTGAAATCGGATACAATATAAAATTAATTTCCACAATTTAATATCCTAAAGATCCATTCATTCTTCAAGTTCAGTAATCTTTTTTTTTTTTTTTTAAAAAAAAAATAATAGCAATAAATGAATAGAGCTGTAATTAAATATGTGCACACGTAGGTAGTCATTTATTCATGTTACGCAGAAATGCGTCATAATTCATGTACATATATATTATATATATATATGCTCTAATGATGATTATTATGGAATGGAATGAGGAGAAAGGATGAAGGGAACAGACGTACATACTACGCAAATGTCGCTGTTGTTGTTGTTGTTGTTTTGTGTTACTACATGGTGTAACCATGGAGTACCAAACATACATCGTTTAATCAATATTCCCGTTCAATATACATATACATATGTATGTACAATGATTCACATCTGTCTCTATGTATTTGTAGGTTTCGTTCTTTTCTTCTTATCTAGATAGATAGAAATACTATATACACTGCGCGTACTGCAATTATATTATGTTTCTAGTCCCTGTTCAAAATATGTTCGATGTAGTTTCATATTGTACATATATATATATATATATATATATATGTATATATATGTATAAATATAGAGAGCCCCAACACCCATCGATATTACGAATCATATGTAGATTGGAAAAATTATCATAAGGTTGCTAAATAATTATTCTTATTTTACATACTTTGACATGACTATAAAAGAGAGAGAGAGGAAAGAACAGACTGTATAACAATAAGAGAATTGTAGAAATATATATATATATATTATAAGCCTTAACACGGCACATAAATTTGTGGCCAATATTTTTACAGTACAAACAAAAAACCCGAGTAACAAGGGTTAATCAAAGCAGTCAACTTTGAGTCACCTTACCTCCAACCATCGAATTCCTATGGCTTTAGATTGCATTTTGGCCTCAAAATCAAAATTCTCCTCGGAGGACCTTCGAAAAAAACTATAGCTTTTCAAGTTCAATATGGGACTAAGCAAATTCAATATGAGAATAAATAAACTGAACTTGAACTTGCTTAGTCCCATATTGAACTTGCTTAGTCCCATATTGAAATTGCTTAGTCTCATATTGAACTGGAAAATGTATAGAAGGGCAATGGAACTATGTCCTTTTCTGGCCCCTGATTCTCTTGACTGAATCTGATGCTCCGTCAAACGGTTGAACAAATAGAGAGACTCTCACTAGATAAATATAAATATTTTTTTATATTTCTTTTTGCTGCATCATCAATGTTAAGAAAAGTGACTTGTTAACTCGTACAAACAGAGTTGTTGATGATGAAATGGGATGATGTTGAGTGAACTATTAGGCAGTTAATTTCTTCTTCCTAATTTCGTTTGCTTACATTGTTTGTACATAGGTAGATAAGTAATTTCAAAAAATTAAAGACAGTATTTATGTATTTTGGGATTTTATTTTCTAGCCACATTTTTTTCTTTTTTTGTGTTTATTTTGCAAAAAATCATTGGATGATGCACAAGGAAATTCCATTTCACTTTTTTTGTATTCTTTTTTTTTTTTGAATGTTTTTCCTTCTTTCTTTCTTTCTTTCTAAATCTACAACCATGCATCCATCATCTCTGTAACTCATGACAGATGTCGTTGCTGCAATTTAACTCTATTTGTTTCGTATTATGTGATTTTTTTTTTCTTCAAATAGGTTTACAAATATGACTATAGTCATATTTGTACGTTTTATTTATTTCCTCCTCGGAAATGATAAGAGAAATTATACTCTAAATAATAATTTTTGTTTTTTTATAAATTCTATTTCCTTCTTCTTCTTCTTATATTCTATTTATATTTGTATATATATATAAGAAACCTGAATGTAATTTGACATTTTTTTTACCAATGCTGTTGTCAAATCCTCATCATTTGAGACGAAGATATAAGTCAGTCTTTGAGGGATCGAGATCAAGAAGGGAAAGAAAGTGTATATATTTTTTTTAATTTTTAATTTTGTTACTTTGCCCTTAGTGTTGACACTACTCAGACTTTGAAACAGCTGATGAGACGAGAGCAATGCCAAGACGACTTTGAGGGATTCAGACCACGAAAAAGAAGAAGTCCTCCTTTCTAAATTGGTCACGAGACGGATTTCAAGCTGTTCTCAGGATAATTAGTGGAAAATATTACACTTGTAACTGCTCTATGGTTACATATATATATATATATATACATACGTAGGAACAACACAGTCAAACTCCGCTCGCTCTAACTACATGTCATTTCCCCTCCAGAAGAAGGGTCTTTAATGACGCTCTGTGAATAGTATTGTCCCTCATCACCGACTCAAAGGGAAAGACAAATTATCATTCTAATTAAATCTCAATTATATCATTACTTTTTTTATATATATTTATTGTGGAGACAGAGGAGCACTTATTGCATTTAACTATTAAGTAGTAACTTTGGATTCGTTCTTGAAGAAATGGAAAAGAGACTTTGAAGGCATTCAAATATTTACTTTATAATTAACCTCCTAGTAAATTATTTAATGGTTTGATAGCCAATTTATTTAGCATTGAACACAAAGAGATTAAAGTTGCAGTCCATTTTCAAGTTCAATATGGGAATAAATAATAAAAAACAATATTCATGAAAATATTTAAGATACTAATACATTTTATAATTAATGAAAATAAAAGAATAAGGTGAGACGAGGAAGTTTCAAAGAGGATACGTGAATGCTTAAGAAAAGCAAAGGATGTATATGGAGGACCAGTAGTACATGTAATCGGTAATGCTCCAGCAAACTCCAGGATTGAAGATGCTTTGAATGAAGAAGAGTATTCAATTCATTAAATTTTAAAACTTGGGCCTTACAGTCCCTTGCTCAATCCAATTGAACATATTTGGTCAATTTTGAAAGCCTTTGTGAAAAGAGAATTAGCTAGAAAAATTGACAATATTTTAAGAGCTGATAGGAATGATTGAAGCATTTCGGAGCAAAGATCAACAACAGCTTAACTGGAACACTTAATTGAAGAAGGACTAAATGAAATTACCTCAATGATTTGTAATAATTGTATTGCTAGCATCCAGAATCGTTTTGTATATATAGATGTGATTAATTTTGTTGACATGAGATTCTAATAAATTTATTATTATACTAAATTTCATGAATATTGTTCTTTATAATTTATTCCCGTATTGAACTTGCTTATTCCCATATTGAACTTGCTTGTTCCCATATTGAACTTGAAAAGGTATAGATGGACCCTATTATTTTATTGTTATTATAATTATTATTATTTGATTGAAAATTTTAAGACTCCCACATTACGATTATTTACCCATGTTCATGTACAGCAATAATATATCATGTGAGACTGTCAAATGTCAGAAACGCGTCACTAAGGGAAGAGAACTGGGTCCCTCCCCCTCTCCCCCCTCTCCCCCCCCCCACACACACACCAAAAAAAAAAGTATTATATATATGTATATATACTATGGTATATAGTTAATGTTAAATGTTATTGATTTGGCTTATAATTGACTCTCTGCTTGAGTTGAAACGAAATCGTGAACTTTAGTCATTTTGAAAGTGACTTTAAAGTGGATGATTTATACTGAGGAAATGCTTGTCTCATTGAATTTATTTATATAATATCAATACATTTGATTGAAATTAGACTCTTGATTTTATGTTTAAATTTTAATAATAATAATAATCAGTCAATAAATGTGTCAAGTCAACAAGAAACCAAGTTTATGTCAAATATTTCATAAATGAGTGTGAACTGCCTTCATATTCTTTAAAAAAATATCTTTCCTTTGTATTAATAGGTTATTTTGATATATTAAATAAAGACACCACCAATAATTGCAACTTAATTATTGGAATCAAAAAATACTGGCCACAATCAAGAATAAAAAACATCTGGTATTTCTGACGATGTACTGATTCATAGTGAGCATGATAGTGGATTAAATTGATTCTAACTAGCTCTTAAACAGATGATGAACTGGTTTAAGCCAACTGCAACTACAGAAATCTCCGGGGCTATGAAAAAGATGGACGTTCTTTGTGGGACCAACTAGGCTCCTTTTCCAGTCGACACATTTATCCGATTGCTCTATTGAATAAACAACAGTCCCTGGTTTCTCGATATAAAGTGACATTTTAGCAAAAACCCATACGGTATAGGTTTGAAAATGACTCCGAAATATTTGCTGTTGTATTTATGAAGATCAAAAACTGAAAAGTGAATTTTTTCCTTTTCAATAATTAAAAGCAAACTTGCTTTCTTTTAGACTTGACACAAATATAAATGAATACGTTTTGTATTTTCCTTCAGACAAACGTTTGATGATTGCATTTATTATACATTTATATATATATATTCCTTTCTAAATTCAATTTGACTTAATTCATCAAAATATATATATATAATATGTTGAACTGCAACTCATGCTGACTCTATTTAGAAAATTACATATATGTATAATGAATATATATATGGGGGGGAGGGAAATAAAAAGACATGGGAAATCATTTCCGCCCATTTATCGTCTCTCCCTTTTCCGCAACTCGAACAAAAATGCAATCCAATTTTTATTATTATTATTTTTTTTTATAAAAATAAAGGATTATATATATATATATATATATATATGTATAGTATATAATTTTTTTGCACACACGCTGATTTTTTAAACATGTCTACATAGGAGAGAAAAAAAATAGTTATTATTATTTTTTTTTTTTTACTTTTACAAAATTCCTAAATATATTATTAAATTAAAACTTAATCTGTTTTCTTTTTAGGTCGAACGAATGATAATAATGGTGTGAAATATATTTTTCTTAAATTATTATTCGTCAAAATAGAAATATTATTATTATTATAACTAATAACAATTTCCTACTGTGATGTTGGGTAGGAGTTTAGTCAAAGAGAAAAAATTAACTATCTGATAAATTGTTTTCTTTTCTTGGAAGCATACATATTTACACATATGTGTAATTGACCTATGTGTATATTGTGTCTACAAAGTAACGGTCGGAGGTAGTAGTAGACCTCAAAGAGTTTTTTGAGTGGTGAATATGGAAGGGTCATGGGTACATTGAAGTTCTTAGACCCAATGGTGGCAAATATGTAAAAATTAAATATGTATTAAAATTATGCATTAAAGGCTTTTCTTTTTTGGTGGTTGTTGTTGTTGTTATTCACCTCCTTCAAAAGGTGTAGACAAAAAAATAGGAAGTGTTTCATTAAAGCCACAAACAAAAGTTATCTCATTGTGAAGTAATTTATATGAATTTTTTTTATACTGATAGCTTGCTATGTTGTTGTTTTAATAATATACATACATACATACATACACAAGATAGGATGAATACATTAAAAAAAAAATGAAGGCTTTGAAGTCTCAAGGAGGAAATGAATGAACGCCGAAAACCCATGATTGATTACATTTAATCTTAATAATCATATTACAGCAGCAAACGAAAGAAATAAAAACATCTATAAAAAACACACACACACACACTCAAATGGTTTTGAAACTAACCTTTAAAGGTATGTACGTAATGAAAAAAAAAATACATTTTTTTTTATAAACTACACATGGTAACACATCTGTGAATGCTTGTATCCATTCAGCATTGAAGTACTATACTTTGATATTCCAATTAGGTATATATATATATATATATATGTACAAACACTCTTTAAAAATTGGATTCTGTGGGCCTAGTCTACATACTTCCGTCTCCTCCCTTTGCAAAGTCATGTATAAATGCTTTATTTAAAAAAAAAAAAAAAATTAAAGCTGCCTCTATGTTGCAAAAAAATAAATAATTATAAATTATTTATGTCAAATTCACAAATAAATGCACCCCGAACATCACAGAATCAAATTATTTGGTGTAAAAAGACACCAAATATTAAGAAAATAACCAGTGCTAAATATTAAGTTGTAGATATCAGCTGTTAAGGAGCTATAAACCCATAATTCAAGCCCTTCTTCGGTCCACATTTTTGTTTTTTTAGTATCTCAATGTTACACCTTTTGCTTTTAGTTTTTAAGACTTTGGAAACTCCAATTTATAGATTTGTGCCCAGTCATTTTACGGGGTGATAAATTCAAAAATTTATCGATATTAAAAAAAAACGACTTAGAAAAAATGATTTTTTTTTTGGATTGAGCATGGAGTATCTTGTTTGGCTGTAAAAACAATTGCAAAAATCCTATAGCCTTAAAACTTTAATGCAAGCTAATTTCCTAATTATAATTGTACCTATGTATACATATATATATAAATGGTTATTTTCTTTTAACAGTCAGGATAAGCTCCCAAAGTTGGACTATTTACTAATTATACAATTTCATATTCTACTTTCATTTTTATCAAAATACATTTGAACATAATATTATGGTTGAATAACTTTTTTAGTTCAATACCTAATCTTTAAAAATTATTTATACTAATTTTCTATAAAATGTATTTGTAGCGACATATATGAAGGGGAAACAAGGAAGGGGAAAAAAATGCACCGCATATAACGCGCAATTTCTACAGATTTTTTTTTATAATGACTCATGCTAGAGAAGAGAGTTTGGAATAGGGCTTAAGAGACTTTTTCCTCGGACAAATATTCTTAAGATGTTTTCATAACATGTCTATTGGACAACTATGATAGTCAAACAGATTTCAACACATTCCAGGACTCAGATATATGTATGTACACAAGAAGTCTGAGTTCTTCAGAATTACCAGACTCTTTGTGTGTACTCTTAATATTATATATGTGAGGTCCACGTCTCGTAATGATTGATTTTTACTGCCTATCAATACCATTTAGGTAGGAATTTGTGATTCACACCAAATACCCATGAGGTTACTGTCTCTTAGAAAAAAAAATGAAATTAAAATTAGGATATTTCTAAATTTTATAATTAGAGGCAAATTTAAAAAGAGGATTGACTGAGAAACTTGATGTTTCTCATTTGCAACTTACTCAATATCCATTATTAATGGTATTCACTCTTTGCACTTAACAAATATCCTTAAAGGTAGGGCCTTGATCTAACCTTATATTTTACAAAGTAGCACCCTCATTGTTAAAAAAACACTTTGCTTAAATAGTAATAGTAATTTATGATCAACTATCGAAAAGTAAAAAATATACTAGTAATGACAAAGGGTAATTGAAATATATAGAAATTATTTTTAAAAACTGTCACAAAAATTATGACTTAATATAAAAAAGTAGTGAGGAGAAGGAAAGTGAATTGACATTAAAAGAGTACACAGTTCTCAAAGTATTCTTATTCAAAAGAGCATACTAAGCATATTCAAGGGGGGCCTTAGGTTGAAGACCCTTGCTTGTAGATTTATATCTTTGCGCTCCAGTTCCTGTATCAAAATTAATATTATTTGTAATTTGATATATTTCGAGACTTTTTGACCTACAAATGTTGTTAACCCTTAAAATACAGGTTGTTTTACTAGACACATAGTAATAATCGGGTCTAATAAACCTCGATATTTGCTCAATAGTTTCTCTACAAAAGTATTTTCTTCTATAAAATATATCGTATGTATTATCGTTATTAATTAAGTAGATGAAAAACATATTTGTTTTTAACAATTTTTTTTTATTATAATGTATTTTAAATTTAAACAATTAAAAAAAGGGACTAAAACTCACTTAATATAAAATTTATTTGCAATCTTTTGAGCATTGACAAAGTCTTTTGATGGTGTTCGTATATGCGATGGTAAGGGACGGGAAGATTTTGACTTTATTGGCTGCATATGTCCACAAATCTTTAGAATCTTGAAGTTCAAAGCAGCCAAAAGTAGAATAGATCTCAATTCGAAGTGAAGAATAGGCTTATAATTTGTAATTCTATTTGCATATAGAAATTTAGCGCTTAAAGGGGAATTGTGGATGGCTTTAACTCTAGCAGAGGATTCACCCTTGCTAAGGCCATATAGGATTATTCCTTTGCAATATCTTTAAGCACCATCTCCTTCCATCCCTCGAACATTGAGTTTTCGATATAATATTTTTATATCTTCATACCCTCACAATCAACAAAGGCGTGGATGGTTGAATTAGAAAGTAGCCCAGAGTCCTTGCATCGTAAGTGAAATTAAATCAAGTAGGCCGATATCTGAATCTTTTTTTTTTCAAAAATGAGTGTAAGGAATCCATTAGTTGTTTTTGTTTTTTTTAGGGTTTAGGACAGCTTATGTATATGCACGCGTTTGATGAAAGGGGAAGTTTAATTTGTAAAATGTAATGGAGTTTGTTTTTTCATTTCTGTTCTTTTTTTTTTTTTTTACGTCATTCTTTTTATGACTTAATCATGTTGTAAGTTTACGAATTATATGTATATAAGTAACGTTTTAAGTACGTCAGAACAGCCCGGATCCACAATTTACCGTACCCCTAAATTAAACAAAATAAATATATATATACATACATTTATTAGATACAAGAGACCTTCAAGACTATGACGACGATGTATGTACATTAAACATAGTTACATTAAATTATGGGAACGTCATAAAGTTACTCTAATTTTACTTAGTAATTTCGTTCTTTTTATAGACAAACATGGATATAGCAAAAAAATTATTTTAACGTATTTATTTTCTTCCGTTTTATATATATATATATATACATAAACTTTTATATATGTGTATATAATTTTGCGAAACGTACCTTGGCATCGATAAAACTTATTTAAGCCTGCACATATAGTATTTAAAAAAAAAAAAATGTTGAAAAAGAAAAAATAGCTAAAATATGTATCTAAATTAAGTATAAAATTAATATTCCACATTTTGCATAAATTATTTGACATGTTTATTAGATGGGAATTAGTAGTGCCAAATGACTTCTTAAGTATATTATTTTTTTTCTTTTTTGCAATCTGTACAAAATTATAATGTGTAGATAGCTTAAGATTGTCTAATTTATGAATGTTTATTACAAGTAAGTAAAAGAGACATACACACACACAAAACAACTTTTAGCATTGACTATTGCACAAGTCGGTAGGGAAAAGGAAAAAATAGGAATTCTAGGCTCATTCACTCCTTAAGAAGAAAAAAAATACAATTGAAAACAGATGTCAGGGTTTGATACGAGCTAGGTATGATTCCGGGGTAGCACCACCATTTTCAAATTAAGATAGCTCCCTGAATAAAGGCCAAATTGGCCTTAGTTCTTTTGCATCTGATCCGTCTTAATCTCTTACGTCCTCTGGTTTTTAATTTTTTTTTAAAGCCACTCCTTCATGGAGAAAAGGCCGGGGAAACACAATTTTGTTGTTAATTTTTGGTCGGGGTTTCATATAACATTTTCATATAAAAAATGACATTTTTTTTAGTGGAAAAGTGAGATTTTTTTGAATTGAACGCTTGATGCTTCATGCAATGAAGGCTGTTGAGAGTACCTTCAAGGTCACATATCCTCTCCTCTGGCCTTGCTTTTCGGTGTCATTCGCCAGGTGTCATCAGGGTAGCTGACCTTTGCCTTGCAAGGTTCAGGCCATGAAAACACGGGCAGAACTGAGTAAGTAAGAATGAATGAATGTAATGAGAATACAAGTGGAACAAAAAAGAAGGATGGCCTCCAAGAAGGCCGGAAGAATGCAGAATAACTAGAAAAGGGCAAAACAAGGCCGCAAAAAAAGAGAGAAAGGAAAAAACCGCCCATTTCTCACAAAGACTGGTGTTACCCCGCTTATGCAGTACAAATCATTTCTATAAGGACTATAAGCTTTTTAGCATATCTACATATTTATCCAATAACTTCTAACTCCTCTAATGTTGTTCCTAAAGGTTTTGCATTGATGATGTTTATATTTTCAACTTTGTTTGTAAGTACTACTATAGCAAAAAATAGCGGGAAATTTGAGTTTTTAGTTGTTGTTTTTTTAAGTTCTGATAGGGAGTAATATTTTTGTTTTTTAAGTAGTTGTTACTGGCAAATGACATGTCAAAAATTTCAATTTGTGTTTGAATATTTATTTGTTTATTGAACCCCTGACAAAGGACAAAAAATGTATTATTTAGGGTTGACACATTTTTGCCCTTGACTTAATTATGCACTTGAAGCTGATTTGACTTAGGCATTACAAAGCTTAACAGTACTTTCATGCATCTGTTTCTTTTCAATTGAACTATGCATGCGTCCCTTTTGTGAACAAAATAAATGTAATTTTTCATTTTTTTTTAAAAACGTATAAAAAATGATGATGACACAAGTGCAATTTAGATTTGAAATGAATACAATGAATATTCCAGACTGTATATTCTTTTGAAATTTTGAGAATTTGTGAATTATTTCGCGAGATATATTAGCTATTACTCAAAAAACCGATCATATGGTTTTTAATTAAATAGCATATCTAAAAACTCAGCAGTTATTGCTCTGTAATTATTCAATTAGTACAAATTTTGTAAGTGTTTTGCAAATTGAAAAAAAAAAACCAAAAACGTTGGAACATGTGCATTGCATATGAGAGGAAGAGGGGGGGCTAGCTACTTTTGAGGGGGATGAAATGAATTTTGATAAATAATGAAATAAAGATTTTTTTATCTTATTCCCGATATTTTTTGCTTATAGTTGTATTATTAAATTTAAGCATAGAGCGAAAAAAACAGCATCAACAAATTTTGAGCTATGACTCCCAATTCCCTCATGACCAATTAACAAAGCTCAATTGGGATTTGTATAAATATTTAGTGCATAGTTGGCTTATAACATATCTACATAAAGTTATATATGTACTATGAAAAAAAACAAAAACGATGCTATTTCTATTAACTTTTTTTTTTCTTCTTTGAAAGTGGTGAAACGCCTTAAGAAGAAAATGATTTGATTGGCTTGTTATTCAAACACAACAATGGACTATTGAGTCTATGTATATAACAAATTAGGTAAGGCAAAAAATCCTTGTAAATCAAAATTTATTACGTAGCTTTGATTGTAAGGTTGAAAAAGAATAGACAACTCCTAAACTCCTTCTTAATTTTTAAAAGATTTTGTGCACAAAAAACAAACACAGAAAAAAACAAAGGTACTGAAGGGAAGAAAAAGTATCTATAGGTATCTGTCTTTGTTCCTCGATTCCTACAAGTTTCACAACATTGTCTCAGATCCAAGAGCAACTTGCGGATTTATAAAATACTTTTTATAAAAAAGCCAAAAACCACATCATTTCATTTTCTCTCTCTCTCTCTCTCTCTCTTGACGACAATATATGTACTTCTATATATATATTGTACAAAATATCTGATGTGTATAATTTTTAAAGGACTTAGTAGGTACATAATATGTTATACACTGAAAAAAATAATATTTTTTTTTTTGCCAAATTTTTTTTGTATATATATATATTATAAAAATATTATAAGAAAATAAAATTGAATGCATTTATTTAATTTTTTTTTAGAGAGAAACCACTAATTCCACTGCATTGCCAAATGGTGATGACGATGGATAATATCTTCTTCTTCTTCTTTTTATTTTTGAATAATGGTTAAATAATTACATACATACATACATACATATGTACACATAGTATGTATTGGTCTTTTAAAAAACAAAACATTGCCCCAAATTCAATTCTCTCAGACAGACATGTGTGCAGCATGGAACAACGGAGGAAGTCAAATATTATTATTAATACTTGTAGTAGTAGTAATAATAATAATAAAGAAAAAAACAATAATACTAATTATCTAAATCCACTAGCGCAATTTGCAAATATCTACGTATGTATTTAGAATTGCACAGAGTGGATATGAATCTATGCTCGTTGAGTGAGAGACGACGCGGATTTCACAGATGTACTTTTCTTTTTTCTTTTTTTTTGTATTGCTCTATAAAAATATTAATTCATAATAGGGAAAATGAATAATGATTCTTTAGATATATGAGTAAAAAATACCAGGGATTTTTTTTGTGTCTTTTATTGTAGAGATGCCATTATTGACTTATTTTAATAAGTGTTTTAAAAATTGGAAATAAAAAACAACAACAACAACAACATTGACACATGTGCATCCACCTTTTGAGGGAGTTAAAATAAACTTTTAAATGATTAAATAAAGATTTTTCAAATTCCCGATATTTTTTGCCCATATGTGTTATTCATAAAATTTATGAAGTGAGTAGTAGATTTAGAGGTAGATTTCATTCCTTGACATAGTCTGCAATAGAGGGAAGTGAGAGAGCAAAATATCAATGGTATATAGATTCACATAGATACAAATTATATTTTTATTTATACACTAGAGACATCTCTGAAAGATCTTTTGTGTATGTACGTTTTGATTAAGGTCGTTTAGGATTTTTTATTTTTTTTTATATGACGTGTCGTTTTGCCCATAAATGGTTCTATTTCCATGTAGATAGATTGTTTTTTTGTTTTTTTCTCATGGTTAGACCATAACTTATATGGATATATATATATATATATATACTTGTCGACCAATACATTTGTATACAACCAACAACCTCTGAGCAGAGAGATTTCAATATTGAAATGAAGAAGAAAAATGGTAGAAGATTTGTATCTTTGGTATTTTTTTATTATTATTATTATTTTTTTTTTTTGCAAATTTGGTCTCATCAGGGGGTTTGGTAGCTCTCCCTTTGTCATTTTCAAAAGACTAAGCCTCAAAGACAATAAATAGTATACTTATACAAGAATCTCACTTATAAAAACGAAACACAACAAAGACAGCTGTGCTTTGCTCACTGAATTCCATTACAAATGTTAGAGTATATATAACATTTCGTATTAGAGGAAAAAGGAATGTGCGTCCCTGGAAGGCCGCCTCTTGTTTTTATTTCATGACACCTTTATTTGTTCCTCATTTACAGCAAATGTTTAAAAAATGTTAAATGTGACTTTATAACACAAACTGTTTTGTAGTGTTACTATCTAAATCTTGGACAGTTTGAGCTATGAATCACCTCACTGTCTTGAATACACAATGAAAGATTATTTTTCTATGTATGTATATTTTTAAATTTTCATTTTTAAATATACGCTTTTATTTTTTAGTATTTTATCAACAATGTCACATCATGGAAATTAATGCTGTGTCTTTTTGAGAAACGTTTGCTCAAGGGATGATGATATTTTTTTAAACAATTACGCATATTATGTGTGCGGAGTAAAAAAAAAAAAAAGGTCACAATTAACTCAAATTATAGAAATTATGCCTATGAAAAGCCCTTTTTTAAAAACAGACTCAAATATATTGAATATATATAATAAAAAATATGCAAAAAAAAACTTTTAATTTAATTTCTGAATACTAAACTATATAATTAAAAGAAACTAAAAAAATAAAAGGTCAGAGGATATTTAAAGAATTTGATGACTTTTTTGGTTGAACAATTTGCAACGTGTAAATGTATGGTTTTGTTATATATATATATATATATATATATACAGGGTGTTCCTAAAGTAACCGAACCGCAAACTTGATTTTTTTACAGCGTGCGCTTCGGTACCCTCATTCTTGAAAATGCAGCTAAGGACTTTAGATTTAAACGAACATATCTTTGTTATTAACAATTACTATGCAAGGACTAGCTACATGCATGTTGAAGAAAGATGAGAAGCAAATTTCAGAACACCCCAACCGAGTAAGCTCACAATGTTCAATCTTGTATCCAAATTTGAAGTAACTGGAAAAATGTGTTAAATGCCCCTAAAGAAGGTCGTCCAAGAACAGCCTGTTCACCTGACAACAAGGATATAGTGGCAGCTACATTTCTTCATTCTCCTAAAAAATCTATTGTCCAGGCATCGAAGGAGCTGAACATTTCTCAAACCTCACTCCACCGACTCTTGCATGACATAGGTCTAAGACCATACAGACCTCATCTTCTTCATGCCCTAAATGAGGATGACCCGGATAAGCGATTAGAATTGACTTGTGGTGGTTGCAAATTGACATTTTGAACATTTGTAAATACTAAATATACCTATTAAATTTGTTGTTTTTGATGTACAATTTTTATTTAAGTTTGCGGTTCGGTTACTTTTGGAACACCCTGTATATATTAATTAAAGCCTCTAGTTTAATATGGAAGTACTCCATTTTCAAGGTTAAAAATTTCTTCTTTTATATATATATATATTAATTTTCCTTGGAGAAAATAAAAATCAGAACTGAAGTTCCTTCCACAACAACAACCAACAACCACTTCTAACCCCTCTTCTCCTTCATGGGAAAAAATAAGGAAGCATGTTCCAGTTCCTACACAGTAAAAAACGAGAAACAGGGTATTTGATGATTATCTTCTTTTTTTTTTTGTTCTTTTTTTTTGTTTTTTGATTAATTGTACTTTCGTGTTGTAAACACATCAAAAATGTGGAACTTTTTATGTTATACTTTGTGTTCTATATGTATGTATGGCCATAATAAAATAATGAGAGAAGGACCAGCCAGCTCCTTGAATCAGAGTAGAATAGAAATAAATATATAATGAAAGAAAAGCGAGAGAGAGAGACCATAATCACTAAACCTTTTCTTAGCAAGATTTTAAAAAGGAGTATCTCAATTCAAAAATGTTGTGTCTCTCAACCTTTCATTGAGCAGTAACTGGTAATTAGACAATTACACTCTATACTCAGTGTGTCCCTTACTGTACTTTATTCATTATAAAAAAATGGCGCGAATCCCTTTGTTTGTTCGTTAATCCATTTCTTTAAACGAGCATCACGGTCAGCCTGGATTATATTTGAAGGGTGTATTAAAAACAAATCGGATATGTCCATTGTTGGCCCTTAAGACTGTTCAATGTTGATTTTGATGTCAATGTTTGATTTGAAGGGCCAAATATGAAGTTGCCCTTGAAGTCAAAAAAAAAAAAAATATCAAATTCGACCATGATGGATTTAGGGGGAGTTCAAATGACGTCAAATAACTTCCACTAGGCCATACGATTGGGTCTATTTTGATGATACCTTTGATGATAAATTATTCCACAGTAATTTATTTTAAAACAACCCTGTAGAATAATATTTGACTAGTTAATGATCAGAACACTAATAAAAATACACAGGACGACGTTATCCCATCATCAAGGGATCTACATATATCGTAATCTCCGAAATCGGATCTCTTTCCTAAAGAGAGAGTAAAAAACAAAAAAAAGACACAAAATTAACAGGTATTTCATCAATGATGCCCAATTCTAGGGAAACCATTTTGTTGATCTCCATTAAAAATCACTGTCGATTTTATAAAAATAAAGTTATTATAAAAGATCCATTTAATTAAATGCATTTTTTTTTAAACATTCAAATTTGTATAAAACATACAAGCAGAAGTTCTCTGGGCAAAAGAGACTCTACTCTTTATTTAATAATAGTGAGTACAACTATGTATAAAGTCGTTACGGAGTAGACTAATATCAACAATTAAAATACATAAAATGTAACTCAATCCTTTCAACGCTGAGGAAACTCCTTTTAAAAAAAAATGGACACAAATATCCATCATTGATAAAAATCCTATGGTAATTTTTGCTGTCTGTCTGTGTGTGTGGAATGAATACTGCGGTGTTTGAGTGTGTGTATGAGAAAGAAAGAAAGAAAGAGAACGATAAACATACACAAATTCAAAGGTGATATTTATCTATATCTATATATAAATAAATATACCATAAATGTTATGAAATAAAATATATATTTATATTCATATACGTAATATAGTAAGAGATTGATTTAGGAGGAGCAGCAGCAGACCAACTAACACCACCGTAATATGTCAGGAGTAAATAGTAAGAGTAGCAGCTGTTGTTGTTGCTGTCGTCATCAACATCATCATCATCGTAGTAGTAGTAGAACTACTATCAAAATAGTATTACAACAACATATAGTAGAATTATAGTTGTTGTTGTTTAAAATACAACTTTACCGTACGAGTAATAGTAGTAACAATTGGTTCCATGAGTGCACAGCCACCCTGTACAGAGAGAGACGCATACACACACACACACGTGTGTGTGTAGATACTACTACGACAACAAGAACAACAACAACAACCGTCTAGCCGAAGAGCATTCTCTCTCCCTCCTTTTTCTTCTTCTCCTTCCTCTTTTTTTTCTCCCCCTCTCTTTTCACAAGCTGTCATTTTTGTTTTTAAAGGAAAAACTAGAGGTGATCGCGGAACCTCTTCCCATGATGCATTTTTTTTTTATTATTACTATAACTATACATAGTAGAACACGAATAGAATATCTGGAGTAGAGTCTACGTGGATCGTCATTTTGACTTGATATTATAATACATATTATTATTTATAATAATATTATATATAAACTTATTTAGATGTTTTTTTTGACAAAAGACTTCAAAAAGATTGGGGTTTTTTGTTTTTTTAAATAACTATATAGAGACTAGGGTCATTAGGCTGTATGTATATTTGGTCTAAATACTTGGCTATATGGTCGATAGTTAATTATAGTTTCATATCAACAACATACTACTTAGGTGCCCATGTTGTTATTCTGTTGAAGTTCTGTCAACTTTCCTTTGATGAGAAGTAGTTTTATATATATATAGAACGAACGTTTATTCTAAAGTATTTATTTGACTAACTACTCTTTTTGTTGTTATGATACATACATAGAAGGAGATATATATTTATGGAAAGCAAATAACATGGAGTATGCTGAAAATATGCATAGATAATGATATGAAATAGAGGAGTCAGAGTGGGAAATGTTTGCCTTCGTCGACCTTGATATCGGTCAGTTAACTCACTCCTTCTACTTATTTACTTTAATATTTTAATATTAATAATAATATTAAGACTCAAGCAGATTTTTATTATTATTTATGTATTATGGCAAATCTCTCTTTGAAAATAAATAAAGAGAATGAATGAGACTCATTTTTAATTAGAGGAAAAAGTCTGAGGAAAGAAATGTAATGCGTTACTTATACATATATATATATATATATATATATTAAAGTGTAATATAGTTACTTTAGATAGTAACGAGTAGTATAAGGATAGTGCTTGAACATAATTTCATATGTTATTTTTAGAAAGTAATATATAAAAACATAAAAAGTCATACAAAAGAATGACAATTTCTCAAACGATTTTTTTTTTTTTAAAAGAACAAAAATAAGAATAAAGAAGTCATCAAAAATGAGAATCATTCTGTCAAATGTATTGTCAAAAAAAAAAAAAATGAACTTTACTCTGCGTCTATTAAAAATCTATACCTTTTCAAGTTCTATATGGGAATAAGTAAGTTCAATATGGGAATAAGCAAGTTCAATATGGAAATTAGCAAGTTCAATATGGGAATAAGTAAGTTCAATATGGGAATAAGTAATAAAGAAGAATATTTATGAAATTTAACATAAGAATAAATTTATTAGAATCTCATGTCAACAAAATTAATCACATCTATGTATACAAAACGATTCTGGATGCTAGCAATACAATTACTACAAATCATTGAAGTAATTTCATTTAGTCCTTCTTCAATTAGTTGTTCCAGAGACGTTCCTGATCGTTGCCCTGAAATGCTACAATCATTTCTTTCAGCATTACAAATATTCTCAATTTTTCTAGCTAATACTTCTCTTTTCACAAAGGCTTTTAACATTGACCAAATATGCTTAATTGGATTGAGTAAGGGACTGTAAGGCCCCAGTCTTAAAATTTTGTGAATTGAAAACTCTTCTTTATTCAAGACATCTTCAATTCTCTTTGATACTTCCTCATCTCACCTTATTTTTTTATTTTCATTAATTGTAAAATTTATTATTATGTTAAATATTTTCCTGAATATTGTTTTTTATTATTTATTCCCATATTGAACTTGATTAGTCCCATATTGAACTTACTTAATCCCATATTGAACTTGAAAAGGTATAGATATTTATATTATATACTAGCCTTAAGTTAGTGGCACACCGTTTGAATGCTAAAGCTCACCCAAAACCTCCTACACGGACAATTTCTTTTGACTTGAATGACAGTCTCAAATTCGATCTCTCCAAAGACTTCTAATCCATATTTGAAACCTCAAAAAAGCAACCTTCAATGACCTTGGACAATCTTGGAGGTCAACGATACACATACTATTATATTTTTTTCTGGTTCAAGTTGTTATTCCTGGTTTGTATAATCTGCTCCTGCCCCCTTGCTCCTCCTCGGGGCTGACCCTGATTCTCGGTTAGCTCAACGAACGAACGATCGAACATCTTATCCTCAAATCCTAAATATGTATATGGATTAAATGTCAAACAGTACTTTTGCAAGTATCATATATTTTTCTCTAATTATCCTTCATGCTTTGTTGCTCGAATATCGATCTACAACGAAGCTAATTTTAAAAGTTTGATCTTATCAAAGGGATTTTTGTCACCTATGCATATTACTTTCTATGGCTTCAAAATCTATTCTAGAAGTACAGGTGTTTAACTCTTAGTTTGTTTGTTCGTTCTTCATATTCAAAGCAATTTGAATTAGTTTTTGTATGATTTTAATTTGCATTTATTAATATACATATATCAATTCTAATACTCTTAACATTTGGATTGATAATGCAATCTGTGACGTATGTTAAAATGTACTAATATAATTAATTACTTTCCTCCAATGGTCAATAATATTTTTTCCCAACTCTCTCATATATATGATGATAGTGGTTTTAAGTCTTTTTTTATACATAAACATACATAGTGACTGTTATGAATGGCTAGTCCGTCTGTGTTCAGCAAATATGTATTGTCTTAGCAGAAAACTAAAACGAAAAAACTATAAAACACACACATTTGGGAGCTATGTGTTTTTTATTAAAAGATGTGTGATTTCATCTATGTATATACCTATAGTCAACTTTAACAGATTACATTATTACTTTTTTGTATTTTTATTAATATTTATTTATGAAGCTTAGTACAAAAACATATATAAATATGCATATTTATGTATTTTGAAGTGAGTTAATTCCACATCCAGATGTGACTACAATTGTAGTCAGATAAAGATTTGGATAGTAATGAAAATCATTCTCCTAAGTTGGATTTTGACCGGATCACATCTTCCCATCTACAAATCAGGATCTGTAAGACGGAGTAAAACCCTTTGGCCTGATATTAAGAAAGGGAAAATAGTATCAATCTATACATAGAGCATGATATGAAGTCACTTGTGATAGGTATAATAATATAATTGTAGATCAGATAACCAACTATTTTGGGAAATTATGTACATACAAGGAGAAAGAGATTTCTATTTATAAATAAAATTCACCTGTATGTATTTTACTGCGAACCCAATTGTGGCAGAGCTCATATGTATGTAGATGGACTCTGACTCAAAAACAGCAGGAATTTATGACTCTTGTGAGAACGAATGAATGTCATAAATTTACATTTATATGTACGTACAAGAAAGAGACTGCACTTTTAGGTGGCTTTGAGTTTGTTAGTGTGAAGTAAGTAACAAAGTCTGTGGTCTGTGTCAGCATTCAAGGCGTTTAATATCCGCTTTCCCTGCTGCATAATCATAGACTTTATAACATAAATATATATATATATACTATGGTTAAATAAGAAAGTATATGGGGAATACAAATTAGTTCGGTTCTTTTTATGGTTTTGTTGTTGTTTTTTTACTTGTGAACAATACTCACGGATTTCCATCGGTATGAAACGACTCATTGCGTAACTCTCAATGGTTTTTGCAGGCTCTTATTATGTTTGACTCAGATTTGTATCAAGTAATGTCTACAATTCTTTGTCTTTGAATTTTTGTGCCTGTTCAGATTGAGGCTCGTCCTCAAACCTGAAATCCCTTACTCTTGAAACGTCGAAACCTTTCCTTACATAATCCATCAGTTGAATTAGATTAGTTTCTTTCATTGTCATATGAGCTTCTACGCTTCAGCTCCATTTTTCTGTCAATGAATGCAGAAACATCAAACTTCCCGCAAATGCTCCTTATTTCCCACAAAATTTGATAGACTCAACAAAATAAACACAAGACAATATCAGCTGAATGCTATTATTATTGAGACAAATTGATCAACGTTCCTCAAGCCACCAAAACTAGCTGTCACACTGAAACATTCATAAGAGTACTAATTTGTATTTCCTATAACGACTGATTATGAAATATATGTACATTTGACAGACGGTCCTGCCTTATGAGTAAAGGCTTCAATGCCTACCACAAATGAATGATTATAATCACGTGATAGAATGTATGTCTATTCATAATAACGTAGTTAAAGTCTGAAGGCTTCAATTTCAAAATGCATAAGTGGAGTAGATACTCAACCATAGACTTTTGCCATGGTGTCTTAAAGTCTTGAGTCAATGTACTTACTTACTTAGAGTACATAGAGTTGATTCCTTTTTCAATCTTTGTCATGGGACCGCTGAGCTCAATTAGAAGAGATACCCAAAATCAATTCCAATTCCGAATGGGCATCAACTTCTTCAATTTTGTTATTTGTTTAGAAACAAATATTAATTATACTTGTCTCAGGTTAATTTTTACAGAAGTCGTGAGAAAATAATTCATTTATTCTAATGATCATTAAACAAAACAAAACAATTTTTTTTTTTTGTGTGTGTGTGTGTCTATCCTCATTCAGAGCTCCTGCTTCTGTTCCTGTCCAGGAAACCTGCATATATATATATATATATATATATATATATATATATATATAAATCTTTAAGAATGAAAAAAAATAAATACACATTGTAAAATGTGTAGATTGGTTGATAATAATCAGTTTGAAAGGGAAAAACAATTAAGGATAATGATCCCTGGGAAGTACATAGTTGTTTCTTCTTTAAAGGTAAGTTAAATTTGTAAACATACAAGAAAGTTGAATCAAAATCCACGAAGAAATGTGAGCAGAAAGAAATTGAAAAAATGAACATAATTTTTTTTTTTTTTTTTTTTCAATTTTGAGGTCAATTAATGAGATTGCATCCATTTGCCTGAAGCATTGACCAAGATTATTAACTACATACATATTAAACTTATCAATTAATTATTATTATCTACTAAATAAATTTAATGCTTTCATGGTCCAATGACCATAGCACACAGAGAATAATGGGTTTGACCCCATTTGTGGACTAACTAACATATATAGATAATAATAGTTGATGTACGGTCAAATACATATAATTTTTTTAAATCATGTTTTCCCTATTAAATACAATATTACTTTTAAGGATCGCATTTCTTTTGATTTTTGAAAAGTCTACTAATAAAGTTATTAGTATCCCAAATAAATTTAAAGCTTTCTTTGACGACTATTAATAATAATGAGGTTAATTAGGATAGAGTATCTCAATTTTTTTTATTTTTGTAGTAATGATATTTCCTTGTACCTTATGTAGTGATGACTCCGTCATTTCTATCCTGAAAACCTGGCAAATCAAGAAAAAAGATTTCTTTTCAAATGTATGCACCCACTTATAAATAATAAATATACATACATACATACATATATGTAATAATATGTTCCTTCTCTATATATGTACATAAGGAAAACGAAGTCAATGAACCTTAATTTTTTATACAAGTATGTACAATGTACATACATAAATACAAAGAGAGAGAGATAGAGAGAAAGACAGAAAGAAAGAAAAAATGGTGAAAAGATGTCTTTTTCTTCTGTATACATAGTATATATATATATATACATTAAAGAGTGAATCCATTTGTTCACAACTTTCTTATTTATTTTTAAAAATGCAGTTGTCATTTGTTCTTAATGATGTGACAGATATGTACATGAACATTCATTTGCCTCCACGATCGCGTGCGCATGCATAGGTAATTAAGAGCTGGTCAAGGATTCCTATATCTTGGCTTCTTCTTCCACAACTGTTATATGTATACTTATGCAGTACATATCTATTAACTTGGTTGTTTATTAATTAAACTAACATTAGTTCCTTCATGAGATGAGAAGGAATGGATGGTTCACTATGGACTATGAGGTAATTTGACAACGATCTACCTACTCTTGAATTCAAAAAAATGAGGTTGGATCCATGTAGGATATAGTTGATCCTAATTAAGTTATTGGGTTTGATCTTGAAAGTTAAATGAAGGAAATGAGACTCAGATGTCAAAATTGCGTCTTTACACCATTGGTACATGTATTTTTTTTGTTTATTCTTGATTTTTTTCCTAATGACTCTGTCCTAGGCAATGAGGGCACAAACCACTCAACCATTGTAAAGCTTAATAACTACGAAATGACTTATTATAATAAACATAGCTAAAAAGTTTGATGAGTCAAGTTATTCAGCTCTAATTAATTTATGTATTAGAAATTTATAATAAATTGGCCAAATTGTATATGTATTTCAAATACTTTTTTTTAAAAAGATGAGTGCAAATTTATAAAGATACCTACAACAACAGTGTTTCAAGGATGTGATCCAAGGATTGAAATTACTCAAGTCATCATATCTGATGTTCAAAGGACTTTCAGAGAGTGGTTGAATGAATTCAAGGAATTAAAAGAGAATTTATTAAGGCTCTTTAAATACCCTAGTTGTTGTAAAAAAGGTTCCTATTTTTAGGGTTTTTTTGTTGTTGTATGCAATAAAATATACATTAAATTTGCACTTGTGACTAAAATTTACAATTTACTTTGAACTTATATTCATTTTTTTTAAATGAATATTGATTTAGACCAAAAAAAAGTTGACAAATTTGAACAGAAATCTCAACATTCTGCAAAAAATAATTTCCCTTATAATTTGAACTAATTATATATAAGTGTAATAGGAAATTTTTTAAAACAAATAATTTTAATTATAAAGTAGCAAAAGAAGTCTTTAATGAAAAAATTATCAAAATTATTTTAATGAAGTTGAATCATGTTTTGTTGCAACAATTTCTGAATTGTTTTTATTAAAAAAAATTTAAAAATTAAGACAAAAAAAATGAGCGTTATGTGTGCTACATTAGTGGGTTTTTTTCTCTCTCTTTATTTACTCTTTGATTACGTCATTAAAAATACTTTTTAGAGAAAATTAATAGTAATATTTTTTTAAGCTTATTTTTTCAACAAAAAAGTGTATTTAGAGTAAAAAATCATTATTTGCCAATGTAGGCATTTAAATGATAATGAAAGACAAAGATGAAACTTTCAAAAAAAAAAAAAATTGATACTTGAAGGCATTGAGCGATCTTTAAATGTAGAAAATTCTTAATTATTCAAATTATACATTGATCCACACGACCAAATGACAAATGTAGGGGGTAGAAATCATTAAAAAATTAAAAAAAATTATGTTGACTACATTTTTTTTGACACTCATCAAACATCAAAAAAATCTGGGAATAAATTTTAATTTGATTTGATTTCTACATGATGCATCCAAACTTATAATTAAAGATATTGAAATAGATTTAAACTCATTGTTCTTATTATAGATGTTAGACACTCAAATGCATGATCTCTTTTTTTTTTCTTCTTCTTCTTATTCCTCAGTTTCAACATTTGGGTGGGCGAATCAGAAATGAAATGTGGGAGTACAAACATGGGTAGATACACACTAGAGGAGTTTGAAATAATCAATAGATGAAATATATGTAATAACAATAAACAAATACCATTTCAAAAATAGTCAAAAAATAAATAAATATACAAACTTGCTCAGAGAGAGAGAGAGAGAAAAGAAATTGAGATCTAAAAGCATGTACATACGTCTGTAAATATAACTTTAATTGCCTCGTTTCATTTCATCAAAGACTCTTTAAATATTATGAGGAATTGATCAGAAGACTCAAGAAGACGAAATATTCACTCAATTTGTTTCAAACTTTTTGACAAATACCTCTACCATACTCTTTGACATCCATTCTACGATAATAGAAGGTTTTATAGACTCGAAGCTATGAAGCAAAGTGAAAGATTGAATATCCATGGGACATGCAACACATTTTTGGGACACTTTTTTTTCGGGACACATGGGACACTTTTTTATCGGAATTGCCTTAAAGTAATTAAATAGGAGCTCATTGTTTTTGAATTTTCTTACTGTCAGCTGATTTCCCAATCCTTCTGACCGCTACTACTTCAGTTTATTGCACTTGTTTTTTTAGTATCTCTAACGTGAGTCTATATATTTCTATATAGTGGATTTTTGATCGAAATTGAAACAAAATTTACATATTTAGATGGACGATTTCTTTTGAATTAAGGAGTCTTATCGGGCGCTTGACATCTCATTTGAAAGCTGTGGATCTCAGCTCTGAAATGCATTCCTTATTCATATATTTTATGTAATATTCAAGGAGTTATTTAAGTACAAAGGATTTGGCCGACTTTGGGGCCTATTTCTGCACCCTACGCCCCTAGGAGTCCTTTTAGATCAAAACAAAGACTGGAAATGAAAATTGCATTAAATACACTAGCGAATCAGTATTTTTAATGCACAAAATGAGTATACTTCTAGGCTTAAATTCAAACTGAAATTGGAAAATGGACCAAAAAACTAAAAAAGTAGGGCTCGATTTCTCAAAAACCACCAGACTCTTGAAAAAAATAAGATACAGATTTGAAATCAGTGTGCAAAACTAAATAACTTTTAATTTTACTTACATATATCCCTAAGGATTTTTAACTGTTGACCAGTGTCATTAACGTTTATGCATCTACATAAAATTAATACATATTAATTTTTATTCCATATCTAAGTAACATATATGGTATGTATTCAAGAGCCTCAGATTGGCAACCCCTGACTACCACCATTAAGTTATAGTCCTGTTATATTTTAGCTACAAAAATGATTAGTATTTTTTTTTATAAAGCAAACAAAGAGTGAACAATAAATTAATATAGATCACGTGGGTTACTTTGGACTCTCAAATTGATTGATTGTATTATTAACATAATTTCAGTGAAAATCAAATTTTCAGACCTATGACTCCATATATTTTAATATATCAGACGGGACTTTTTGCTTAGTATCAGTGTTTTCGTTAGCCCAAATTTACTGGACTTTGATCAGTAAGATTTGCTGATACCCGGGTATTATGTACCCCCCCCCTCCTGAGTGAGTCACAGTGTCCGGTAAAAATATCCCTTTAAGCACAACTTGAATTCCATTAAAATAAGCAGTTTCTACGTGTCATTTACGCCAGCTAACCCATTGGAGGCGATAGGTTAATATATTAACAATCCTTTAAAAAACCCTGATAAATCTACCCTGAGTGGGTTAAATTGGCTAAAATAGCTTGAGTGGCCTTCCTGTCTACAGTGCAGAGCAGTCGCCTATTGATGCACATTGCAAGTTGCACTTGGGTCACATTTGATTTTAAATCAGGTGCTGCAGATTTCACTCATGCAAAAAGGCCTCCAAAGACGGGTAAAATGATCAATAAAGAGTATGCCTTGATATCATATTCTTATATCTATAGCCTGCAATTCATTTTATTATCATTTGAAGCCTATTAAGTTCAGTGGATACTATGTGACCAGAATTTCAAATATTTGTTCAGATCTCAATTGAAGACCTGCCGGTCACGTTGTCTTTTTTTGCAAACTGCTTAGTAAACATCCTATTAGTTGAGTAGCTTTGAATGTATAAAAACAAAACATGAATATATACTATTATGATAAATAGTTTGAGGTCAAAGACCTCCTCCTCCTAATGGATTCGATGTATAGGTATTATTACTATTATTATTTTTGTTCTCATAGAAGTACAATATCATTGCCAGAGAACAAATGTCATATATACATAAATATACATACTAAATAAAGCTATTTATCTTTTTAATTATGTTCATATACTACTACGTACGGTTGTGGGTCTCTATATCCTAGGCCTATGTACTTATAAAGCACATACATATATTCAAGCAGTAATTAAAGTAATGATGTTGATTTGCACCTTTTTTTTTTGAGATAAATGTCCTTTGTAGAAAGAAAATACTTTCTTTTAGGAAATGAAAATATTTCTTGTTGTAGTGTGAAATAAAATGTTTATTATTATTTGAAAGAATAACAAACAGTCTCTTGTATGATATTTATGACTAACCCTTCTTTTTCTTCTACTACTATTTTTTGAATTCAGAGGCCGATAATAATAAATAAATAAGACGTAAATAGCTGTTATAATAGCTGACTAAGGTCAAAAGAAATATTAAAAAAGATGTTTTAAAAAAAAAAAAAATAGAATTTATTCTTCAGTTGACATTTCACACTACAGGTGTGTGTTGAAGTCGGCCCCTTTCTTCTCTATTCTAATTACCTATTATGTCAGTTTATCAAAAAATAATATTTATTTTGAATGTATGAAACTGAATACTGATTATTATTATTATTATTACATGAATAAGTAAGTTTATTATTAAAATTGCCTCAGTTTGTTGAAGACTGTATAACTCGATCAAATTCAAAGATGGACACTCAAATTAGTTGGTTTTTTTTTAATGCATGGGTACTGACTAAGGTATTTGTCTCTCAGGATCCAATTCTTCTGGATTTGTTTTTTAGAAGGAGAAATTAAGAACTAGGAGTCTACCTAAAAAAAACCCCACAGCTCATACATTATTTATGTGTTGAATAAATGATTTCTAAACTCTTCCATATTTTTGCAGAAATTTTGGTCAGTGCATTTAATTTCTTAGTTTATTTATAAACATGCAACAATTCCCACAGACTCCTTCCTTGTTTATATATCTTAATTGATAAATATCAACCCTATAAGGAATAAATATTTAATTGCTACTTAACAACTATCCATAGGAGAAAACAATAACTAATTTAAGGATATCTCAATATTGTACTCTAGGAATTTCATTATGTTTTGTTAAAATATAAAAAAACAAATACTTTGATTTAATAGTAGTTATTGTTTATCACACATGACTATCAAAATTTAAAAATTGATTTCTCAGGATACCCCTGGAAATCAATTAATTTGATATGAGAAACCATAAAGTATTGACATATATACTATTTTAATTTTGGAAAACACACCTTGAAGGGTTTTTGCTTTTTTTATATGTATAATATTTGTATTTAATGAGAATATCGTCAAGTTTTAAAAATAAAAATTATCGAAAAGAGGAGGCAAAAGAAAAAACAAACAATGGATCTGAAGTCATGTGAAGAAGAAACAAGGTTTCTTCAAATGTGTCAAGAAAATTCGTCACAAGGAAAATACTAGACATTGAGAGCCTTATTATTGTTGAACTAAAGAATATTTCGCATTTTATATAAAGTTTGAAAGACTCTGGCTCAGATAATATAAAAAAAAGTAGATCAGACAGTCGTGAAACCGATGTAACTTCGTACTTATAATTTGTTTTTTGTATTATTGTTTCACCATTTCTAAAGATATTGCTTATGCCTCTTAAGCGTATCAAAGGGGCCTTTATAAAATTTGGGATTCTGACGCATTTAAAACGTTGCTATAGTCACGAAATTTGTATTGAAAAAAGTCCCTTGTAAGTACATTTAAATTCCACTTAACGGTATAAATTCTCACTTGGTCAAATTTTTTTGAAATAATCATTTACACGCTTAGAACTTGCACAAAAACATTAGTATCCTGATGTAATCTAGTCTTTGGTGACGTATGTATGTAGTCCTAGAGATTGATTTTGGGTTCAGGGAGCAGTTTTAATCGCTAAAAAGGTCTTGAGAGTGTATTCAAGATCAGACCAAAGCAAAGTATATTCATGAAGATTTTTCAAAAAAAAAACCATGAAAATAATTCACTTGATCTTCTCTTGGTCTCACGTTTGTAAATACAAAGTATATATGACAACCTGTATGTATCAATGACAGACTAACCAGGCTCTCAAATACTTATAAAACCTTCTTTTTTTTTTTCAACTACAATGAGTTCAAACGTATCACACAAATTCAATCCAATTTTACTTGTGTTTTTTTTTGTAAGATAGCTGCATCAGAATGATGACGACTTTGAACTTATCTACTACTTAGAGTCGTAATAAAAGTTATACAAAAACAAATAAAACCAAGGAACATCATCAATGTACATACTTCGACCAATTTTATTGTCGTGATAGACATGAAATAGAAATGATTATACTTACGTACATATGTACAAGTAACAGTGATGTGTGTGCATGTAAGTCTTGCGTGTTTCATTCCTCCTGCTCCTGCTAATTAGAAAGATCCTTTCATTTCATTTTGTTTTGTTTTTTGAAAGACAGACAAGGATGCATTTATTTTACACTCATGATGTTGATGAGATTTGTTCATGAAAAGGATGGATCTAGATACTTCATTTGTCATTTTAGAGTCCTTTATTATGTATTACTAATTATCTGTACATATATATATATATATATATATACTATGAATTGTGGCTTCAAAATAGGCACACAAGTCATTGGTTATTTGTTTTAATTACCTACCTAGAGGAGTGTTTTTGGGGCTTTTTTGTACATATATATATATATATATATATATATATATATATATATATATATATATATATATATTTAAATATCCATATATCCGGTGAATTTTGAACAATATCATGCAAAAATATAAATTTGTAAAAGTCTATAATTACATTTTTTTTTTTTGAGAATTCGTCGGCATGTCAGGTATATATGTATTGCATATATATGTATGCTGGCATGACACATGAGGCTAGTACATGTGTACATACATATGTGTATTCCCTTAAAGTGCTTCAAACATACATACAGAGCATATAAGGACTGCATAATTGAGAAGCAAACTGTATAAAGTTGTATATAATACGTAGAAGACTAAAGTTGTTCTTTTATCTGTTTTTTTGCAAACATTGAAAATATGGGGTATTGATGTGAGTATTACAAGAACTCAAAATTACCCTATAACATTTGAAGTACTGAGAGTAACATCATCTACTCCTCACTTTTCTAAAAAAATCTGTGCAAAGTTCCATAGACGATTGAGCGGAAAGTAATGTTTGGATTGAGTTTTTATCAAGAGTTGTATTTATTTCCTTGTATTTTTGATATTGTTGTTGTTAGAGGGATCATTTTATATTTGTAGAAGTTGATCAAACGGACTTAATAGAGTCAAGAAATAGATTTTCTAATCCTTTTCTATATATATATATATACGAAGAAATTGAAACATACAAAAAAACTTATAAAAAACCATTCATATAATTTAAAAGTAATTGATTAAATAAATATATGAACATACATTTTTTTAACTACAATAGACAGAGAAAGGATGTAACTGCTGACGGAGTTCTAAGAATTGGGAGAAAGTGAACTAATGTAGAATGTATTTATATCATTTTTTTAATACAAATAGACAGAGAGAAAAACGTACTTTTGCTATGTAAGTACAAATTAAATTTGTTTTTTTTTTTGCATTTATATCAATATTTCAATGCGAAAGAAAATAATTTGTATAGGTAGATACCTCAGCGAATGATATATATATATATATATATGTATTTATATATTTATATTGAATAAAAATGGAATTTGCAGGGGCTCAATATAAGAACTTTAAATTAAAAAAAAACTTTAAAAAATAATGGATTTTTTTTTCTGTATGAAAATGATAATTTAAAGTTAATATTGAGTAAGCTGAGACATATGGAAATCAAAGAAAAAAGTTTTCATTTGTATACTATAGGTACATGGGTGCTATTGATATCCTAAATTATTTTTATTTATTATGAAATCACCCGTGTTTTTTTGGTTTTTTTTAAGAAAATGAGAAAAGTTTCATTGATAGAACACAAACGGTTTTTGAACGAATATATATATATTTAGACAAAAAAAAACCCTCCTTCAATAATGTAGTTTCTGTTTTTTTTTTAAGTAAATACTACTATGAGCAAAAAATACCAGGAAATTTGAATAGACTTATTTTTGGGATTCTGATTCAGTTGTTTTTTTTGTTTTTTAAATTGACAATACAAACTCACTGATATTTGTACATTTTTACAACACCTCAAAATATGTATTGGTGCTTGAGAATCGCATTCTATTATGAGCAACTAAAGTTGAATGCTTCATTTTTGCAATTATGCAATTAAGAAAAATGCTGATCAAACCAAAAAAGTTACTAATTATATTTGAAACTGTTATTTTTATAAAAAAATTGAGAATCCAGTGTTTATTTCTATAGAAGTGACCTATTATTTATAATAAAACCCAACCATTTGAAAGCAAATCTTAACTCATCAGTAATTATTGTTCAGTAATTATTGATCGAAGAATAAAGTTTTTGTAACTGGTTTGAAAATTGGAAAAAAAACCTTGACACATGTGCATTTGGGGGGGAGGGGGGGAGGGGTTAACATTGAAAATGGAATTTAATGAAAATGAATGATTCAATAAAGATTCTTTGATTCCTGATATATTTTGCCCGATGTAATATGTAGTAAAATTTCGTTTTTTTTGTAACTATGACGCTTTTTTTTTGGCTATAAAATAAATATTTCTTATTTATTTTTCTTACAAAAAAAGACATCTGTTTGTAAAATTAGCAATAGGATATGCTATATACATATACATATATATTCGCAAATTCATTCACAAAAATAATCTATTTCCGGAGACACTTAACACTTCATTTCTACACTCATAAATACATACATATATATATATATATTTAATATTTTGTAGGATCATTCTAAATCAATTGATGAGACGAAAATTAATAAAACAAAACTCAACATACAAATATTTATATATCATATATGTATAAAGATATGTATGTTCTGTAACTTGAACTCTAAATTTATTATCCATATCCTTGAATTGAATGAATTTTAATGATGAAATCAAGAAAAATTTAGAGAGATAGAGAGAGAGATAAAACGAGTGAAGTGTGTGAATTTTTTCGTTCCATTTTACAAATAATGTCTAGACACGTTATTACATTTGTTATTTTATGCACATTAGGTGTAAAAAAACATTTTCCTACAAATACATATAAAAATAATAGGAAGAAGACGAAGAAGACCTTTTACCCGCTCTGGAATTGTTTGTTTGCATGTTACATACTATATGGATATAAAGGATATGCTGTGAAAAGTCAATCAACAACCTTGTTGCTTGTTATAGAAAGTACACAAATATGAGTCTAAGAATCAAGCAAAGGCAAAATTCATGTAAAGTGATGAAGAAGGATGTGAGTATGAAGATAAGGTTATTGTTCCGGGTTTTTTTTTCTATACAATAAGAATTATAATTTATCCTTCATATATTAAGTCGTTTAAACAGGATCCGATTTTTGTACAAATAGTCCTTTATTAATGAATGATTGTTTAACTTATAATAATAATATTAAAAAAATGAGACTAAGTACTTATACTGAATAATTTTTTAGCATTTTAAGGGCTGTAATTTAAAAAAAAATATATTACTAATTGATAGGACTTATTTTGAGCCACATTCCACTTAAACTCTAAATTTCATCTCAACTAAATCACTCGTATTCATGTAATCACTACTTATTGATAGTAATTGAATTAAATACAATTGTAGAGGAACAATTCAACAATAGTTGGTATTTCAAATGAACGCTGTTATAATAATTATTGTTGTTGTTGTAATGCCAAGACTTTGAGGGTTTGCAAGAGAGAATAAATCAAAAAGACCTTCAAAAAATTTAGCTTCGAGTACTAAATCCATTAGTTATAATTAAACAAAACGTGGTGATACGTACAAATTTTGCAACTTGCAATTATAATCAGATTGTAGTCTGTACTAACTTGTACAAATGTCAACTTGTATTGAAACAACATATATATATATACTACAAAATTGTTAGAATGAATTCATCTTTTATAGATGGTGAAGTTTAAGCCCTGTATGTAAACTAATCATAAGGATTAAAACCGCTACAAAGTCAATTTATATAAATTCAAAAAGTAGCAGTTTATAGATGGATAGAAGCTCCTTCCCAACTTTCTTAATAGCCCATTTATAAATAGATTCCTTTCACCCTCAGTTTTTTTTGAGCAGGTAATTCCAAATATGTAGCAACTCAATATTTTTGAAACAAAATAAGGTATCCCAAGATTTTATTTGCTCATAATTTTGGGTCAATGTTGTTGAACTCCCACCTCAATTTTTTTGTGTGATAACTTGAAATATCCTGGGATATTAGCTACATGTTTTAGCTAGGAGCCTTTATTTGAACTATAGACTTATATGTATATGTATATCTCCCATATTGTCTTTCAGAAATATGGTTTATAGGTGACTATTAAATTATTATTGGCAGACGCCTTAGAAGGATCATAATAATTTATGAAACGAAATGACGGATTCTTAATTAATTAATGAGTACAAATGATATTTAACCCCCCTCTTTTTCTGTGACGAAAAATCATCTTTGTTTATTTTTCTGATGACGGTTCACATATTTAAAAGGATTTGTTTCAAAGGGAAAAAAGCCCTGGACATTTATAACAACACTTTATAACTCATCTCCAGCATTAATATATCTAAAACGGCGTGCCATAGACCACTGTTTTATCGACCAGAGCATTGTACCATGATTGAGAAAGGGAACATCAAAACATTCACCTATCCATCATTTATCGATCTAAATGAACAATTTCCTTAAACTTTTTGAATTTAGGCACAACCGCAAATTTCCCCTTATAAGCACTTCAAATCACATTTTGACCACAATCTTCAGCGAACTTGGAGACCAAAGGGCATAGACTATGTCCTTTTCTGGATTAAAATACACTTTTTCCACCCTACCTTTGCTCTCTTGTCCTCTTGGCAGGGTATGATACTCCTTTAAGCAAACTCACAAAGGCATATAATATGTTTCAATTACAATTGAAAACAATAATCTCTTACTAAATAGGTACTTCATCATGCCATTAGAAATACAATTTAATACATATTTAAGCTGTCTAGAACATGTTACTTTTACAAACTATTAATTGACTTTTAACACTTTTTTTCATTGTAATTTGTTAATTATTTATTTACAATTTATGGTACAACGCATGGATGTGTCATTAGATAATCACTTTGTGTATAGATATATATATATATATATACGAGCTATGGACCCACTCAATTGCTTATTTATTTTTGTAACAGAAAAAGTCAAATAAATTGTATCTAACTACCCTTAAATTCCAATTAATATCAAATGGAATTTCCTTTTCATTGCAACATGTATATACAACTTATAGAAGCTTATAGAAAGAAATTCCAACCTGCACAGAGCATAGCGTATCCACATTCAATGGTCCACTGGAACACATGAGCACAATTATTTTTTAATTGCTAAGAGAAAAGTCAACAATTTACAATTTTTGAATTCTTCTCATTGCAATGTCATATCCTCAGATCTATTTTGATGTGTCTTAAAACTTATTTCTTCAGATCCCAACTTCTACACAAGGTGTATATATATATATATAAATACATATTTGGAAAGTGAAGCTTTTTGCAGTAAATATATATTGGATATTGTATATAACATTATGGTAAACAATAGACAATAATAAACAGTTTGAGACTTGTTACTGGCTCCTTGGAACTCACTCAAGTCCCTTTTTACTTTGTTTACATCTAAAGTAAAATATTTTAAAGGTATTTATATACCTTTGTATAGAGAGCATGACCACAAGTATAAATAATAATTCATCTCTTGCCTAAGAATCATGTTTTTTCCGACTACTCTTAGTTACTAACTCAATATATATATATATATATATATATATATATATATATATATATTTATATATATGTGTAAAATTATATTTATGAATGTTTGTACATATATACATATATGATTGAAAAAACAGCTGCAAATCAACAACAAGAGCTAAAGTCCTGTGACTCAGTAATCCTTCATTTTTTTTTGTTGTTGTTGTATTTATTCTAAATGCCTTGAAAGTAGTGAAAAAAAAATAAAAAATAAGACACAACATGACAACTTAAAAAATAAAAATCTGCCTTTAGCTTAATATAAATAACACTCCATCAAAATCATAGGTAACTTTAAAAGTTTTTAAGTTATATTAACGTCATTTTAAATCATAATTTAAAGTTTACTTAAGTGTTTTTTTATATATTTTATATACTATATATATATATATATATATATTTGCTTACTTGTTGCTAATTCTATCCAAGTATGAAGATAAATAGTACTTATCTAGATAGGAGTAACTTGAGGTTTGTTATTTTTACAAGCAACTCAGTATCTCGTTCACTGAGCAAAATATATATATATATATATATAAAGTTCTGGAAATATTTATTGCTCTCATTATGAGCAAATAGATATCAGACTATTTAGTTTCTTTCATCTCATCTTTATATTAGGACAGGTAATGAAAGACAACGAACAAAAAATAAAATTAAAAAGAAAAAATTTTCCAGGTATGTATTACTTTTGAACAAACTTCGTTGATAAAATGATAAATAGTTCATTCATTTATTATTTAACTCTAATTCTACTAATATTTTGTGTAATGAAGGCTTACATACATATCTACATACAAAAAAAACAATCCTCTTCTTAGAACATGGATAGATAAAAATATTTCCAAAGAATGTTGAAGTACATATATACTCATGTTAGTATAATTTAAATGATGTCGATTAATCTTACTGTTGTTGTGGAGGTAATGATAGTTTTAAAAGGTTATTTATATCAAGTATTTACATAAATATGTAATTTCATTATTTACATATTATGCGTAATGAGTTGTTAGGTTGCGAGAATTACATTGCTCTATAATTTGAATGGTGTACGTTAAATTCATTGATGAATAAATTCCTTTTTCTTCCAATGAATGCTCTCAAGGGCTTAGAGCAAATTTATTTGGTAGGGTTTTTCACATAAACACTGACCAGATTAAGATAATATAAAGAAATTTGTTCCATAAAATTGTAAAAATTATTATTCTAATGACATATTCAGAACTTGTATATCTAAAAATGTACGACAACCAACTTTACAAACTCTTACAAAAAACCGTAAATTAGATTTATTTTTAGTTTTTAAAAGTGTGTTGTTTTGTTATCCCAAGTTAACAGAGACTGCTCCTTTAACTTAATAAACCCCTCTCCTTACAAATTGAACAAAGCAAAAACGATGAATTAAAATAAGATGGTTTATTTCTATCAAAGTTAATTAGATTTAAAAGGACTACCAAATGATGTGAACTTGACGAAGGTAAAGATGCACTCAAATAGGAAACGACAAATTTTAATTAAAAGCTAGTTCATCATGTGGTTAACAATCTAATGAGAGGCAGCCATAAGTATCCACGAATTTACTTTATGCTGTTGAAAGTATCCATTGGGAGAAAAAAGTCGGTGAATTTATCCATCGATGAATTGATGTTGATAGATTTTCCTTGACCCAGTATGTCCGCATATTTATCAACCCATAAATAAACATTTAAACAAAATGGATGAAAAAAGAATAAAATGTTGATTTTTTTTTTAAAGTGATTATATAAAACGCTGTCATTAACGTCACAGATTCCATAATACATTAAATGATGCAACATGTTAAGGGCTTGTTTATATATCTATTAAATTAAGTTGACAAATTTTATTTCATAAAAAAAACACAAAGGAAACTTTATCAAATGTCATTAAAAATGGAGGAAAAAACGACAAGACGCCTCTTTTGAATACAATTTAAAAAATCCATACTTCAGGGGAGAGCTAGACAGCCAAAAATTTGAATCTAAAATGAATCTACATACATCTTGGATTTTTAAAAAGACGCCTATGTTTAAATGCATTGTTCCCTACGCAGGGATGGAGCTTTTGGAGAGGGCGATGAGATTTTGGTGAGGGTAAAGAGTGTGCCCGCAATTACTATCTGGTACCTCTGTTTCATTTTATCTGCTGATTGTTATTTGATAATAAGAAATAGTGCTCAATAACTGATTGAAAGTGAGAGGGTTGAAGTGAATATTAATTAATTATTATTATATACATGAGAAGAGTCAAACTTTTTTTTTCATGATTTCTTAATAGTCAGACATTAAATTACATATATAAGTGTTGAAGGTTCCTGGCCACAACGATTACGTACAGTTAAGACTGAGTTCAAATGGATTATCGAGATAGTGGAGTACACACTGATATTTTTCTTTCCTTCCTTAAACTATTGAATTAATACCCTTGTTATTAAGAGCTTACTTTATCCATGATTTTAAGAAGGGATATATTAATTATATTAATGCTCTAATGAGGAGAATTTTATATATTTAAAAAAGTATTATTTAAGGAAGATTATTTATATCAAATTTTTAATAAAGTTTACAAGTAATTCTAGCGATAAATCATTAAATTATTCCTTTGAAGTTTGAAGTTTCCTCCTTCTACACCCTAACAAAGAATGAACATAATTTAAAAAAAAAAGAGCAAAAGTGAGAATCCTTCCTTTTTTAATCGCAAAACTGTATTTGTTTTGGCCAAAAGTACCATCACTAATTATGTAGGGACATAGCTTCAAAAAAACCTCAATCCAACTGGGTGTTTAGAAGTCTATAAGTAGCAGACGGACCTACAAAAATATATAAACTTAAAATATGCTTAAGAGCCTAATCCTTAAATTGAATCCCCATATTGACTCCTTTGATGAGCAAACCCAGTGTGTACAATTTGGTGCTTTAAATATAATCATGAACACATTAATTTACAGTGTTATTTTAATACTTGGGATATTTTCATAATGAATAAATTTTTTTTTTCATTTAGCCGTTAATTGAAATTTTTTTTTTTTTTTTTTTTTTTTGAGCATTCCTTAACAGTTATAATTTATTTCAAGTTATTTTCTCACATATGTATCTTGTTATTTTTCATATTATATGTATGTATGTATGTAATTTCGCCTCTTATTTAATGGATTTGCAATATGAAACCTACTTCTAAAAGGCCCATAAAATGATTAATAGCAAATAGTTTGTATAATATTTAGTAGAAATTCATATTTTGTACATAAATACAAGATAGAAAAAAAAAACGATACAAAAAATGTTTCCCATTTCTTTTCTTTTTCTTTATATATAAAAAAATATACCATAGAAAAAATAACAGACAAGTTTTTTGACCCTTGATTCTATTTCTTTAATATATATATATATGTATATATTAGGTCTAGTAAAAAGAAATTCATTATTTTGGCAATAGATGGCTTTAGTGATCTGTACCTCGCGTTGTATAGGTGCAATTATATTACACTAGATGGCGTTTGAAAGATGAGATTTTGACTTAAGAAACTTTTAGAGCAGGTCTGTGACTCCTTGACTCAGGTGTGTTTGAGTCTGCGTCAAAGATGGACACCAGCAAGGAGTCCAAAATACGCTTTATTCTACAATTTTTCTTCCATAAAGACGAAAACGCAAGTCAGGCAGCTGACAATGTGAATAGTGTTTATGGTCCTTATACTGTAACAGCCAATAATCATGGAGAATTTTGATTTCGTTGATTTCGTTCCGGTAGTTTTGATATCAAATATGCATCACGCTGGTGAAGAACATTATTTTATCGAAAATGTCGATAAAATAATGGAAATCATCGAGAGTCTGACCGTCATGTAAGACATGTTTCGAATGCCCAGGAGCTAAACATGTGATTATTATTCTAACTATGCTAAAATAGGCCTTTAATTTTATGCCCAAATAATAATGGATTTATTTTTACTAGATCTAATATATTATAAATGTATGTATATAAAGAATCTTTGAATAATAATAAGAAGGAAAAAAAACATACACTCAGAGAATACAAATATAAAACACGTACAAATTGTTTAAATGCTACATATAGAAAAATATGTATCAAAATGGATATTGGAATGTTTGTGAATAAGAATAAATAAATGGGTTGTAGGTAAGTAAAAAGTTATCTTAGTAACGAAGAAGGATGATCAAATTCTTCTTGCATAAAAAAAAAAGAAAAACAATTGAAAAAAACAATAAGATTTACTAATCTATTTATAAACTTGCGCCCTATTAGGATAAAACCAGGCTGGAATGATGATGAAAAAGAAGGACATTGAGAGAGAGTAAAAAAAATTTTTTTTGACTGTTTTTTTTTATTATTATTATTTATTAGAAACGATCATAAGGATTTTGTATATCCGCAGAATATTTTTTTTTTTGATAGAGTATATTTGAATGATATTTAAGGATCTGAATTTTTGTACGTGGGCCTCTCTTGTACGTCAAATCAAATGCCCTACAACTCCCTGTTATTTTAAGTCAATAGAATAACAAATTTCCATTGTTTATCAAGGATAATGAAATAAAAACATCCTATCATTCAATTGATCATTTAAACATCTCACAGGATTTTCAAAAAGAAGTACTGTTTTTATGTTGATATGTCATATAGTTGTTTATTATTTTTTTACAAATTATACATATAAGTAGTAGTACTTTTTTCCTGCTTCCAAGTCATTTGTGCAAATGAATAATTTGCACAATGTAGAAACACTATGAATGTTAGATATATGGGTCATAAATCACTAGGAACTCACCAATTCCACCTCTACGAAAAATTAAAAAAAGTGTGTTGTCCAAAAATAGACGTGTAATCCTGGCCAATTAATTCTTTGAGTGAAGTACAAATGTGCAAAGATAATAATAGCCTAACAAAATAACAATAATCATAATGAGAAAGTTAAAACTAAAGGAGCAGTCAAGTCAAGTTATTCAGGCATTCCCTCACCTACTGCAACTTAGTTTCTATCACGTATTCTATCTAATTTCAGCCATTTTAATCGTTCTTTAAAAAAAAAAATGAAAAATATTAAAAAATAGTAAGAAAAAAGTTTTCTACTCTAAAAAAAAAAAAAAAAAAAAAAAAAAAAGAAAGCAGAAAAGAAAAAAAGGTGCAAACATTTAATAATAATAATAATAATAAAAACAGCATAAATAATAATATAATATTGCTTTTTGCAGTATACAAAATAAAATAGCATTTTGCCAAAATTTATATTTAATTTTATCATCATTTTGTTATATTTTTATATATATTTAATAGGTAGTGAGATACAAGGAAAGGGAATATCTTTTGTTTACATCATATTTCTGTACATATTTAGTCAATATATATATATATATATATATTATAAATTGCCTTATTTGAAAAATCAAAATTTGAAAGTTGCAAGGACCTGTTACTTCTTCTTTCTCTTCTTTTTCTGCTAAATACAATAAGCAAAAACAAAAAAAAAACACAGGCAAAATAAATGTCCTTTAATTATATATATATATATATAATATAATTAGTCATTGAAGGATAAGGTGGGAGGAATCTACTGACTAAAAACAGGAGGGTAAGCAAGTTAATAAGGTGGAGTAGTACTACTACTACTAGTAGTAGTTGTAGTAGGCAGTGATGCATGCACTGCACGAAAAAGTTCATTCATTTCTTGCGTATGAGAATGCATTCGCCAATTTTCAAAAAAAATAAAAAAATATGATTTAAATTTAAACATCCATAAGTAGAGTTGTTATATAAATATATATATGTATATTTAATCAGTCGGAACGGTGAATAACCTAATAGTCACCTCTCTAAGAACTTGAGCATATCAAGCTACATATCAACTACTTTCACATATTGATGAGTATTATATTTATAAAAAAAAACAAATAAAATTGAGTTTCAAACTAATTTTTTTTTTTGCAAAAAAAAAAAGACGAAAATATTGAATTGAGTGTATTGTAGAGTCTGCCGGTCCGCATTTTCAAAATGGTATTGTAACCAATTTGGTAATGAGGGTTTCATATTACGTAATATATATATTATATATATATATATATAGGGCTGGCCTATGACGTATAATTTTTTTTTTTTTGTGTATAAAATTGTCTTTTATAATATGTAGAAAAAGAAAACCCTTTTCCAATTTGTCATGCTCGAAAAACTTCCGTCTTTCCAACTCCAAAAAACCACATGTAAATTACCCTAAATGTTTATTTTGCATTTTGAGTACGAAAAATGATTCAAAAGTATTCAAATACAGAGATGAATTGTTATACCGGCGTTATATATATATATATATTAATATCTTGACGACAACGATATATATATTAGGTATTGTAAAAGGAAATCACTTAACGAATTGGAAATCGTAAAGTCTGACCGTCATGTAGATACGGTTTGGATTGCCTAGAAGCTAAACATTGCACATTGAAACCATTTAAAAGCAGTTGAGTACAATAATAAAGCCTTCGATTTCATTGCAAAATATTGGGCTACTCTTTTCTACATTTATTTTACTATTAGTGTTGATCGATATACCCGGATACTAACACTTAAAATGGGACCATAGACAATTTGTAGATGAGCCAGTTATGATGGGCACATTATGTAGCTAAAATATATATGGCTGCCAAAGACGTACAAACAAATAGTTTTTATAAATACAATCATCATCATCATCAAATTTAACACCCCCATTTTATAAACTAAACAATCCTTTGGGTTCGTAAATACATGTCAAGTGTCCCTTAAAAGCATTTTCGTTTTAAATTTGTAATACAAATAGAAATTCGGGAATGGAAACTCGTAACAAAATATTGATATTTTTTAATATTGACGAAAGAACTACAATTACATAAAAGGTTTTTTTATATATACTTATATTGGTATATAGTTTTTTAATTGATATTTTTTAAAAAAATGGATTTGATTCGTATGACAAGTGAATGAGGCATGGAGAAGAATAAAAATTTAATAAGATTGAAGAAGAGTTTGTTTTTTTTTCTACCTGTTTTATCAAGCGTGTTGATAGGATTATTAGCAAATTTGAATATTTTTCACATTTCTGCTCTGTTTTTTTGTTTTTTTTCTCTTTCTCTTTTTTTTCAGATTATACTATATACTAAATACTACAAAATACCAAATCCTTGTGTCTATTTTATTTGTTCTTTACAAATACATCAACAGTTTTTCTTTTTAAATATCTACAACATACTTATCAATGTAGATATTTAAAGTCTTTTCAGCTCATACATAGATTCAAAGATACATAGTTATAAAACTGTGTTTTTTTTCTCACTCACTCATTCATAGGAAAAAAAAACTAATAAACTTACATATTTTTATGAACTCATAAAATCTTTTTCCATTTGTAGGCATTTATATATACTTATAAGTAAGACGACTTCGACCATATTTAAAGCAACACTCTCATTCCCATCTTTTCTCTCTCTTTAAAAAAAAAAATAACCACAGAGACCATTGAAATATTTGTACACACATATTTGTTTTAAGTTCAAACAATGAATAACTTAAAGAAAGACACAGTGTTCATCTTTAAACAACACTCTTTAGTGTTCATTCAAACTCCAATTGTATAATTGTATACATATTAGAATGGTTTTTTTTTCTTTTGGGGGGATTTCTCGTGGTTCTATGCACACCCAAAAAGAGAAATTATGAGTTAATATTTTAATATATCGTTTCATTATATTCATTATAAGTCCACCATGTCATTAAAATATATATACCCATGATTCACTAAAGATAAGAAAGTTTTGAGGGATGAGTGAATAATGCTCTATAAAAATAGTGTGCCACATTGTTTTGCATTGTCAAAAATGATAATGAGGGCAAAATGCTGCCGAGCAAAGACTCATAATGCATTGGATACTATATGAGGCTTATATGACCATATATTTTGGCGTGTATAAGATGACCGTCAGATAAGACGAGATACAAAATTAGAGCAAATTTGTATGAATTTATTATAGTTTTTTTGACTTTAAGGGTCGTCTTATACGCCAAAATATACGGTATACATGTATATATATATATATATATACATCGGTGTTTCCATTACTTTGACCGGTAAAATCTACTAATATCCAGGTATTTTGCAGCCCCTCCGGTCACAGTGTCTGGGTGAAATATCCCTTTAAGCAAACTATATAAATTTCATTAAAATAAGCAACGTGTCATTTCAGCCTATTGACCCATTAGAAGCGATAGGTTAATATATTAACCACCCTAAAGAAGCATCGAAAAATCTTCCTTGAGTGGGTTAAATTGGCTAGGATAGGTTGTGTGATCCCCGTCTTAGGTGTGCCTGCAGAGAGAGGTTTCTTTCATCAGAACCCGAATTAAAAACAGTGCAGCGCAGACGCCTTGGAGAGAAAAAAGTAAAAAGACTGATGCAAATTGCAGAGAAAAACATTGGATTTTAAATCAGCTGCTCCAGGTTTCACGGAAGGAAAAAGGCTTAAAAACTGGGATAAATGAACAATAAAAAACATACCTTGATATCATTCTTACATAGCCTGTTAAAAAATCACATGGTTAATACAGATATTCAAACACATACAGAGATATTCATAAGTTTTAAAAGTTGCATATATAACGTTCTATCAATCAGTCTGCAAACCAATTGACTTAAACTCAATCCCAGTTTCATTATATCACAAGATATTAAAATACGAATCGAGCAAAAGAATGCTTCCAATTCAACCACGTAAAAAAACCCTCAAGAATGGTTAAATAGATATAATTCCATTAGTTGAGAGAAATCGTTTTTGCCTCCACCTTCAAATCTAGATCTGAATCTCCACTATTATTTCGTATTATAGGGTTATATGGAGACGAACGATATATTGGTCATTTCTGTCAATATTTCTTCAAAGCAAGCACATCCGTACATCATACAAATCATTGCCCACACGTTTATCCAACATAACATACTGGCTGAAAACGGGGGTTATATTGAATAAGTTATTAATAGCAAATAAACTTGGAAGTAGTGGTTAGAACTTTTATTACTGCTATTTCCTAAATTGAATTTGTTTTGATTAACTATCGCATTAATTACTACCTGCTCAAATTATCTTTTTATATATAACAAATATTTTAAACGAATAGTATATTTATTTATATTTTGGCTCTTTCCTAAAAAAAAAACCGTTGTGTTTTTTTTTAACAATATATGTATTTGTATATGATATGTCAAAATGTTACAAATCATTAACAACATGGATATGTTCCTTCCTTTCATAAACGAATGATGACACAACTATTACAAACAATTTGATTATCCAGATATATAGGGCTATACATATATATATATAACACTATGTCGAAATTGATCAGAGGTTTTTTTTGTTGATTTTTTTGGAAAAGTTTTACTTTTTCCGTCATTATATTCGGATTAAATAAATATATATATATATAAAGTATCTTCATTCAACCAACAGTCTCTTATTATCCATATAAAATATATAATGTAGTTCCAGGATATAAATTATTACCAAGATAACATGTGTGGGTAGTGATTCGTTACTTTGTTGTTTATTTCCTACACTTGTCTGATTATAACTTTTTTTATGTATATTCAGACTATTTTGTCTCAATAAATACATACATACAAGACTCTGTGTTCAAATTGGGATCTAATACAATGAGAGTCTGCGAGTAAATATTTGTACGTCTCATTGTAAATATTATTAAAAGACTTATTTGGATCTGAGTCCAATATCTTATTTATTCGTAAAAGGCCCTTGTACAAAAATATTTCTATCAATTATTTAGTCATTTGTTGTAGAGACAAGTCAAAAGTTAAGCCACAAAAAGACTTAATTGAATTATAACTTTTAACTCGAATACTAAATTTTGTAAACAACGACGTTAGTTCGAACCTTGACGACTGCATCATGTCAATGTCATTGAATTATAAGTTGCAATGAATAATACTATTCTTTTAAAATTTTGAGAATCACTGGTTTATTTCGCAAGATACATAACCTATTACTCTAAAAAATAGACCATGCGATTTTAAATTTAGTAACATATTTAAAAATCAGCAGTTATTGTTTTGTAATTACACTGGTCAACAAATTTGAACATTCAAAAATCCTAAGGGGTATGAGTATAATAAGAGTTATTCAGTTTTGCAACCTAATTTCAAATCTGTAATTATATTTTTTTGGTGAGAGTCCGACAAGTATCGAAAAATTGGACCCTACTTTTTTTAGCTTTTTTGGACCATTTTCCAAGTTCAACTTCAATTTTATCTAAAAGGATACTCTTTTTCTGCATTAAAAAAAATTATCAGCTCATGTTTTTAAAATACAAATTACATTTGTGGTCTTTATTCTGATCTAAGGGGGATCCTAGGGGCGTAGGGAGGAGAGGATGTCCAAAAGTTGGCCAATTCCTTTGCACTTAAATAACTCCTTGAATATAACATGAAATGGATTAATAAGGAATGTAGTAAAGAGCTGAGACCCACAGCTTTCAAAGAAAATGTCAAGTTCCCGATAAGAAACCTTAATTTTAAAAAAAATTGTCATTTTAAATGTGTATATTTTAATCCAATTTCGATCAAAAATATACTAGAAATCATCAAAGACTCACGGTAGAGCTACTTAAGTAGTAGGGTGCAGAAGGACTAAGACGGTTCTTCTGAACATAATAAAGACTGAAAATAAAATTGCCACTAAATACACCTTCAAATCATTATTCTTTAATGCACAAAATGAGTATTCTTTTAGGTTGTAATTGAAGTTGAAGTTGGAAAAAGTTGGGCCAAAAAAGCTATAAAAGTAGGGTTGGATCTCTGGAAAACCGTCAGACTCTCAAAAAGCAAACATTACAGATTTGAAATTAACGCGCAAAACTGCAAAAATGTATTATACAGAAATCCCTTAGGATTTTTGACTCTTGACCAGTGAAGCTATTGACTTAATACAAATTTTGTATCTGGTTTGAAAATTGGAAAAAAAAAACGTTAGCACATGTACATACTTTTGAGAGGAATGAAAAGAATTTTGATGATTACATACAGATTTTTTTTTATTCTCAATATTTTTTGCTCATAATAGTATGAACAAACAACAGCTTATATCCTTTTTTTTTTAGAGAGAGAAACACTCTCACACAAAGTTAGTATGAACACTAATAATATTGAACTCATTTTTTAATTGCAGAGTAAAAAGTAACTCTAACAAAGAGAAAATAATTATGTAAACATAACTCGAATTAAATCCCCTTAATTACTACCTATCTTTATTATTATTAGTTACCTATGTATTTTTTTTAAAAAAGAGAACCTCTTAAGGGGGGAAAATACAAATACAAAGAAAAAGTCCAGTATTGTCCTTTTCCTTCCCTGTAATTAAGATATGAACTCCGCTAATTCGAAAGACGAAAGAGAGGAATTAGAGAGAGAAATCAGTAGAGCAAAAAGGTATGAAAATTGCTAAATAAGTATATAACTAACAAACAATACAAATACACGAACAAGGAATTATTTCTTCAGATATAAATAAATATTATGCACATACATATGTGTCAAGTCAACAAGAAAGCATGTTTATTTTCGAATATTGAAAAAAGAGAGAAAATCATTCACTTTGAAGTAGTTTTTTGTCTTCATAAATATAACGGCCAAATATTTTGAAGGCATTTTAAGAGCTATCACGGCCGGTTTTTGCTAAAATGTCACTTTTAATCGAAAAACCAAGGGTTGTTGTCTATCCAATAGAACAATCGGATAAATGTTACAACTGCACATAGAGCCGATATGGTTTCTGAAAGAATATCCATCTTTTTCATAGCCAAAAAGATTTATTTAGTGGCAGTTGGTTTTTTCCTATAGTTATGTTGCAAGTATTGGAGTCATTATTTAACTAATCAAAATATATAATGGTATTAATACAAACGAAAGAGAATTGTTGTCTATCCAATGTAGCAATCGAATAAATGTGTCGACTGCATGTGTCGAGTCAATATGGTCCACCAAAGAGCATCCATCTTTTTCATAGCCCCAGAGGTTTATTTAGTTGCAGTTGGCTAAAACCATTTGTTCATCATCTGTTTAAAAACTATTAAGAATCAATTTAATCCACAATCATACTCACCATGAATTACTACATAGTCAGAAATGCCAGCTGTTTTGGTTTCTTGATTGTGGCCGGTATTTTTTGACTCCTATAATTAAGTGGTAGTTATTAGAGACATTATTTAATATATCGAAATAACCTATTAATACAAACGAGAAAAGAGAATGTCTTCAACAAGAATAATATGAGTGCAGTTCATGCTCATTTTTGGAAATATTTCACATAAATTTGGTTTCTTCTTATTGATTTGACACATATGCATGTGAGTACGAAGTCAAAAAAAAAATTAAATTATAGGTAAGTTACCTAATGGAAAACAGAGAGAGATTTTTTTCTATACATATAATATGTAATTATGGGTTGAACATGTGAATAAGGTGCTTCACCCTGTAGTATCATTGTACCCTTCTCAGATTCGTCGTCTTAAATATGATATAAGATATACACACATGTATGTAAGTAACTTTATTAACATTACTTAGTATGACTTGTATGCCTTCTTACATGAACGTCAAATTATGCATGAAGTTGTCTAAGGAATAACCCTGCACTACAATGTACAATGTTACTACTACTTTTTAAAGACTTGGAGCATGACTTAAAGTGAGTTTCTTTCTTTTCTTTTCTTCTTATCTTTTTTTTTGTTACAAAAAAAAAAATGTTAGTGATTAGTGTAAAGAATAATTTTACTCTAGAGTTAGTTGCTTACCTCTCTTCTTCTTCTTCCTCCTCTTCTTCTTGTTATTTTTTAAATTTTTTATTTATTGTGGTATTTATAGAATGCAGAAAAAAATCCGGACATTCATGGGAAATGATAGATGCAACAAAGGAACAGTCAGAGCGTTGTTAGTAAAACCCATCTTCTTCTTTTTCTCCTCTCAATGAATGTCTACTTTTCTACTCCTTACTAATGAGTTTCTATGCAAACAATGAAGAAACTGTTCTCTGAGGTCAAAAAGTTTGTAGAATGACGTTTGTACTAAATTAAACAGCTTTTCCTACATCTCATTTGCCAAATTATGTATGTATATATTATATATATTTGGACTTGGCTGATATATTTGTGAGACGATTAAATTGACGGATTTTAGGCAGTTTTAGATTTATCAGAAGAAAAAAAATATATAAGATTCTATTTTATTAAATTTAAAAACAAAAAAAAACAACCTTTCAAAAAAGTTTTTAAAAAATTAATTACATAACTTTTGAAGATCTAAAGGTTGCCCAATTGCGGTCTTTTCTGAAAGTTTTTGAATAAATTGTTTCAACCTTGAATTAATTAATGTACTTTTAGGTATGTGACGTCCCTATTAACTGTCATTGATAGTTAAAAAATTTAAAAAAAAACAAGCGTGACGTTCTACTACCCCTGTCTAATTGGTTATCAAATTGAATTCACAATTTGAAAATTCGTCGATGTAGGTAGTTTCTTAAAACCTTGGGGGAAGAATTACTTGCATTTCTACGATGAAAGTGTTCATCCTGGGGCCTTTATTTGATTTCTTTGAATAAGGTCTCAAAGTAATCAGATATCGGTTTTTGTAACCTCTAAATTATGAAGCTATGGGTCGTGTTCTAAGTATTATATTCCTACATATTTAGATAATTACGTATTTTAGGTAAAGCTTTCAATTATTTACAGAATTATATATTGCTCACACACCTGAAATTTGTTAGAACCATACTCTAATTAAACATAAAACCCACTCACTTTCTAAATGAAGTCTTCCATTATGGCTCTTGAATACAAAGGATTTTGTTGAATCAGTGATGATAAAATTTGTTACACATATCATACAGAAGGTATATTAATATTTATTCTTTCATTTTGTGTCTAAGCCTTCACTATTGATTAATTAATTAATTTAAAAGTAGTACATATACTTACAATACAAGTCGACATTTTCAGAGACTTTTCTTCAAGGGTAAAACCTTTGTTTTCAATGGTGAGAATCAAAGTAATATCATAACATTTTACCGACTCAACATTTAGTGAATGAAATTTGCAAAAGAGTTGAAAATACATACATAATTAGTGTAGATTTTAAGTTATCTAAACAATTTTCCCTCTATACAAAGACTTAAATAATAGCCTAGGAAATCGAGTATTAGTTTCCTACCAAGTATTTACATCAAATCAGGTTACAATGACAGATAGTCAAAGATCTATCGACTGTACCTCCCCAAATGTATTCAAGAATATCCACTACAAATTGATTTAATATGAATTGAAATATAATTTTCTAGCTGAGGTAACTTTAATTTAAAATTTTGAATGGATATTTTCGTTCTGGAAAGAGGTGCTTAAGTTTGTTCAAATCTTCATTTTTGTATTTAAATAATGCAACAGTCTCGTGAAGTTGAAACAAAAAAGTTATCTAATGCATCATTCAAAAGAGAAATTGTAAAAGCTTCTTCAAAAGACACGTTTTTAAGAGGCGTCATTTACATGGATACATGTAAATTAGACATTTTCTAATCTTTTGTCTTTTTTATCATTCAAATTTGTATACTACACCACATTTTAAAATACAGTAAATTGTAGTACGTTGTTCATACTTAGTTGTTAATTTAGTCGGGGGAAAATAAAAACTTTGAAAATGACATGAGGACTCCAAAAGGTTTCTCCTCTTCTTTTTTTAAAAAAAAAATAACAATGAATCATGTACACATTCAGTTTCAAGCATTATAAAGAGATTGGATATTTGATCTCCTTTCTTACTTTCTTTCTTTCTTTCTCTCTTATTGGGGGGTGTTTATCTAATAAATCCTCCCGGAATGTACGGATTTTTTTTTTCCTCACTCCATTATAGTGTAAAATTGAACTCCTCAACATTCTAATTAAAAGATGACAAATAAACGAAAGAATGAAAAATATTTTCTAGGGATTAATGAATCCATTAAAGAATCCAGACATCTGATATCCTTGTTGTTGCATTCACTCATCTATGCGTAGTATTATATATATACAGTCGATAAATAAAAACAACAAACGGCCCCCTGCCTAACCAAAAAATGCCTAAGACTCAGACATAAACACATTTAGGGTGAAATGTTTTGACGACAACAAATGATTTATATATATATATATATATATATATATATACATTCTATCAGTTCTCTATGCGTTTTCATGTACATTCAAAAATCATTTTGAAAATCTAGTGTCCAGTATATGGTCTGGGTACATAGCATAGTCTATTATTTTGTCGTCATCATTGTGAGTCTGGGGACTTGTAATGGACAATTATACAAATACATATATATATATATATAGTGTGTGCAAATTATTGTTTTTGTTTGTTCGTATGTTTAAACATACGAGAATCACTAAAAAACAGGAGAACAAGGGAGAAAGAGCTGTGAGAACTAAGGGTAGTTTGACCCAGGAAAACGTCAAAGGCTATACATCTCGTCGGCATTCAATGCTGTCTAGAGACTCGGCAATATTTTATTGTTTTAATGGCGAATCATTTTAGCAGAAATCATTGCTAATATTTTAGTACTAAATTATATAATTATATTCATGACTAAATTAAAATATTTATACAGATGAAAAGTTGGTATTAAGTTCTGTACTGTCATGAAAAAAATATTTTATAAAATAAATAAATGCATAAAATGAACAGGAACTTTTTGAAATAAAATTACAACTAAAGGAAACTTGAAGAAGAAAAAAAATTTTTTTTACCCCCAATGTAGATGTAACACATTTAAACAATTAACTATAAAATTAAAAAAAATGTACCCAAAATTTGAGGGTAATTTTTTTAAGAAAGACAGTAAAATCAATTTTGCCCCTGTATATATGCCAACTTTTAGACCCAAAACTATCAAAAGATGTCATTTGCTAGCTTAGTTCAAAAATTATTTTTATAAAAATTAAATCTCAAAGAAGGTTTGTATAAAATTTTGAATTGCTTCTAATTTTGGACCTCTCAAGCCCTTTAAACAACAACTAATAATTTCGTTCAAAAAGAGCATTTTTTAAACTTCAAACGGCTTTGAAAGGTAAAATACTCCCATTCTTATTTTTTTTCACCAAGAAGTAGGAGCAGAAAATCCTTTGGTGCAGACAAAATAAATGATTGACTTGAAAACGTAATATATATATATCAAAACAGCTCAAATATGTTTACTTGTAGTAATGTACATTTCAAGAGCAAAAGCTTAGAATCATAATAGTAACATACTTACAATTGTTGTAGTACACAAGACCATCCTTCAAGGTGTGCAAAGTGAGACAAAGTGTTCAATTGAAACAATTTCATTAATAAAATAGCTTCTAAATATATCATTGTGCAACTTTTTGTGGACATATCCATTTGATGTAATGAATGACTATCATCAAAAAAAACAAAAAAACAAATGATGATAAAAAAAATTGGGATAGCAAATTAAGGATATAATTTATTTAAGTGTATTCTCATTTATTGCAGTTGTATATATATATATATATATATATGTATGTGTTAGGTTGTTAACATCGAAATGAGGAGAGAGGGAAACTTGTTGCACCTGATATGTTGGTCTGTAATGAAGCTGCCTCAATATATATATACATAACTTTATGTCTTAAAGAAAAACGATTTTCTATCAAAGTAAGTACACATTAATAAGTATTTCAATTCAAAGTTTGTCAAATTGCATAAGGGATTTTTGTTCCTTAACTCATAAATACATTCGAAAAGGATCCCCTGAGAAATGATCAAATAAGTATGCAATTGTGAAGCATCTAGACCAGGGGTGTCAAACTTATGGCCCATGGGCCTGAACCATCCCGCAAGATAATTTGAAAGTAGAAAAAAAATACATTAAAGACATGGATTAAATTTTTTAACTAAATGTAATTCAGGAATTATCCGCTAGGGGTGCATGTGAGTCTTTTTTTATAAGTCTCATGTTGTAATCTCATGTACGTAGAGTTCATTATTATAATTTTCAATATCTGTAGCTTAAAGCTTGTGCAATTTATTGAAATGTTTTGTAAAAGTGTGGTGTTCAATACATTTTTAGTGAAATTTAACAATGTCCTTGTTCTTCTTTAAATCAAAACAAAGGGAAGACGTGATGATATTTTGGTTACTTATAAATAAGTATGCTATAATTTTAATGGTCCGGCCCGTGGCGTCTACTTAGGAGCTGTATATGGCCCTTGATGTGAAATGAATTTGACATCACCCCTAATCTGGACAGTACAAAAGGCCCTATTTAAGGATAACAATTCTTGTATAGATACATCAAAATATGTGGCATCTCATACTGCTCCAGAAGCAAAAATTCATTTTAAAGACAATGATAAAAATTATCGTTATACAGATGGATATAGAAAAAAAACATTCATTAAGAAATTGACAATATTTGGTGCTTTTTTGAGCATTATCACTACTGAATGAGGCACATATATATTGCTGTACATCAGCTGTACAGCATCAATCATTTTGTATAAAAAAAACAAAACATTCTCAAGTGAAGAATCACCACACACATTTGTACATTTTCAACGTTTCATGGAATGAATGACATAAAGGAAGAAGAAAAAGATTAAAACTTACTTTGAAATAATTAATTAATGTACTCTTCCCCCCCATGAAACATTTCCCTTAGGTTCTCAAACCCCCCTGATAACAAAACGGTATCTTAGAAGAGGAGGACAACAATCTCCACGTTGCAAAGAGCGGAATGGGCAGTAGACAGTCAGGCATTTAAATTGATTTAAAAAGATAACAACAACAACAACAACAAAAAAGAAAGATGTAGAGATGAACTTTTGATTCATGGTTGAGTTGTGACTGCATTTAAGAGTGCATTTAACAAGATACTTGGTGGGCATCCATGTCTGACCTCGTTTAAAACCATTTATCTTGTATTTTCATTCCTTCGTTTCTTGTTTCTTGTACTATATATATGTATGTATGTATACAATAGAATAGAATGAAGTAGTACAAAGTAGTCGCGCGTACTAATGAATTTTCCAAGCATTTCCCTTTTTCAAGAAACAAACGTTTTTATTTTTAAAAATGATTTATATTCATTTTTCAAACTCATCGATTAAGACGGGAAGAAAAATAAAGGATAGTATTTATATATATATAAAAGTACCGACAAGGAGCAATGGATGTAGTCGGGAACCAAGGAGAGCATAGAAGAATGCATCATACTGCAATGACAAGAACGGTTAACCCAACATACACAAATTTTGAAATTGATAAAGTATTTTCTTTCTTTCTTTCTGTCTTAATTTAACTTTAGACAGAGAATAAATCTATCTTTTTTTTCCCTTCTTTGGGTACTGGGTAGGAAGAAGAGGAACAACATTTATGTATGTGTGTAGGCAGAGAGTTAAAAGACCACCCGTCTTACCCCCTTGAAAAAAAAAAAAAAAAAAAATTACCCCCATGAAATAATAATAATAATAATAACAACAACAACAAAATTGAACTGCATTCCATTCAACTTTAATTTAAGGTCAGGTTGCCTTTGAAAAGTTGTTGTTGTTGTTGAGGCTGTTGCAATGGGACACAAAATTGGATTGAATGAGGGAGGGGGGGGGGATAATGATTTAATTTAGGGTAATAATTTAGGGAAGGACTTTTTTTTTGTTTGGGGGGGTGGAACTTTTAAATTTATTTCCATACCCCTTATTTTGTGTCTTCTTTCCCAGGGTGGATAAATCAGTTTACTGCACACCTAAGTATTAGGTAATATGTAAAAATAGGAGTGAGAGTCCCTATAATGTAATTATTATTATTATAAGTCTTTATAGGGGAGACTTAGGTCCTAAGAGAGTGTTCTAAGACTGCACTAATGTTTTGGTTCAATGATATTCGTTAAAGGACTGACTTAAATGTTTCATCAATTGAGCATAACAATCTTTGGGGTATTTTGTCATTGATTTGTCAAATGTTACAACTCTCCTCATAACAAAATCAGTTTTGACTAAGAAATAATGACGAAAGAACACTTCTTTTGACATATATATACATATATATATATATATATATATATATATATAAATAGTAACTATACCTTTCAAAATGCATTGAATTAATTATGAACATTAATTTTTAATTAGTGTACATTAAAAAATTTCTATTAAAGATTTCATTTGTAAATTCGCTACAGTTTAATGAGTGAGCACAATCTTGCACTGCACCCCCTATTAATCAGGGCCCTACTGCAGATATAACAGAATTTAAAAGTATGATCAAGTCGGTGAAACCTATGTTGTTCACCTCTTTATTCGGCGGAGCTGAGTTCTTCTCAAATAATTTGCATCATCATAACAAAGGAATCAATTTTAAAGTATTCAAATGTCAGTGAAAAATATGAAAAACTGATTCCATTTTAGCCCCCCCCCCCCCCCAAAGCAACTGTCCTTGGTCTTCCCTACCTATCTAATTGGCTTACATAATATGTGTATAGGTGGAAGATATATATATATATATATATTTAGACATAAAGCTCCAAGGTTATTTGAGGGGAAATTGGAATTACACACATAATTCCAATGCAGCCGACTCGTAGTCTATAAATTCCTTGATAAACTGCATATTAGCTGCATATACACATGTAATTATGTAAATTCAAGACTAATTGACCAAACTGGACACACATGGTGGCTAGAGCTGAATATAAATTAATCCTACAACCATATGTTTATTATTATGCAGGTTCATAAATCATGGGGGTTTAACAACTAAGTGATTATCATAAATTCACACGTCAACTTCTATGATTGCCCATTTGATCACCTATAGAATTAGGTGTGATGGTGGTAGAGATTCAGTGCTGTAGGCAAATACATACTACACATGTATGTTGTACCTTTATGCTATGTAGGAACAATGAAGACAAATCTTTTATATATACATAGTTTGATATATATCAATTATGATATATATATATATATATAATATATAATTTCAAAATTATTCAACGTTAAGATGAGTTAGCAAAAAAAAAAAAGAAAAAAGAAAAGAAAAGTAGGGAAAAATCAGACTACTAATAGTAGTGAAGAAATAAAAGAAAGGAATCAATTTTAACGGGGGGGGGGGTGGGTGGGAGTGCATTGTGGTTGTCAGTCCCATGATTATCCCCTTAGAACTTACATATATAGAACAAAAGGGTCTCACAATACCATGAAAAACACGCACTTTTCTATAGGTAGCTCCAATTTTCCTCCTGTTTGGGATTGATTGAAATAGCTCAGGCTCTCAAGCTCAGTTCTGAGCCACCTCAGCAACTATTGATAGTAAGTCAGAGACCACACTTGAAGCCTCAAATACCATATCACCAATCATCATGAACGTATGGTCCAAGAGAGGAAATTATTTTGATAAGTTAAAGTTTTCATCATTTTATGGTCTTCACAGCAAAGGACGATTGTCTAATTCATAGACCAATGAATTAATTCATTATTCACGCAACTAAATGTACTTTTTCTCTCCCCAGTCCCTTTTGTATATATACAATGAAGCCCCATAACTTGACACTTGAAGGAGCATCGAGACGCATTGGAGTCAAGTTTCGAATCAGGAGCAGAAACTAACATCATCATCATCTGACCGGAACTATATATATATATATATATATTTATAAAGGTCAGTTGAGATATTTGAGCTCAGAAACAGTGGTTTTTTCTCTCTCGACATATTAAGCAAACATATCTGAAGCTGTTGATTATTGGGGCAATGTAGCAGTTTTTGGGCTCTACTGGTTTTTTTTTAGCATGACTACGTTCACAGATTATGGATGATCAATTGTCTTTTTTTCTTGCACTCGGATAAATTTATACAATCCCATAAAATATCTGAACTTTTGAATTAAATAGTTGATTTACAAATTTACAAAAAATAAATAAACGACACAGAAAGAGACCCTTGTCCTCCTTTTGAAATCCAAAAATTGTTCACCCTATCTATGTAAGTACAAAGGTAGGAAAATAAGGCTGTAGGGCTACTACACAAACATTTTAAGGAAATGATGATCTTGAACAAATTTTGAAGAGCTTTCTTATCAGACTATTTCATCTCCTGCTCGATAATGATGAAAAATAAGACCACTTTCTCTCTCTTTCGTATGAGTAACCAACAACACAGCATATAAATAACATATAATTTCATTTTAAAAAAAAACACTCTTTTAAAAAAATATTTCATGAACACTCATAAAACAGTCGAAAAAGAAATAGACACGTAAATCTTTTTTTCTTTCAATAATACAACAAAGCCGTCATAGGTATAATATATATAGATATATGAGTTTTAACCCTCCCTTTTGAATGACAAACCAACAGCAGTGGTCAGGGGCTGTTCTATATACCATTACAACATAGATAATACCTATGTATATACATAGATAGACAGAGGCTATTGTGCTCTCTGCCCCTTCAGCTCAATAAATTTTACAAATCGACTATAAATTCATTTTAAATCTGTTTCTACCCAGGTCGTTAGGTCTCAAGAGTAATATAATGTTGTACACACACACAATAGTGTTGTTACCTCCAGTTCTTTGTCTCCAATCTCCTTATCTCTACAGATTGACTGAGTATCTATAATAAATTCAGCTTTTTTGAGAAAGGGAATTTCTTCTAAGGAGAAAAAAATAAGCAGTGAGTAACAGAAAGAAAAAAAGTCCTGATCTCATGATTTATACTTTATAAATCCACTCTCTCTCTTGAGCACTTTGAAGCCCTTCTTGTGGATCTATTACATTACTCTTTTTTTTTTTTTTAAATATCCAAAAGATTTCAAAAAAATTAATTTTCTATTATTTTTCTATGGTCTCTTTATAGTTGAATGTTTTTTAAGACCCCTCTAACCATTTCATTACTTTTGAGAGTAGTTGGCAAGCAGACAAAAACAAAACGTGAACGAAAACTAAACCTCTAAATAGTCACTTACAGAGCAAGACTTTGGTAAGTAAGTTGCGTCCAAGGCAAGAGTCAGACTTTGATGGATAGAGACATGACCAAGATTCTCTTTAAAAAAAATTGGCCTGAGCGTCAGACCGTTGGTTAGTTGAGAATAAAGCAAAGATCAAGGTTTTGAGAGATGTACATAGACCCGGGCGTGTGACCTTTTAAAAATTGATCTACAAATCAAAACAAATCTTAGACTCGGAGCAAATCTTTCAAGGGTGAAGATCCCGTTTTCACCTTCGCTTATAAATTATCTGTAGATATAGAACAAAACCAGGATTGTTGGAAATTGAGGGCAAAAAAAACCAACAACACATTAGCAAGACCTTCTTCAAAATTGGTCTTGAGACCAGGGTAGGAAGGGAGTCAAAACTCGGAATTTCATGGATGGAGATCATGACTTTGAGTGATTGGGGTGTAGATGTGGCCAGGCATGTTTTTTGGGGGGTTTCAGAAAATGATCTTTTAGCAATTGCGACTTCTGATCCCTTGTCTTATAGGATAACAAATGGATTTAAACGACATCAATTTGCAAAAAAAAAAGGAATAGAAATTTACGTAAATTGGTTACATCATTATTATAGGAACATATTATTTTACACTGCCTATAGCATCCGTGTAATTATAACAAACAATCTATGGTTCATGCAATACAAATGACATACATAGATACACAAAGACACACAAATTAAGCCTTGCTACAAATTTTGAAAATGAATGAATGGCCTTGCTTATGATATATGTATATATACAACATACTTATATGAGGCACAAAATAGGATTATCATAACTAATGCATGCATAATAGTCACAAAATAACATCATTTCAAGGACAAAAAAATTGCATAGATAGTCAGAAATTTGACAACTACATCTGTAGATATGTACACGTATATACAAGGTCAAACTACAAATGAATTGAACTCTGTGAAGGACACCCCCACCCTTCTTCTCCATGCATACATATGCTTAAATCGACGTTTTCTTCTTATTATTATTATTCTTTGAAGTCTTTCAAAAAATAAATGACGTCATAAAGGAAAAGAGCTAATTGATGTCCTCATCCACTTTTTTTTCTTCAAAACATTTACAAGCAAGAAAAGGTGGTGTGACCCCCCCCCTCTCTCTCCCCCTATCTTTCTCCCCGTTCGTCCAAACTTCTCATGCAATATTGAGAGTTACATATGTTTGAACTTTTATTATTCTCTTTTGTACTTTTACGGTCTCTTTTTCCCGAAAAAACAAAGGAGTATATGAGTAGTAGATATGAATAAAATAATAATGACTTTGAATATGTCTTGTTGTTTGTGAGATTTTTTTTATTCAGAATGATGGATCCGATGTAAAGTCAAAAAAAAAAAAACATTAATTAATATAGATAAAGCATCCATGTAGACCATACTTGATAGTCAGTACACCTACGGCATAAACATAATGGATTAATATTAATTTTTTTTTTAGTTTTTTTTTGGAAAGGAGTGAGACTCTTGGAATAGTAATCTCAAGACGTACTCAAGAGTCCTTGACTCATGAGAGGGAAATACATTTCATACAAGATATGTATGAAGAGTTAGTGGTATCAACCAAACCAAATGTCTACATAGATATCACTGGTTTAACATTCATCTGGCGTGTGGACACAAGAAAGTCTTGCAAATAAAGTGATTTGTTCGAAGCCCGTTTTTCGAGCCAAGGGGTTCGTAGTTAATCTGCCCCTCTATTTACTTTAAAAACTTATATATATATATTTACATACTTAAAAATTAATTCATTGATTGCAATGTAGTTCAAGGGAAAGTTATTTCAAAAGAATATTTATATTTAAAAAAAAATGAAGCTCGGATCAGTCAGAGTACTCTTTTTGAAATCCCTTTAGGCGTTCAATTCAAAAGAGCTTCATCTAATTTCCGTGTATTTTGTAAGTCACTAGGGACTTCTACATCCAGCAAAAATGACTCACGTAAAGCAATAGTATTCTAAAGTTCACCATTTCTGATGACAATTGTCGTTACATTCATTTGAAATTAAAGCAATTTGTCTTTAATTTCTTACGCTCCAATCTTGGTGTGTGCTAAAACGTCGTCAATCACCAAGGAGTGAAGGTCTAAAACATTTTCAATATGTTATTACTGTGTTAAAGTCTGTATATTAAGATTTCCTTCCTATAATTGAAAAAGTATTCAGACGAAAGGATTTTTCTAGCTACTTTTGTTGGCAATGATTCTAAAGTTAGAAGAATCGTATTGGGAAAAGTTTTAGCAAAAGTACAAAAGTCACACAATGCAAAGTCTACAAAGTTATAAGCTTTCAATTGAATCATTTTATAGATAGAAATAGCTAGGCTCTAAACAATTGTTTGATTTATTCCTCCTATTTTTGCATACATTTTTGATGTCACATAAACCTGCTCATGAGAGCCGGGTAAAGAGCCATTACAACTTGTTTCTGTGGCTAAGGTCTTTTACAAATATTATGAGAAATAGATAGTTTTATTTTATTTACACTGAAATCTAGGAGGGAAAAAAAAACTAAGAATATTATTATTTATAAACAAATTATCAATATGAGTTGATAATGTTGCTTGAACGACTTATGAGGAAAAAATAAATTAAATTTTAATTTGTAAGAAATTTGTAACTTGAAAGTTACTTACTACTTCTTAGTAAATTATTGAAAAGAATGACAAATCAAAAAAAAAAAAAAATTGTGGAAGAGACTCAAAGGCTTTCTTTTTTTTAACTTGAAACTTTATTGCTGGCATTTAATTATTAAATCAACATACATCGCACTTCATTGAAGCCAGGGAAATTATATTTTTATAAAAAACGTTACATATTAAAATATTTATATATTTCGAAGAGTAAAATTTAATTATTTTGTAACTTTTTTTAGACTTATGTACATTATAAGAAAAAAGGTTACACTTCCTTCCGTGTCAATTTGGGATTTTGGATAGAAGTCGTAACTTGTACATACAGTCAAATTGTACAAGTTACAATAATTCAAAAAGTATTATTATATTTAATACAAATAACATGGAGTATTTTAATTAACAACTACTCATAGATACATTTTAACCTATGAATAGGTCTCATTTACAAGTGGGATTCAACTTCCATACATCCCACTTGCTAATATGTAATATTATAAAAATTAATCCTTTTCATGAACAGAAAATTAGTAATTGTGTCATTATGAAAAATGACAAATTATCTCTGAATTATCACAAGATCCGTAAATTCAGCATTACAAAAAAATTTTTTTTTTCTTTTTGTAGTTTGTAATTTGACATATTTTGCTTGTAGAGAAAACTTTTATTTATACAAAAAGTATCTACATTCTTACAAAGCACATAACTCAATAATACATATATCAAAGAAATAATCCCTGTACATCAATATATCTTATTATAAGATAATAATAATCAATATATATATATATATATATATATATATATATATATAAAATGACAAATACTATCACACACTTTCACATTTTTGAAGAGAAACACACACAAGAAACTCTATTAGTGTTAAATTCTGGTATTTAAATATATGTATTTATAACTACATTAATAGAATCTTTAAATAACCCGTTTTTTTTAAAGGTTCTTGATCGTTTATTTTTAAATATTTATATATATTTGCACTCTTTCTTTTTATTAATGATTAAATAATAATTTATAATCATAATTTTCTATCCTTTTTAAAAGATACATTTAATTGTTTTCCTTTAACAAATCATTTTGAACAGAGGAGTGCTAATTGATATCTATATCTAAGAACAAAGATTATACATACATATATATATATATATATATATCAAATAAGTAGATATAAGTACCTTTAAATATGCACTTACATAATTAAGTAATGATACCATGCATTGAGACTTACATATATATATGTATATAAATGAATATTTGATTAGTCTATCAGTAGGCCTATATGTATATGAATACATCAATGCATATTAATAAAAAAAAGTATTTATACATAATATATACAGCCATGTTTGTACATAGTTAATATTAGTAGTCTACTTTTGGGCATGGTAAGCACGTATAGGCACTTTTATGTCTTTTACATGAAGGCATGGGTATTTATTTTTAATTGTCAAACATTTTAATTACCTATATAGTAAATTTCCAAATACATAAATAAGTATTAGGTTTGTGCGTGTGTCTACATATTTGTATGCATCAAATTATTTTGTTTTTGCTCTCTTTCTCTCTCTGGCAAGCACTCTCTTAAACTTACTTATTTTTATCTGCTCAAAATGCTTCCATATTTGATTAAAAATGATTGATTTATTTAATAGAAAATTTTGTTTTCTATTAAAAAATTAAAGTGTAGTCTATATTGATTTCCTTTCTTTTATGGGTGTCATGAGGGCACTTTTTTTTTTCTTTTTTTTTTTTTTTTTGTAGTAGTAAATGACTGAAAGTACTCTAACTTAAAATTAAAATAGAATCCGTGCTTCATATGTGCATAAGTGGTACACGATGAGGGTTGGCAAAATTTTAAATTTCATTTGTGCATCGTGTCCCATATATGGCTCTTGCATGTATAGCTCTTTTGAAGTGAAAAATGATGCGTTTACCATATGTGTGGTGAGTTTGGCGAGACATTGGTGTATTTTAATTTTAAATATCGATCAAATATTATCTTCTATTCATTACATAGGATTTAATTTGTGGGGGTTCAATGTTAGATTACTTTCCTCACTCATTAACTCAAATTCATAAGCTTAAAATTTCCTATTCAAAGTCATTTTGACAGATTTAAGAGCCATGAATCATCTAGACAATATTTATTATCTAAATCTTAAAAAAAAAAACCGTAATAATAGGACACTAAATAATACCCAGGTTTATTTTGACTGACTCAATAGGAGAGTCAGTTAAGTCATCCTCAGCCATATGTGAAATATTTATACATAGTTGTAATATTAAAATAGGTTCTTTAGCTTTCAAATAACACACTGCTGCCTGATTATGTATAGCTCACACTAAATATGCCTATCTATGCATCTAGGTATGTGTTCAAGTATTTATATATATATATATATATATATATATATATATATGTGTGTCAAGTCAGCAAGAAACCAAGTTTATCTGAAATATTTCAAAATGAGTAAAAACTGCACTCATACTCTTGTTGAAGACATTCTCTTTCCTTTGTATTAATAGGTTATTTCGATTAATTAAATAATGACTCCAATAATTGTAACCTAATTATAAGAAAAAACAAACTGCCTCTAAATAAATATCTGGGGCCTTGAAAAAGATGAACGTTCTCTCAGGGACCATATGAGCTCCATATACGGTCATAAAACATTTATCCAATTGCTCTATTGGATAGACAACAACAATCCTTGGTTGTTTCTTGATATAAAATTACATTTTAGCACAAAACCGTTTGCACGATAGGTCTTAAAACGACTCTGAAATATTTGACTGTTATATTTATGAAGTAAAAAACCTTAAAAATTGGATTTTTTCCTTTTCAATATGTGAAAACAAACTTGCTTTTTTGTTGACTTGACATATATGCACACCACCTAAAATTTTTGAGCCTTATAAAACAAACATATCTATGTAATTGAAGCATTTAATAGCTTTTATGATTACATATATCAGTTATAGCCTCAATATTCCAAAAAAAAAAAAATTAAAAAAAAAACTTGATGTGAAATCTTGTCTAATTCTGTTTTGAAATATATGTGTAATTTCAGATATGTTAGTATCTTTTTATTTTTAATTTGATAGGTTTATGTACAACATATGATATATTATATGTACATCAGACTTGTGACCTCTGAACCCCTCAAAAATAGTTTTGTGCGGTCATAAATAGATCAAAAATTATGCTAATTCATTGTGTTGTTTTTTTTAATTTTTTTTTGTACTCATGTCTCAATGATAATTTTTGATGTTTCAATGCATTTTTAAATGATTGTATTTTATAGTGTAGAAGTCTCCTCATGACAGCCCTTGATGAACTTTGGATTTGATATCCCATGTTTACATATTAATGTGATAAAATAATTATTAATTAGTGTAAGATTTAAATGTTACCTCTTTTTCAAGGCAATTTTTTCGATGAAATCAATTCTTGGTACGCTTACATCTATGAGCATTTCCTATGAAACCATTAAGCTCAAAAGACACAATTTTTTAAATACAGAGTTATAAAGATAATTGAGGATTATTTCTACCAGAAAAACGAAATCAACTTGAGCCAGTGTTTTTATTTTTAGTGTGAATCATTGACACACCAAATCTATATAGGATAGAATATAAAAATTTCAAAATTACGACCCCATGACTTTTATCATGGCGGCCATAAAGTGAGGCCTAAAATTGGAGTAGTAGACCTTAGACGCAATAGTATCCCCGGTACAAAATGATTATCTCTTTAGTTACAGTTATTTTGAACTAGTTCAGGTCTAATGAGATGTTCAAGTGATCTGACTATTTAGCTGTGTTCGATTGTAAAGGTCTTGTTCTGATCTCTACCCCTTGGTCTTCGTATCGGGTATCAAAATCAAAGTTATTATAAGTTTAAAAATTTAGTTTCGATGTCTTATAGTCTTTGTTGAAGTGGTCTTGACCACAACACCTGAATCTCTCCTTCATAACTCACAAACATAAGGAGGGAGGTCAGATAGCTACAATTTGGGTCAAAATATGTACATTCAGATCAAATTACACCATTGAGCCAATATTTTAAATGAAAAAATAAGTGAATCAAACACTTTCATTGAGAAGGGCTCAAAACATTTTCAAACTACAATTTTATAAAAGTATATGCATTGATGTGTACATATATGTATTAAAGTATTCTGAAGCTGTTGAATGGTTTTAACTCCAACCAGTGTAAAACCTATCTACCAATATAAGATATATATAACATTTTTTTGCAATAAAAATACAAATTTGAACAATAAAACAAAAACAAAAAGTAGAGGTGTTTTTTTTTTTTGCAATCATTGCATATATCCGTGATTGTTTTGAATTGTTATTGATCTTTTTTTTTTGCAATTTTTGTATTACAAAAAAAATTAAAAAATAACCTGCAATCCACCTGGCTTGAATAGATATTAAAGAGCTGATACTAATAGTTGATTTGATGGTCGCCATTCCTAGTAGTACCCCTGTACAACCATAACCATATCTTTAAACCAAGGATTAATAATAAAAGATACAATAAAATATACCCCTTTTTTTATGAATAGACTCTAGGAGTCCAATACCACATATTTAGTACATTCATGGGTCTAACATAAATGCAATATAAATTTGTTAAAACACAGTTGTATGCTTGATATAATATTTCAAACATAGCATTTAATACGTACATAGTAGTTACTATTATACATATTTATAAGTGCATAAAGCATTGATGTTGTATACAGATCTATAGAAGCATGAGCCAAAAGAGGTAGAGGATCAATAAATCAAGATTTTACTTCCTAAATATATTGAATATATATATATATATTTCAAGAGGTACAGATGTACCTCCTCTCAAAAAGGACTTGCATTCATTTTGGCGAGTTTTTTATAATAATAATTTGACATTGAAAGATAAAAAAATAAACTTTTTCTATTTTATACAACTCAAATCTTTTCTTCCTTGCTTCTTTCAATGATTTTAGTTGAAGGGATATTTTCTTTTCTTTCATAAGAACATGTAATATTTTATTAGAGCACATACAAAATAAATACTTTATTCGTCAATAGGAAATGGGTTTCCTGGATGGGAGAGCAGCTTCTTTCCCTGAAGATTTATATATGATTGTCCATTTAAAATAAAAATCAAAAACAAATAAAAGTATCTGAATTCAATATTTCAAACTTTGAGGACACATATTATTATGATTCAAACGATTTTGGAATTGGGATATATGTCGAGCTTATTCATGTGTTAAAGAAATGGATAACCCACCAACATAAGAAAGAAAACTTTGTTTCCTCAAAGATAAGAAAATATTGTTTGGTTATATCTATGTAAAGTTGTTGAAAAAGAGGGATTCCCGGCGAGCGTCAATCCCTTTAAAATTTTGTCCCTTTTTAATATGCAAAACATAGGGTTGGACACTTTGTTGAGGTGAAACAGCATGTTCAACATGACTATCTGGTACCTTTGTTCATACATTATATACTCATTGTTCTTTGACAATATAAAATAATACTTAATAGCTATTGGAAACTGAGATGACGGAAGGGAATTTGAATAATCCGGAATCCCGCAGAAGGGTCATATTTTCTTTAACATGATTTCATAATCACTTTTAATTTATCTACTTATTATTTTTCTTACCTCAACGATACAGAAGAGACTGAATTCCTTAAACTCAATTTTATCTTAACAGTTTGCTCATGTATAGCATTACATTTGTCTGTATTTGTTGGTAATCTGTATTGAAACAATGTCTTCTTAATAATTCCCAAGGTTACCATAATATTTATGGCACTATGCATAATGTTAAAAAATCGCGTAAATGAGTCACAACATCAAAAAAAAAAAAAAATACTCGCTAAATGAGTGTCACTGAAATATCATTTACTAAAATGAGCAGACCCGGGTACAAAAAATTCTATAACCATCTATGAATCAAAAAGTGGACAATTTTTGAAGGACCTACCACAGATCCATGTTTATGATTTGGTTATTAAAAATACTAACTATAAAATGACTATTGAACAAACATAACTTTTTTGAAAGAATATTAAATAAAAAAAAACCAAACAACTTAAAATGGTTGATGAAAATTATGACTTTGCTCATAAAAGTCTTCTGTGGATATGCATACAATATTCATAAAAAATAAATAATAAATATCATTTATTTTATGAAGGGAAAACAAGGTGATGTGTGTATTTTTGCATTTATTTTAATAGGTACGTATATTTTACTTCAAATTATCAGAGTCATTCATATAATGACAACAGCATGCAAAAAAAAAAAAATGAAAAAATCATTCAATTCTATAGCTCTACGTTCAAATCACCTTGGAATGTTTTCCTTTGCAAAAAAAATGATTTTATACTCATTCCAAAGCTGAGGGCTCATACTCAGATCTTTTTATTAGGTGATTCAACTACGTTGAATCAAAAGTTTATAGTTTACAGTTTAAACCTTCAAAGTCAACTCGAGGCACATGAACATATATTGCATATTACAAACATGTTATACCTATCATTGAATTTTACTTCTTATATATACATATATAACTTATAATTTTTATGATTTAGTGAAAATTATTTAATTATTTAAAATAGGGAGAACAAGTTAGTTCGGTCCATTTTGTAAGGATGCCTCTGCTGTCATGAATGTTCAATTTACAATATCAATTCGAGTTTGAAAGAAAAACTTGCGGAATATGTCGAGTTTTGTGGTAAATAAGTAGGATTTGCGGGTGGCTTGATGTTTCTGCGTTAATTGGAAGAAAAAAGTTTAGAGTGACACTGCTCCATTTGATAAATTATGTAAGGAACTGTTTCAAGAAGGATAATTTCAGTTTTAAAGACAAATCTCACTCTGGACAGCCAAAAAAAGACAAAGACGAAGAATTGGAGGCAATACTTCATGAAAATTTGAGTCAAGTGCAAGAGGAACTATCAGAATCATTGGGAGTTACACAATTTGAATAGTGTAACAAGGTGAATATTTGTAAAAATTTGGAAAACATTACAAAACGTTTTTTATGAGAATATTATTCCTCATTAAGTGCAAATAATGAATTAACAATATGACAACACAATGTCACATTTTCCTCAATTTCTATAATATGAGGAGAAGCCAGTGTCGTTCAATAAGTTGTGTGTGTGTGTGTGTATTAGGAAAAAATTTGGATTATAACAGAACAAACTAGGATTTCTCATTTCCATGAAAAATTATCCCTTAGCAAAATCTGGGGTAACCAATTTTTAAATTTCGAGAGATTCCAGGAAATTCTGAAATAAGATAGCTATTAGTTATAAATACTACATATATGAAATATATGTAATTTATTAAGTATTATATAGAATGAAAGGAACATTAATTATGAAGCAAGTCTTTACACATTCGTTGTGAAGGATTCAAAAACAAAAACAAAATTGCTTTTTAGGAAAAATATTTGTACGAAGAAAAATCATCAATTTATAGCAATATTGTTATTATAAATTATTTACAAAGTAACTTATTCCCAATGCACATCCTTTTGCAAGGCATCAATTGCTTGTAACTTTATCCCAGATCAATCATTCATATATATATATATATATATATATATATATAACTTTCCATGTATTGGCTAACATAAACATAGTTTTACATCCTGAAATAATTGAATGTGCAAAATTCAGAGAAATTCAGAAAAAATAAAGGGATTCTGAGAGAGAATTCCGTGCACACGCAAGGTACAAAACAGTTACATTTATATATAATATATATTTGTCATTTAAGTAGTCTAGAAATGAAGGAAAAAATAACAAATATATGAATTTTTTGCGTCAATAACGAATTAACAAATTTTCTCATTGATTTCTATGTAAAAATCATTGATTTTTTTTTATGAATGTGATTATAGAATAAAGACTAACCCTTTGGAGAGAAGATGGGAGTCGTCAACATAGACACATATATACACCTGATACGTCATCTGATTCATTCATTGAATCACTTTAATCTTATATAAGTACCCGACAAGTATTTTGTTGAATTGTGAGTACTTACAAAGTCATGAATGAATCAACAACCCATCTATGGCTGTAGTATTCAACTGCTTGAACTATCTTAATATCCAGAGTGAAGTCTATTCATTGTTCTATCGAAACGACGCGTTTGTATCATTAATTTACACAAAACAAAAAAACCTTCATATAAAAAAAAAATGAAAAAAGTTGGCTTTTTTTTGGTTTTTTTATTTTTGCAAAATGAGTTAAACCTGTTTACTTCATTCTAAATACATTCTCCTTTGGAATATAAGAAGGGTCTTACATACGTTTTCTTTTTGAGTAAGTTAAGTTTCTTATTTTGCAATTTATTTATTGAATAACTTGATTTGTAATAAATATATATATATATATATATGTCTATAAATAATTTATACCTAGAGACACTTATCAAGTGTTATTGGACTAACTGGCAATTCAATTATATATGTATAATTTAAATAACCGTTACTTTGACTCATTTTCCATGAGGGGAAATAATGAGATGATTATTTGGTACAATAATAATAATAATAATATTAGTAGTAGAAGTAGTAACAAACGCAACTAATTTAATTTTCTTCAAAGAAAAAGAAGACTACATAATGATTGATTCTTACCAAGACTTAGTTACTTTTGACGAAATTCATTAAATATTAATGATAGTAGACATTTTTCTTCTTCTTTTTTTAATGTACTTACAACATACTAGTCAATAGCTATTCAATTAATGAATAGTATATATATATATATATAATATATATTTAAAAAATGTATCTTTTGATTAATTGAGTTGACATTTTCTCTGTCTATTTTTCCTGCTGTTGTCATTCGTGAATGCTTCTTTCAACATTCCAAGGCAGTGAGAATTCCAGTTTAATTAAAGATGTTCTTTAATTACTCTGACACACCACTTTATATATAAATATATATATATATATATATATATATATATGTACTCCCATTACCAAAGAGAAAATCAAGACATCCCCTGTCTCAAATCACGTTGCATTCTAAATAAATTCTCCTGAAAATAATAATGATAATGAATGAAAGAAAATCCTTGGCCTGCATTCTTCAAATCATTTTGTCAAGGCTTTAAATGGTGCAATCGTACTTCCTTCTCTCTATGGCCTATCTCTCACCCTAATGATGAAAATATATATATATATATATTATATACATATTAGTGTATGATTGGTCATGTGAACAGACATATGATTTATTGCTCTTAATTTTTTTTAAATAACGGGCTGGAGAGAAGTGGGTGGATGGGTGAGTCTGAGTGGGAAAAAATTCATACATATTTGAATTATAGCATTTTGTGTCACCCGAGGGGGATATATACATATATGCATGCATATATAGACCTATAAGCCCATATGACTTTACTCTTTATATACATAGGTACACGGTAGGTACACATAGTTCTTTCTTTAAATGTGGGAAAGAAATGTATGTACACAAAAAAAAAAAAAAATGAATATCTTCTCTCTGTTTCTATTCCCTCTCTCTCTCTCTCTCCTTCTCCTCCCCTTTATAAAATTGAAATCCCTACAGATCCTTCAATCTTTGCTCTTGGATTTGTAGTTGAGGGATTTTTTGGATAGATAAATTCTAAGCTTATATAATTAGGGGCCTATTAATCATGACAACATTCCGTTAAATAAAGATACTTCTATTATGAGCAAAAATACCGCTAAATTTGAATTTAACTTTATTGAGATTCATGTAGGGATATATGCTTTAGTTTTTTTTTCATATGTTGGTACTACTGTGACTGACATCTGTGCGTAATTACACATCATAACATTGCTTAGTCTTTAGGGTAGAGCTAAAAGTCTTTGTGTGTTTTTTTTTTAAATGTCTGAAAGAGAATGACTCAAATGTAATTTAGAGAAATTTTGATCAAACTAAAAAAGTTACATTGAATATTTCAGACTGTATATTCTTTTAAAATATTGAGAATCGATGGCTTATTTCTCAAGATACATAGCCTATTAGTATCAAGACAATTGACTCTCCGGTTTTTAAATTTTAATAGCATATCTAAAAACTCATCAGTTATTGGTCTGTAATTAATATTGACGTAGTAAGAATTTTGTGAGGGCATTGTTTATGTTTGTTCTTCACATATAGAATTTAGATTTTCAAAGTTTAGCTTTATATATATATATATATATAGAGAGAGAGAGAGAGAGAGAGAGAGACAAAAATAGGATTGATCACAATATGTGACCCATAGCTTTACAATTCGACAAGACGTTTGAATCATTTTCATCGTAAGCTGCCGATTTATGTATGTTTAAAGTGCCAGGGTTCTTTAAAAGAATAATGGGGCATCATGAGGGGGAGGGAGGGGGGGCAGTGGGGTATTATTAATATAATAGATATTAAAACATACTGCCTCCCCCCCCCCTTCTGTCCATGGATTATTTTTCAAATTGCTTATCTAATCAATTTAAACTCTCAATACATTCAAATGTCTTTCTTATATTACATATTTAAAGTTAAATATTTTCTTTTTCTTCTAGTACAAAATGGTCACACTAAATGACCTATGTATGTACGCTTAAAAAGACAGAAATGTATGAGGGGGAACAATGCTTTTAGCCAGAGTATCAAGTTTCTTCATTTTTTTTCTTTGAAAAAAAAAAAACACATAAAAAAACTTACATTTATATACATACAGACAACATAAATATATATATATATATATATATATAGAAAAAAAAAGTTTTAAAAATTGCTTTTCGATCAAGCATGAGGGAAAGAAACGGGAGGAGTTCAAGAAATGACTCTTAATAGATGCTCAAATTACTTGAAAGCAAGTCAATGTATTGTATTTTTCTTTTTTTCTGTAAATTATTGGTAGCTCAGGGGATTTATTTCTTCTTCTTCTTTTTTTAAAAAAAATGCATAGAAAAATACATTTGTTTAAAGAATCTGAACATGTTTTTAATTCTCTTTTTTTGTACAGGTCATTTTTGGTAAGGAGAACTGGCGCTGTCTGCTGTAGAATGAACCAACAAACGTTGGGCTAAAGTACCTCAGTAAACGCTCATCAGAGAAACCATGAAAGGTGTTGATTGCTTGAGACAGCAGGTCAGTGGCCATGGAAGTCGGAATCCGATAAGGAGTATGCAACAACTTACCTCCGGGCTGAAGCAACTAGCCCTGAAAATAGATGGTGCTAAAGTGCTTCACTCATACCTCAACCGTTGAAACATTGAAAGTTAATTTTTTGTTTTATGTTTTCAAAAAATTAGTTTTAAGTGTTTCAACGGTTGGGTCTTGGTCCCTTCTTGGTGGTCACAATTTCAAGAACCCCTCCCCCCCCCAAAAAAAAAAAAAAAAAAAAAAAAAACTTGTTTCGATGTTATGGGACTCTATTATAAGTTGTAGTCTTGGGCTCGTTTCGCCCAATGTAGATCTTTCAAAGTCTTGCCCTTCCTCCATTTAAAATAATATTGGCCTCTATTTTCAAAAGCCTTGCTTTTGTCTACGTATCGAATGGATAAGGTGCTTTTAAATTTACCTGATAATCACTGCTGGGATGAAAAAGTAAGGTTGAATGTGTTGTTAAAAACTTCTGAGCATTAAGAAGGCAGATAATTTTTTCTTTCCCTATGTTGGTAGAACTGTCTAAAACAATTGCCAAGCGTCTGCTTGTCAATAGGTTTAATTATCTCTGAGTGACACTTGTTTTTGTAAACAATCAAAAGTGAATTTTTCGATTTTTACAAATGGTGATTTTATTGAGGAAAGAATTTGAACAATAAGAGACCTCGCTGATTGGGTTAAAATATCATTTGGCTCAGTCCAAACCATTTTGAAGGATGTTTAGAGTCTCAAATGCGTCAAGTCTAGATGTGTGCCAAAATCTCTCAATTTCTTGAAAGAAAAAAAAACCGTCACGTTGAAGCGTGTGAAACATTGCTGTCTGACATTCAGAACCACATGAAATACATCATAACTGGAAATGAGACTTGGATTTACGCATACGATCCTGAAACCACTGATGGATCCAATGCAGAGACACATTTTTGACACGATTGAGGAGATAAAAACCGAATCGAAGAAGGTTTTGAATGCTATATAGCGGAAAAAGACTATTCCGACTGTTTCTAGGACTGGAAAAAAGCGTTGACAAAAGGTCGCTGTATCAGATGGGTATTACTTTGAAAGACTTTACATTTTATAAAGAAATTCACCTTACTTTTTGATCATAGAGTATATATATATATATATATATAAAGAAAAGTCCTTGAGTTTATTCAACATGAAACACATGTAATGTTTAAAATAAATTTGTCAACAAATTTAATTAAAAAAAAAAACTACCAAATAATTATTTTTTTGCATATACCATGTATATAATATATATATATAACAAAGTTATATACAGTTATAAATCAGTGGCTTTCATAGAAATACACTATATATATCGTAGTAGTATTTAAGAAAAGAGGGCCTCTTTTGAAATCTCATATTGTACATATATGTGAAATATAAAACACACGTCATAAATATCCACACATAAAAAAAAAAAAATAACTACTGGGAGTTTAAAAAAAAATAAATATATTCCATATTATCTTGGATATGCATACATTTAAAATACATGGATAGATATGTATATGAATGTACATTATGAAAATAATTGCTAAAAGTCTATACGAATCCGAATTAACACTCTACATATTATTATTAATAATAATAATGAAGCGAGTGGATTGAGTCATCAATTCCTAGAATCCTGTCTGAGTGTATATATGTAACTGCAATTCATTTACAATACATATATGTATATATAATATTATAAATTGAAATTTGAGTATCTTTGCTATGTTTTTATCATTATTCATATATATATATATATATATATTTGCTAGATGCTTGTGCACACATTAAAGAGGAATTAATTGTACTTAATTACAAAAAGCGTTTCCTTGAATGGCTTTTGAAAAATGATGAATATTTGTAAATTAATTTAGAATTTAGAACAAGGGTTTTATAAATATATATATGTGCCAAGTCAATAAGAAACCAAGTTTATCTGAAATATTTCAAAAATGAGTGTGAACTGCACTCATATTCTTGTTGAAGACATTACCTTTCCTTTGTATTAGTAGATTATTTCGATATATTAAATAATGACTCCAATAATAATTGATACTTAATTATAGGAGTCAAAAAATACCGGCCACAATCAAGTATAAAAAACATCTGGTATTTCTGACTATGTAGTTACTATTACTGTGATTCATGGTAGGCATGATAGTGTATTAAATTGATTCTTAATAGTTCTTAATCAGATAAACAAAAGGTTTTAGGCAACTGCAACTAAATAAATCTCTGAGGCGATGAAAAACACGGACTTTCTTCAAGGGGACAACTCATCTCTATGTACAGTCGACACATTTATTCAATTACTCTATTGAATAGACAACAATAATCCTTGGTTGTTTCTCAATATTAAGTGACATTTTAGCAATAACCCTGCGCGATAGGTTTTAAAATGACTCCAAATATTTGCCCGTTTTATTTATGAAGGCAAAAAACTACTTAAAAGTAGATTTTCTCTCTTTTTTCAATATTCAATATTCAATAATGTTGACTTAAAACATATATTACCTATATATATATGTAGTGTAAGTCCCTTTGTTCATTTATTTTTTTGACCGAGCATCATCACAGTCAGTCAGAAAGCCTAGGGAGGAGCGCAAGAATAACTTGACCCAAATGAAGACAAAGAATATGTTTGAATGGCCTTAGAGGTTATTTGACGTAACTGGAGGCCAATATCAAAATGTAATTGGAAGGCATAGGAGGTCGAATATGATATTGCTTATCGAGTCAAAAGTTTCAGGAAATGACTGACTTAGGGAATTTATGTGATACTTTATGACCTCTACGAGACTACTTGTAGGGTGTTTTGACATTTTGACCAATTCATTTAATATCAAAATTAGCATTTTTGCCGGAGGCACCCGTTTTAAAGCATGTTTACTTTACAATGACAAAAAAAAGTCAGTTGTAAAAATGGGGAGTAATTTGGCTTTAACGACTACAAAATAAAAATTTAGTTGACTTCATGTTCGATGAATTTATTCAATGACTCTTAAAAGACAGCCTCGCTGCGAGGTCAGTAGCTTTAACATGGCAAAATAATATCTTGCATTGGGAAAGCTAAGCATTGGTTCACCTTTAGCTTCCTTTTCCCAAGTCCTTTGGTCTTTAGTTTGTTCAGGCCCTTTTTGACCTTCTTTCGTCTAGGCTCTACCAAGAGTAGATCAGAGGTTGAGGGTCAGGTGGTCTATTGTTGTATTTATTATCTACATTATACACTGTCTATAGCCCTTCACAAATACTTATCTAATTATGCAAACACATGCCAAATAATAAAAATAAGAAGAAGAACAACAATAAAAGACGCACTTCAATTTATTTTCACACTTATGGGAGACTGAAGAAAATAAAAAGAAATAATCTGCCTCTACAATTTGTAGTACAAGACGACTAATTGAGGCATCATATGAGAGAGAAAGAAAGAAAGAAAGAAAAAAGTGACGCATACATACATATGTATATTGCACAAGGGACAAAAATTTTTAGAGAATTTAAAATCAAAACCACATCATTCAACAGGCGCAAATATTATTCAAAATACAACGAAGGTTGACTCAAAAATATGAGGTGAAAATATTTTGTGTAACATGAGAGTATCCTTAAGAAAGAAAAAAAATCAATATCCATTCATACTCGACGGGAGTCGTAGACATTTGTACTTTATAAATAAAATTAAAAAAAAAAAAAAAACATGGTTTTTCTCTCCTTCCCCCTCAAAAAATGTTCGAAGAACATTTTTTGTATACCCACATCTATGAAAAAGTATATCAGAGTAATTACGTCTTTACTCTATTTTATAAGATCGTAGTAAAATTTTTCCATTAGATCAAAATAATATTAATAATAATAATAAAGTCATTAAAACTATAGGTTGTACATATGTCCATTCTTAATTATCCAGATGGTCAAGAGGAATTTAACAACCAAAGGATATCATGTACAGACATCATCAATGCATAAAAGCCACTTACTAATTGAGTGGGTCATTAATTTTTATATATACACATATATATATGTATATTATATTAAACTCTAATTTTAGCCTCAAAACTGGACACTCTAATTATAATTAGGTTCCTTATTATTTGAGCTACTTTTAAGCCTCTCATTTTATTACAAAAAAATTTAAAAAATTTGTTATTTTTGAGTTGAAATTCTTCATTGTCAAATATCTTTTCAATTTGAAGCTATGAGTCAAAGTATGTTGATTTTATTATTGGATTGGATTTGAATAATAATTTAAAGTATCAACAAAATAAAAAACCTCAGTATAGTTTATTGAGACTATACACAAAATCAAATGAATTCTGAAAAGTTACGTTGTTAGTATGTATATTATCCATCTTCTACTGTTTTTCTGTTTACCTCTACTGTTTTCAAGGGAAGGGGGAAATTGAATGCTTTGTCATTCATTTTTCAGACATCTTAAACTTTTACAGAATGGGTGTTGATGTAGTTTTCTATAGAGCAGTTCTGGTTGTAGCCTCTTCAAATTTTTTAGTTTTGCTGTCAATAAGAAGGTGTCCAAAGGATGAGTTTTGGTATGAGTAATAAAAAAATATTATTTAAGTGTACAAAATGATAGAAAAAGGTCAATTTTGACCCCAAAAGAGTCACTTTTGCATGTAATTGAATGTATATTGTACATTTTACAACAAAGTCATGTACTCAACGTCAAAAAAGTACAAATACATTCTTGTAAATAATTCCTTTTTGACTCTTATATATATATATATATATATATGTGAGAACACTTTGACAAAAAATAAATATCCTCAAAAAGAAACCTACTAGAAATTGTACTTTTATTGCTAATATTCTATTAGTGACAAAAAGTCAAGGTATTTGCAATTTTAGCAAGTATTATCTGAGAGTTAAAGGACTAAAGTAAAGTACTTTAGTTAGTAGAGTCATTTAATAATGATTGAACAGAGTCTATTTTGTCCATTATTATGAATTGCGTAATTAGCTGTAATTACGTAATTATAGCTATTTTGCCAATTCATTTATATGAATGTATTTCAACACATAATTGAAAATGAACTTAAATTTCCCTTGCCTCTCATTCCCATTTAAATAATTAAATGTATGTATTTATTTAACTTTAGACTTTTTTTATTTACTGAGCCTTTAACATTTTGACCAGTTTCTACCTTTGTACGTATATATTATAAAATGATCAAATCTTTAATATTAAACCTCGGATAGAAGCATTTACATACATTAACATTTTTTTCAGAAGCAAATTCCATGCTTAATTGACTCCTTTGCACTAAAATAATATGATGCTATAAAAATCTGGATAATTGCACCATTTTTGCATCACTTTTTTTTCTTTTTCTTTTTTTTTTTTTTGAAAAATTCACCGATAAAAAGAAAATATTTTAATTAGTAGAATGAATGTTGGAGTCTTGAAGAGAATTCGTGATATGAAGAATAATGGGCTTGACTAGTATATGAAATAAATATATATACCTTGAAATTAAATAGCAAATTGTTTTATTGCATAGAGCAGGTCAAGAACAATCAATGAATGGACTTATGTTAACAAAAAAAAAATTATCTAAACTAATATGGGGTGAGTTCGATGGGTCTTTGCTCGTGCGTATACTTTGACAAACATCACGATCAGCCAAGAGGACTAGAGGCAGAGGCAAGAAATAAGATAAGACCATGCCCTATGTCCCGTCAACCTCTGATGTTGCCTGAAGGCTGATTTTGAGGTCAAAATGGGATTTAAAGGCTTAGGAAGCCGAATTTAAGCAACCAATGAAGTCAAAAAGTTTAGAAAATGATCCAGTTAAGGGATTTGGATGAAATTAAATGAGAATGACATTCAGAGTGAATTAGAAATATGTGCATGCAATTGTATACAATATTTTCATTCACCAATTCTAATAATACTAAATTTGTTGGCCGTTTTTTTAAAGACTAGTGTTATTCTGATATGAACAACATTTTTGCTATAACTACTGAGGAGTTGCTTTAACCCCCTTGATATGACTGAATATGGGGGGAGTAGTAGGTAGACTGTTGTTTATATAGGAATTTTGATAAATTACTAGTAATAAAAAGATACAATCAAACGTTATTCAAATACTCTTTGCAAAGTTTATGGTGTGAAAAAGTGGTTTATTTTTTAGTCGTAATCTGATTGACCATAGTTTGTGAGTTCTACTACTAAAATTGTAGCTTTTCTTAAGCCAAAACAGCAGAGGCGTCCTCATTTTGATCTCAATGTTTATTTATTTCAATAGCAAAATACATTTTGAAATATATATGTTTTTGAACTATTAAAGTTAAAAGTTATATCAAAAATGCTTCTAAATTCCTCATCCTTGTAAAATTATAATGACTTAACTTAAATAATCAAAATGAATATTATATTTTAAAATAGAGTATAGTCTTAAACAGGCTAAATTAAATAATCATAAAAATTTATTATCAATCAAACAACATGAATGCCATACAATGAATTTTGATAATTGAGGTAATATATAAATTTGAAATATATGTACATATACAAAATGTTTATTAATATAATTAGCTGATATATAACTAATGGGTACATTCTTTTACTATTCGTTCTACCCTAATATTCAGGTGCAACCTTTGATTATGAGCTTACATACATATTTTTTTTGATTTTTATTTTTTTTGAAAACTGATTAAAAGCTCTTTTCCTACAAATAAACCAACTATCAGCAATCAATTGCTTTTAATATTATCGAGCCTAGTGACTATATATATGTATATATATATATAATTGAATGGGGCCCATATCAGCGTTCTAAAGCTAAGGAGGTCATTAGCCTTATACGTAGAAGTAACAAAAAAAAAACTTGTTACTACTTTAAAACGTTATCTAATTTGACATCAAGCTATTCTCAATGTCCAAAAAAAACCCAAAAAAAAACAAAAACAATTCGCAATCTGAGGTAGTACTGTGTAGTAAAAAAAAATATTTTCTTTTTTTTTTAATAAAATAATGACGGATGTATGTACAACTTATTTTGAATGAATCTCTGAGTAACAGTTTATAATTTAAAATTTATTGTCGAAAAGAATGAATATATTTGGCTCTTTCATTGTTTCAAACCATGTTATATTTTTTATTTTTTTAATCATCATAACCACAAAAACCATAGGAATTTGATTGAAACACTTCTTATAATACAGCAGCCTCATTTCTCCTGTATGGTCTTATATATTTTTCCATAGCTACAAGAATGGAAAAACCAAAGACTTGCAATCTTTATTTCCTGGTAGTTGTATGTACATATATATGAGATTTAAAAAACAGGTATCCCATGAATCAGCCGGGGTTTTTTTCCATCAAATAAATTAAAGAAATTCCATTAAAGGAAAGTATCATGTCACAAATATCACCATGGCAAAGGAAAATAATCATTTGCCATGTTTTTAAAGAAATTACATTCATCCAAGAACTTTTTCAATTAAAATATTATACAAATTTTTGAGTTTTGAGACTGTATGTATGTATATGACAGTTAAAAGTCATGTCAATTATCTTAAATCATATTGACAATGTATGCATTAGGCTTAGAAAGATGAAATTAAGAGTGAAATAATAACTAAAAATACACACGTTTAGATGCTTAAGTGTGAAGTTACTAAAAAGTAATTTTTTTGTAGTAAAAAAATATATAAAAAATTAACGATTTTTTAATTTTTTTTTTTAGAAGTCTGATCTTGTGTTATTTTGTTTTTTGATTAATAAAATATCGTTTATAATATCTGTAGCTTTGGTCCGTATCAATACATCTAAAACTTCCTAACATCGTCTCATGTATGGTTCAAGCCCAAATTTGCATAAATCATTTAATAAACAGACAAACGGTGGCTTTATAGTACAACTATTGATATATATATATATATATAATATAAACTAATAGGAATGGTTCCGGGAAAATTATTTCATTACATGCGTACGTACTATGTTGTTTGACCATAGATAGAGAGAACAAAATCCCAAAAGGAGTCAGGTCAATGGCAAAAAAAATAAAATTGCTTGAAGCAAAATCAACTATTTATCATGTATGTAAAACCTGTTTCTGAGTTATTTTTGAATTATTTCAAAAATGAGGAAAATCATAGTAGGTAAAATTTTTTGACTCTCCCTAAATTCTGATTTCCTCATTTTTCTTTCCTTCATTTGTAACTTAGGTTTTATATATTTTTTTATGATTATTATTATTATTTTAAAAAATACTCAAATAATGAATCATCTGATTTCTTTTTGATATGAATCAATTCGACAACTTTTATATATATATATATATATGTATATTATATTTGCAAGTATGGCCTCAAACCTTTTTTTTTTACTGTCTTCAAAGAAAAAAAAAGAAAATAATTCACTCAACTCAAGAATCTTGAAAAACCTGTTTTTACTATGTTGTTTTTTTTTTCTTTCTTTCTTTTTCTTAACATGACATAGCATTTTCTTAAAGTATTTTTTCTTAGTCTATTTATAAATTGTTGGGGGGAAAAAATAATTGCAAAATTATGAATCTCTTGTGAAGAAAGTTGATAAAATTTATGAAAAAAATTATTATTATTATAATAAAATGATATTTTAGGCCTTTGAGTAAAAAAAAACCCCACAACTATAAAAACATTTAGCAGTTTAATTTGCTGCGTGTTGCAGATGATTTTTGAATGTCCGTTAAATCTTATTTGCTTTCATTCAAAGTGTTTTTTTGTTTTTGTTTTTTTGCAAATATATAAAAAATAGAAGCCAAAAAAAAAAAAAATCCATGATTATAAATTATTGATAAATATGTATAATGTGAGAAAAAAAGTAGATCTCACTCCCACGTAGTGTTTATGTAGAAACATATTTCCTTATATAAATACACACATACTTACAGATATGTTGTTTGAAGTTTGATGGAAAAATAAATGATTCAGATTACCCATCAAATTACATTTTTGCGTCTTTTCTCATGAGGAAAGGGAGTCTATATATAGAAATGAATTCCATTTCTCATCCATCCATACTTTTCAAAGCAAGCATAGATACATACTTGATTTGTAAGATGCAGACTTTAATCACTTATATATTATCTACTGCCTAATTTTTTCACATCCAAAAGTAAGGAATTTGTCTTATATTATAGCAATTGATTAATTTTGTCATTTTTTATAAGTATACATATATATATATATATTTAATTTGGTCAATGGAATTTGCCTCTGTCCAAATAATAAAAAAAAATAACCTTTAATGTATATGATTTTGATTAAATCCAAGATGAAAAACAAAACATTCTCTAGAGTTATGTAATAAAACCTATCATTAACACAGAGGAAACACTTTGATGAAGTACTCAAATATTAAATTTTGAAAGGGATTTACATCGATTTTGTATATTTGAATGGTTGTTTCTTCTTCTTCTTCTTCTATGATTCATACAGAGAGGCTTCCCTGTTTTATAACAGAGAAGTCTCTCTGTAATAATTGATTTTGAGTTATTATATTAGTCCAAAAAATCTAAAGACTTTCTGGGTTTTTTTTCTCCATGGATTTTTGCAGTAATGTTATACAATTAATTTTAACATATATGTATATATATTGATATAATCTCACTCCCTTTGTGAAGGCCTCTAATTACGATATCATAAAGCCCCTGCAAAAAAAAAAATCATGCTCCTATTAGTTTCCCTAATGCGTTAACTAACTTAAAAAGGAGCAAATGTAAGTAAGGTCATTGTGTGATTATAAACTATAAAAAATAACTTTATTGCTAGTAAATATTTATTAATTCTGTTAGACAATGTTTGTATAAATTATATCTACATATATGAATACAAATTATAATGTAAATTATCACGAAGTGATCTGTTTGTGAACAGTATTTATTATATATGTATATTCAATACTATTTTTAAATCCTATTGCAAAGTTTTATGACTTTTTATATAATGGTATAGTCACAATACATATTATCTAATAATATATTTATAAAACTAAGAGTGTCATTTATTTATATTGATAAAACAGGGTGTAGCCAATAAATCAACTTTTCTTTCTCCAATTATTCTACTTTATTAAATGTTCCTTGATCCATCACAAGTTAAATGAATTCTACAACCAAATAATGGGGATTTTTAGCCTCTATTATACATAAATATTGATTTGATTTCAATATCATTGCTTCACCTTTTTGTTTGTTTTTTGACATCATCTAATTGTAGTCAAATCATTTGTTCAATAGTCTTTTTCACAACACTTAAAAACGTTTGATAATACAATAAAAGAATGGCAATATGATGAACTCCTTTGGCGGATTATTTTAAAACTACACAAAATCAGCTGATTTAGCTAATCGGCTTACCGAATTATTGATTATTCAGCCCTTATAGTATGTACACTTAAATACAATTGATGGAGAGAGAGAGAGAGAGAGAGAGAGAGAGAGTCATATATAAACATCATCAAATCATGAGCAAATTTGTACCTATTAAGTTTGTTTATTGTGATTAAAATTTGCAAAAACACATTATTGAAGCAAAAGTAAGTATTAAAAACAAGACAAAAATCCATTTTACTTAGGATGAGCTCGTCAATAGAACTAGTGAACAATTGCTAATACCCCCCCCCCCCGATCAATTGTCTTTCCTTTATATGAGGCATAGTAAATACTTATTTATACCTGTCGTCTTTGATTATTTTCTATACAACTTTAATGAAATATTGTTGTTGTTGTTGTTGTTCTGGAAAGGAGGAGGGGGGGGGGGGCTCAGTTTGGAATTTATAGATAAATTGCGACAACCAGATAGATCTATATATATATATATACCATTCTTGTCTCTTTAATATGACTCAAAACTCTCGTTCAAAGATAACATAGTAGATATACACTGTACATAAATGAGTTCAACCAGCAACAGATGGTTTGAATCTTCTTTTTCCTTCTCTTCTTCTTCTTTTTCTTCCATTCACCTAAAACATTTTCTTTTCTCAAGAAAAATGTCTTTAGAAGACATAATAAAAAAAGAAGAAAAAAAAAAACAAAAAAAAATAATTGAAAAAGGGGTCTCTTTTCTTCTTATTATCATTATAGTTATTATTGTTGGTTATTGTATATGGTTATTGAGATTCTTAATCAATATATAAATATATATATATATATATATATATATATAAATGATGTTTTAACGACTTATATGTACATAACTATGATATTAACTCTTATGGTGCAAACCATTTTATATTTTTGTAAAAACAAAAATAAAAAATATAAATCAAATTCCGTATATGTGGTGATGGTTAACATTTTGATTTAAAAAAAAAAAAAAAAGGTTAGTATTTTAAAATAGTGTGAATTAAATATCTAATTATGTCCAAGATTATTTTATTTTAAATGTATTTATATATATATATATATCAAAATTATTCAACAAAGTGATCAATATATATGTACTTTTTTTTGGGTTTCTTTTATCTCTCTTTGTTTGAAGAAGACGGACGGTCGGTTACCTGCAAAAATAAACAACATATAGATGAGTACATTATTGACAAATTAATTGAGATGTCAAAATGGATTATCAAAAAAAAGAAAAGAAATTTTTGTTTTCCTATTTTATGGTTTTAATGACAAAAAAAGGAAAATGTGAATTATTTTTGTACTCATATTGTACATACATATAGGCAAAAAATAGTATTTTCTTTTTTTGCAAGTTGGATGCTTTGACAGAAGAATCTTTATCTGTATTGTTCATATATATATATGTACAATTTGTAGACATGGTCTTTGTACATATGTTTCCTGGGATACTTTTGAATAATTGTCTTTCATCTCTGACTAAGATGTAATAATTATGATTCATTTAGTTGATTTTTTAAGCACAAGTCGTCATTATATATAAATATATACAGGGTGAGTCATGGGAAACGGATGTTTTTAGAACGCCCCTTGCTCTTTAAGGATAAGTGATTAAAAAGTGAGGAAGGTAGTCTTTAAAACCGCCTAAGATGCCATTTAGTTTGTTGTTATTTGTTTATCTTTTACGTTAAGTTTTGTACTTGTAAATCATTACTTTTGAATTGCATTTCTTTTCAGATTTACTTTAAATTTTGACTTACTTTCCCTCATGATATCGTGGAATCTTGAACACCGTGTGTTTGTTTATGACACCTACGTGAAAAATGGTGAATCAGTGACAGAAACCCAACGTCTCTTTAAGCGAAGATTCAACATCGGTCGTCACGGTAATGTACCAAGCCGCAATTCCATTCTTAGATGGGTTAATGCACTAAGAACAACTGGTTCGTTATTGAAAACTAAACCACCCGGCCCTGCCAGAACTGCCAGAACACCAAGAAATGTGGATCGAGTGAGAGAAGCAATCACCCGAAGCTAGGCGACACTCTGCAGAACTGGGAATAAGTTCTCTCCATGTGCGATTTTTATCTGTGGGGATATTTGAAATCACGCGTTTATGCTGCGAAACCCCGTACACTTGAAGAATTGAAGACTGCGATACGTGAAAATATCCAGGAAATAGGTGAAGAAACTTTAGTGAAAGTGGAAACCAACTTTAGAAAGTGACTTCAAATTTGTGCTCGTGAAAATGGCCAACATTTGTCTGACATAGTTTTTCGATCCTAAATATTCCATAATAGCATAGTTTAATGAATGCTTTTATGTATGATAATAAATTTTTTTTTTAAATATTTGCAGAGTTTTGTCTTCTTTAAAAACATCCGTTTCCCGTGACTCACCCTGTATATTACTATGAGCAAAAAATACCAGGAAATTTGAATTTAATTTTATTGGGATTTGTAGAAAGATAAATGTTTCTATTTTTATGTTGGCACTCTTGTTTCTAATTTATCTGCCAATTTACATTTGAAAATAGTGTTTCTAGTGTTTGAGAGTCGTGTACTTTTGTCAATAGTTCAAATCTAATTTTTCCTTTTTTTAAAATGTCCCAAAGAGCTATACTCAAATGGAATTTAAAGAAATATTGCATTCAAACCAAAAGAGTTTAAATGAACATTTCTAGACTGTGTATCCTTTTGAAATTTTGGTGAATCTGTGGGGTATTTATCGAGATACATAGCCTATTAGTATCAAGACTCTCCGATTTTTAATTTTAATAGCATATCTAAAAACTCAGCAGTTACTGTTCTGTAATTAATATTGACTTAATACAAATTTTATAAATGTTTTGAAAATTGGATAAAAACGTTTGTACTTGGGGGATGCATTGCACCAGGGGTGTTAGGGACTACTTTTGAGGGGGATAAAATGAACTTTGATGATTGAATAAAGATTTATTTAATTCTGATAGTTTTTGCCCACAGTAGTGTGTACAGAGAGAGAGAAAGAGAAAGAGAGACCATTCAACCATCATCAATCATTATGGTATAAGGCTCTTAATGTGGATATTTAACATGTGATTGAATTAGGATTACATACATATAACACCAGTAGGTGTCATAACATTTAATAAATGCCTAGGATAGTAAATTTGTAAATCTAAGAATCGACTTAAGATATTATAAATTGAGGATATGAACATAAGTATACCTTATGACAAAAGACATACATCCTTTGAGATCACTTACCAAAATGTGCATAGGCACAGTCATATGTGCATTACTTTGGGTATGATCTATAAAAGTAAATCAGAAAATAAGCAAACTTTATATAAGGACAAAACTTCTTTTAGTCAACATGCATGACTTTTGCAAAAGGGGGACTTGTCACGCCGCTACCATCATCAATATTGACACCCATTTAAGAAATATCCCACTTGACAATTCATCAAATCAACAGATAGGTATCATAAAATGATGTTTGGGTAATTGTGTATCTAATTTTTATTATATAAGTAAGTCAACCCATAATCACACTTGCTTTAAGAACATGAGTAGTCCTTAATATGAAATTGAAACTTGAAGAATTTTTTTAATCAAACTTCATTATATGTATATTAGGACAACAATTATTATAATTTACTTATTCTACTATCGAAAATAGGGAACCTTTTTTTTACAATAGAAGAAACAACTTAAGTATAAATTTGCATATAAGTATATGTTATTTCCAGGGACAGTTTGACTAACGTAAGCTTTTGTATGCCTTTGATGAGTGCCAAATTAAACTTGAGTACATTTTTAATACCCAAAACTATATAGAAAAAAAATTACGTAATAAAATCCACCATTAACATGCAAAACTTTGTAGTAAAACTAATTGTCTATAACATTATCGACCATTACCCAATGGTACCCATATCGTGGAATAAGAGCAAAATTGTAAACATTGCAGAGCTTTCATTAATCGACTATTTTTTATATTTATAGCATAAACTATAGAGAGGGGTAAGGAAGAATATTTCCTTTGAGCTCATATATGTTTGTCAAAGAGTAAGGATCAAAACTGTACATTGATAATAGTTGATATTTGTTCAATACTATTTTTGACTAAAAAATATATATATGTAATAAAAATGTCGTTGAGAAGAATCCAAAAGCACTTACATCGAGAGGACATCCACAGAATTTTTTAAAATACCCGTTTCACCAACAAAATCGGTAATTCTAGTATTGTTTTAAATGGTTGTCAGGGTCCAGGGTGCAATTAAATAAAGAAGGTACTGGAATACCCAACAACACTGAGTACATGGTATACATAGATGCAAATGCTTAGATCTTAAGGGTTTTTCAATAAGGGATGGCGAACTACAACATATTTTTTCTTGTTTGTTTATTTATATTTCTAATTACAAATAGCATACAAATCATCAGAGAAGCAGGTCAAATTTGAGCAGCGTTTGCTAATTATCAAAACTTCCGTTCAGTCGAGGCAACTTTAAGAGGCTTGTAGCAAATTTATGTTCCACGTACGAAATCGTCCGACCCGTTAAACAATTGACTCAATGGGTTTGTTAATAGGCAAAATATGCGTTATCCGTGGAGCAAAAACACAATTGTGCTTCATGAGACACCATTCCCTCATCCCGAATAACTCACTGTTTGGTATGGATTTCATGTCGGTGTTGTTGTTTAGTCAAACATTTTTGTTGAAGATAGTCATCGCCAAATTACATTGAATGTAAATCGATATTGAGCCAGGAAAACAGATTATTTTTGGCTCCAATTGTATAGTATGGACTTAAATGACAATTGGTTTCAACAAAAATGCTGCACCTTGCCACATAGCAAAATATAGAATCGATGTATAAGAAAATGCGTTCCTCTTATTATTAAGAAACCCTTTATTTGCTGGGTAGGTGCAGAAAAACCCTTTTGATTTTGGGTGATTTCATCAAGTTACAAAGGATTAAAAAATATTCAAATTAGATCCTTTTTTATATAAATTATTTATATAACGAATAAATCAGTAATTGACATTTGAAATGACTATGAGCAGGAAATCAAAATAATATCTACATACATACATAATGAGGGGGGTGCGTGTTAATTTATAAATAGCAAGTTAGAAAAAAAAATCATTGAATGCATAGGAGGGAAGAAAAGAACAAAAAAAAACAAAAACAAAAAAACGAAGTACATAGAGAGGGAAAGAAGGAAAAAAAATGAATAATTTCAATGCTTTCCTATTTTTTAGTATTTTTTTTTGTCTTCCTTCAAATCAAATTGTAAAGAAGAAGAAGAAGAAGAAGAAAAAGAGGTGAAAATAATAATAAACTGCTACATTCACTCTTCAAAACTTGTCTTAAAATAAACACATAAGTTGCTTTCTCTTTGTGACTCAAAGTATACTATATATATATGATAATAATAACAATACGACAACTCCCAGTGTCAAAATAGCTTACCCCTTAACTGTATGTATGTTCATAATTTGCATTTGAGAAGAGGGTTCGTTGCCATGTATTTTTTTGTAGAAAAAATTCATGGAGAGGTACACGACTTACTTACAAATGCATACTCACTAGAGTCAAGTCAAATATTTCAAATAAGTTTCTATATTTACAGCTAATATATATATATATATATATATATATATTTTATTTTTGTTTGCTCTCCAAGGAAACGAAGCGTTTATCAATCAACAGAAGAGTTCATTTATCAAATATTAGAAACTAAATATATATATATATATATGTATATATACATTTGTACAAATATATATCGTTCCAAACTAAATAATTAAACTCGTTTTAGAAAGTCAAAGGGATGCACAGATGCACAGAGGTATATCATGACGATGAAACTATCATGTGTATATATGTATAAGCATGTTGTAAAAAGTTCGGAGAGAGGTTCTCTTAGCAAGTTTGTCTTTTTTTTTATACTTTAATAATAATTGATTAATTGCTTGATTTCGTAATCAAGAAGCAATTATGTATATAGAAAGATATGGATTTGTGCAATATCTATTTATCTATCTATAAGTAATGTCATTCTAAATGACAAACCTTATCTTACTTACCTGTAGAATAGATTTAAGTGCTTAGCATGGAAATAATGACAACTTGTTGGATGAATCATACAGCATTTGATTTAAGGAATGTGGGTTTTTTTTGAGATTTTGCGTTTGCTTCAAACCGATTGTACCTTGCAAGGTACATCAATGTCTTGCCCTGTGAGTTAATATACATTTATGTTCTTAACAAAACAAAAAAGTTAAACAATATTGCTCTGATCCCTGTAAGTTTTGCTTTCAAAATCTCAATGTTTTGGCATCGATTTTAAAACCAAAGCCGAAGGGAAATAGATAAAAATTCGTTTTATAAAAATAACAACATAGAAAATAAAAAAATTTTCCCTGATCCTTTCCCTAAAAGTCTCTTGGTATTTTAAAGAGCTTGAGTGAAGTGTTGGTACATACATAGACTCCAAAATTGTCGTCAAATTGTCTTTCCATTTGTCTCTCTTCTGAGACGCTCCTTCACAAAAAAATGAATGAATGAATGTTGGCTTTTTTCAATGTTGGTAATTTCAAAAACCAATGGTATTATTGACTTCTGTGCCTTTCTTTTAGCTCATATATTTATTGGAGATGATGGTATTTTGTTTATTACATAAATAAATTGGATATGCATATCCTAAAGCAAATTTTTTTAATAAGTGTCTCCTAACTTGAGCCTAATTCTATTATGAAACTAATCATATTTAAAACAAAATACAATAGATAGAGACTGAAAGTAAAAAAATAAATAAAAAAAGACTTATGAAAAAAAATTCCAGGAAGGTATGGAGTCAACTGCGCCAAACTCATTAATTTAAAAAAAAGCTGCTCAAAGTCATTCATTTATCCCATTTCTAATGACCCTTCATAGAGAACAATTTAAATACATTCTGACTCTTTATACTCTATGACTCTGAATGAAAGGGAAAAGGTATGTATAATTACTTAGTTGTAATAAATAAAATAAAAAATGTCTTACTCCTACGCAGTAGTAGAAGTAGACAAGACTTTCAACATGTTTGGAAATATTGTTTGGTTGCCAGGCTTTTGGACAACAATCAACTCTCATAGAAACACCTCACTCACGTCTTCCCCTCACTCATTATTTCAAATATGTATTGGTATATATATTAAAGTTATGCGTGTCTTAATTTTAATATTTAATCAAACTCAATCTAATTTATTTATATATATATATGTACCGTTAGTATGAATCACAAATGCAATTATATGTGTGTATGTACATAAAAATGAACATGTAAAAAGACTTTCGAAATAGGGGATTGAATGCCTTGAGTACAACTCTGATATTGACATTTCCACCTAGAAGCCTTTGAATTGATTTTTATTTTGAACCAAGTGACTATTTATATGATCTTGAAAAAGATTTTTATGTACATGGCATGTAGGATATCTAATGGGATAGAGAGAGAGAGAGAGAGTCAACTCCATAATGTTTAGCCTCCTTCCCACTCATATATCACCCTTTATCCAAATAAACACTTGATAACCATCGCAATCTGGCATTTTCGAATGACCGGATGAAAATATTTATAATAATCTATATTCATAATTATCAGATCCATAGTATCCGGAATGACACAAATCAATATACATTTATAAATTTTGATACTACATTTTACAATTTGAGTCCGTTTTATATGTATAAATGAGGTAGACACGTCGTCAACCAACAGACTTAGAAGACTCATTCAATCACTCCTTACATTGAAAAAGTTTTTTCTTTTTATTATATTTTTAAAACCAAATAGCTGTATGACTACTATTGACCATTAAGTATCTGTGTGCTATTCATAACAAAGACCCCGGTAGCTTACATTCACTTTGAAAGTACTAATTTGAACTACGAGTTAGTTGGTGCGTGAGTATTTTTGAGCACGGGTTGTTCATTCTAATATATAGACAAGCATTTATGCACATATAGGTATATCTTAAATAGATTGGAAATTCCTATAATTTGATCAAAATAGATGGTATCAGCTACAAGGAGGGGGTAGGAAACCCTTTCGGAAGATATATATGTAGAGTAGGTAGGAGGGGGCATACCCCCCTTTTTCAGAGCTAAATGCACCCAACGAGGCAAATGATGATACCTTTTAGCTTCACAGTATTTAATTTATATTAGCTAATAACGAGCATTTTAAAGACCGAGATCACTTTTGTTCAGACAAATATTAGTTGCTCAACCTCCAAGGTATGACCTCAAGCCTTGCCTACTTCAGCTTGATTTAATAATAATAATAATAACTTTAAATTTAACTTCATGAATGTCAACAATTAAAAGTTATAAATAAATACAAAAAACAAAACAACAACTTTGTCCAGTATACAAATTCTCGAATGCAATTTGAAGTGTGTACATATATTTTCAGTTAACTATACATATATGTCTATGTTGTGTACAAGTTGGGATTTTGTACAAGTTGTAACCACTCTGAAAAATGTACATAATTAATGTTGTTGTTGTCACACAAGAACAAAAAATGAGATGAATCAATTTAAATGATGATGAATTAAGAATACATAGGTAGTTAGTTATGACCATTTGATAGTTTAGATATCTGAGGAACAAGAGTCATTGTACTTTTTGTAATGAAAATTGTCTAATAAAAAGTATTCAGTGGCACAAAGGCCGAGAGCTTCCGTTCATCCCTCTAAATAAGTCATAACCATGGGACTCAGGGTAGAGCTACTAAAAAAACAACTGCACTAGTAGCATGCAGAAGGATTTCAGCGTATCCTTATGTAGTCCTTCTGTGAGAGCAACTACTTTTTTAGCTCCTACGTCTCTAGTCTTAGATTTCCATTGGATTTTTGTTCGAAATTGAATGAAAATTTACATATTTAGATGATGGACAATTTCACCTTAGTTAAGGATTCTTTATAGAGTGCTTGATATGGGGTTTTTGAAACCTGTGGGTCTCAGCTTTCGAATACATTCCTTATTCATCCATTTTATGGAATATTCAAGGAGTTATTTATTGTCAAAAGGATTTGGTCGATTTTTGGCCCTACTCCTGTCCTCTACGCCCCTAGGAGTCCTTTTAGTTCAAAACAACAAAGACTGAAAATGAAATTTGCATTAAATACACTAGCAATTCAACATTTTTAATGCGCAAAATGAGTATCTTCTAGGCTGTAATTGAAGTTGAAGTTGGAAAATGAGTCAAATTAGCTCAAAAAGATGAGTCTGATTTCTCAAAAACTTTAGGACTCTCGAAAAAAAAAAGAAGTTAACAACAGTTTTGAAATCAAGTTGCAAAACTGAATAACTTTTATTGTACTTATAAATACCCCTTAGGAGTTTTGACACATGGCCAGTGTAATTACATTAATTGACCGCATGAAACATCATAATACCAAGTTGTACAATCTGATTGTACAAGTAAGTCCTTGTACACCATTCTTATAAATGTGGATAGGCATTGAATTTATGAGGATCTTTCTCTAGTTAATATATACCCATCTAACCTACATATATATATATATATAAATGGATCAAATGATAGGAATAAGTAAGTCAATTGAACATGGCAGCAGCTTGAATGGATATCTGTGTTGGCAGTATACATAATAATATAAATCATTCAATGTACGTCAAACAAAAAAAGAAAAAAAAATACTTATTACTTTAATGGAGTCAATTAAAAAGAAGAATAATATGTTTAAAATTAATTTTTTTTCTTTTTTTTTCATTTCAATCAATTAGATGAATTAATAAGAATTTGACGAAGAAAAAACGCATTTTTTCTTTTTTTCTTTCTCTTAGACGACCTTTGTTTCTTTAAAACAACGGTGACTATATTTTTGAGGGGAATTGATATCATATTATTTGATCTTTTTTTTTTTTTTTTTTTTTAAAAAAAAATTACTTAGATTAAAAAAAAAAGAAAAAAAAATCATTAACTTTGTTTTTTTATTGAAGATAAAATATTAGAATCGATGGATCTTAAAACTATAACAAAAAGAATTTTTGATAACAACTAAAAAAACCCCCAAAGAAACATGATTTTTTTTCCTCTCTCTCTCTCTCTTTCTTTTACGTCTTCTCTCTTTCCTTCATCCTAATTGCCTATGTTGCTGTCAATCTTATGAAGGAATCTCTTTCTCTCTATGTATCCACAAAATATATATCTACGTCCAATGTACAAAAGAAAATCACCGATCAGTGAGAGACTAATAAGTAGTATCATCATTTCTGCTCCTCTTCGTCATTATTCCTTAATCTTTCTCTAGGTGTTGATTAAGACGACTTAATACACATAATAATATGTAGCTGGAATCATCTAAACAATAATAATAATAATAAAATCCACGGGTCTTTGAGAGATAATCATTTAAAGATTCATACAGCGAACAGCATTTTATGATAATGTGATCATCTCTCTCTCTCTCTCTCTCTCTAGCCGGCTTCTCAATGCACAAATCACATAAATAATAAATTGTAGCCCTTGTAATAGAGTAGATGATTTACGACACACTAAATATCATGTGGGGCCAATGGACCCATAAATATGTATATATATATATATATATATATATATATATATATATATTCATTTGGCAAGTTTAATAAATTTGTTCGAAAAAAGTGTATTTAATTCAAATTTGAATTAATACTTGACAGGATATACAAACAGCATAGAGCCATAGAAAATAAATAGAGTCCTCATCTATTTATATATTTACTTTTTTTCAAAAAGGGATACTATGAACTCACCACTCCTTGCTTAAGGGTTAGATATTATGTTGTGTAGGATTTAGGATAGATTTAGAATTTGCTCTCTGTACTTTTTATAGTGACCGACAGAGTTCTTATCCGATGAGAGTTTTCCTTCTTTTTTTTTCAAGGTGCCATTTGGAAATATATATATATATATATATATAATAAAAAATCACACTTAATAATGTCTTTTCAATTTTTAATCCATGGTCGGGACTTTGATCAACTCACACTCACCAGGTAATAATTCTCTATTGTTGACAAAAGATAAATAAAAGGTAAGAATATAAATCAACAGAGATGCTCCGATGTTGTTGTTGTTTTTTGAATAATAATTAATCAAATATCTCCATCTATTAATGAATTGTAATGGAGTATACATTTTGTAAAGAGATATTCTAAGAGGGGTATGAGCATTAGGATTAACTTTCTTTTATTTGTCTTTGTTATTATTTTTAGATTTTTGTACGTGTATTATTATTTCAATAGAAATGCTAATTGGGTCATTTTTATTGTTTGTTTAATTTTCTATAAAATTTATGTTTATTTTTTTTTATCATTTGATTGATTTATAGGCTAGCATATATGTAAGTATTGAAAGGAATATTACAGATTTAAAAAAATCAACGTTGCCGGCCATAAAAGTACATTCATAACAAATTAACTTCATTTTAGGCATAAATCAAAATGCCTTTAACATATATGTTACAGATAAAAAAAAAAAACAGTGGATAAATCAATTTACATATCTACGTCAAAATGTGAAATATTCTGATTTGCAAAGTTTTAACAATGATTTCAATTTGGAGAATAATTGAAGTTTCAATGCTTCTTCTGTTTAACCAATGAAGTTTTGAGTATTTTTGAGCGAAAAAACCTTGGATGAGAAAACGGTTTAGCTTCTTGATACGTTTATATTATGTAGTTAATCATAAATATATATATATATATCGATCCTTAGTATGGGGCTTAAAATTGTGTCCCTTCCAATTATGTGTCCTTCAAAAACATTTTAAAATTATAAGTGATCTATATAAGGCCTCATTTGAAGATATATTAAAGTACTTTATGTAAAAAATCATTTGAATTTGTCTATAAAACGTTCAACTTTTTTAATATTGTACCTACGTATTGGGATGGCCTTGCAAGGAATGGGCATATGTATGCAGAGTAGCAAATTTCCTTAGTTAAAAGTTCATTTAAATACTTCAATTTATCTTTTGTAACAAAAAAACAAAAACAATAACAACAAATTTGAAAAGAAGACATTGGTCAAATGTGACAAGTTTTGTAAAACTATTGTCATCAAGGGGGAGTAATGTATTTAGAATCTGAAAGCCACGGATTGAAATTGATAAATGAGGAAAAATACGTACTCTCCCATGATACTTAAGTAGTAATTAATTAAAGCACTGTTTATTTTTAATAATAATATTGGATGTTTAAACCTTCAACATCCCCAAAAAAAATGTCCTTAAAATTAAAAAATAAAGGACTAAATAAATTGTCAAAAGTTAGAAAATTGTATATTTTTAATTGTACTTCAATTCATTTCTAATAAGCAAGCAATAAATTGGGGTGTTTTTTTTGGTTTGCTTTTGTGTCTTTTTCTGACACAAATCCTTTGATATAATAGTTAATTGCAACACCTTATGTAAATATCTATTCAAAATTGTTTGATATTAATCAGAAAATTGTAGAGTCTAAGACTTTGTGTGTTCACATTGCTCTACTAAATGAAAATATTGTATATAAAGTCTAGATTTTTGCCATAAAAACCAACAACATAATACCATTACTATGTAAAGGAAATTTGTCCTTTCTACCTCGTCTCCTTTTCCAAAGGCCCTTATATGGGGACTAAATAATCATTAAATTATTCAAAAATGTATCATTTATGTTGTGAACAAAATAACATATATAACAAATGTCTTATGCTTAAATATTAATATTTTCGAATATATTTGTAAATACAACTCCTCACAAAGTGTTCTCTGTATAATTTGTTTATATATATATATATATATATTTGTGGCTTACTTTGACAAATTTAATAGTTTTTTTTAAATATGTAACGATGCTTTTAGTTGAAGATCTGTAGAAAAAAATTTGAGGCATGGAATTGATTATATTAGAGTGTTAGTTGATTTAAGGATCATTATCAAGAAGAAATTTGTGTATATTATCTTCAAAGAAATAAATATCTTGCTACATCATATTAAAAGCCCTTAAAAGGGTCTAAAATATAATAAAGTATGACTCTTTATGAGGAAGTATCATTCAAACCGAAAATAAAGATATCACCGGTATAAACATTTCATAAGTTTCATTTTGAACAAGGATTTCAATTTTGCTAACTTTGAATTGAAGTTTCATAACTTTTGTTCAATCAACGAGGTTTTTACCTTAACTTACATGTAACTTAAAACTTTTGTATGCGTATTTTATTAGATAAACACGAGGAGCACAGAATTATATTGCTCCATAGGAAAATTATTTTAGAAAAAAATATATTGTTTTTAGAAATATGATGAGTAAAAAAAATACATACATATACTAATTAGTTATTTTTTTAAGTTTTACACTATAAGAAAACGTTACTGTAGGTAATTTCATATACAAATATTTGCTCAGACAAATCCATTTTTTAGCAAGAATTATGCCAAAACACATTTTTGCTTTGTATGATATGTATATATATATTAGGCTGTCCCATTTTCTACCCTATAACTCGAATCAAAGGCACCCAATGGTATCTTGGCACCCATGGATGTAATAATAAGTTGTAGAAAAATATAAAGTCTAGCACTTTTTAGGCCACAAACAGGGTCAAAAAGGATCATTTTTGATTGGCTTCAAAGGTTTAAGCTTTAATTGTTTTGCCAAAGTTTATTTTTCTATTGTTCAAACAATCTTTGAAGGATTCAAAAAAATTGGGTGCATCAAAAAACATTCTAAAATTATTCCTTAAATCTAGAATCTAAGCAAAATGTAGCCTATTTTTCGATCAAAATTTATAAAATCTGTCAAATATAAGCGCATATGTTGGACTCAGTTTTAAATCTATAAAGTCCTAGAAAGTGTCTAAAAAATAGATCCAAAAGCTTTTTGGTTATTTTTTTTACTATGTATTTTTGCATTCACATTTAATATAAGTGTGCTTGATCTGAGTCATGACCCTGAAAAACGGAACAGTCATTAATAAAATAAACAGAGGTGAGGTTTTTGTATTATTTGTTTTATAGAATAAAGTTATTGTTGTTGTTATGTTTGCCAATATGATCAAATGACACTCATTGTTATGTGCGGATGGGCTATGCTCCCACTAATTTTTTGTACATACATACATAACTACACTTAAGATGCAGCTTCTTTAATAGTTGTTTTGTTTGTTTGTTTGTTTGTTTATTCTTCTAAATTTGGACAAACTCCAATACTCACATACCTTCCTCATATTTTCGTCAAAGAGAAGCTCCTTAATTAATATTTCAAAATTCTGTTACATGTTTGAAAATGTAATGCCAAATATCGTCTATGAATCTACATATGTACATATACCTATTTAAAATAAATATTTTTACAGGTGATGTACACATGTGTATTCTACATATTTGTATACGTATCAAATAATTATTTTCTCTGCACCAAAGGCTTTTCTACAGGCCTTTTGATAAAAGAAAGAAGAAAAGAAGAGCCACGGCCATTAAAAATAGATTTTTGTAACATTTCAAACCATTAAAAGTTTGAAAAATGGCCTTTTTAAAAAGGAAAATGAACTGTTTTCAAGGGCTTTGAGATATAAATCCTGAGTTCCTTTATTCCTTCATTTCTCTGAACAGGCAGTGGGCAACTCAGGGGAATGTTTGTATATGTAAATCCATAAAATATGCTGATTATGAGAAAAATATGTGATTGGAAGGGTTATTTGAGGCCGAATTTGAGAATTTTGTTTTTGGAGTTAAAAGTTTCAGAAAATGGTCGATTTAGGGGGGAATTGAAATCCTTACACATAGGCTAACACTAAATGGTGGCCTTTGTCATGCTGTAAGGCTAGTATATGCATATATACAATACGTACTTAAAGTAGAATTTAATTATAATTTAGTGTGGTTCAATTGTACTTGATTCTGTTTTGTAGAAATTTTAGGGGTTGACTACTCTTTATTTGATCATCAAAAGTTGACCATAGAAATATATAAAAATATACTCTGCAATGTGTCAATCCCCTAATTATTATGACTCTTTCATAATTTTTCCAATATTTAATTTGATTTTTTAAGTGTAGAAATTCTTTTAAATGCATTTGAAACACACTGGCTAAAGACGTTCTAATATGTTTCGTATTGATATTTGTGAGGAAAAGTATATACCTAATTATAAAGGGACAGAAAAATAATTCTTTCGTGGAAGAATCTCTGAACTTGTTTGTATACATTTGAAAATTATAGCTATGTGGTTATTTTCAATAAATAATTATCAAAAAAAAAATTCAATGTATGAAAGTAGGAACCTTAAAATGTGGTTGCAACACTCTAGCTTATTCTTCAGTCACCTAGCAATAATAATCAATCATTCATTGTTTGATGTTGTTGTTGTTGTTGTTGATTTTCAAAACATTGCAATATGTGTTGTACTTAGTTACTTCCTAAAAGTGTTTTTTTGTTGTTCCTGTCAGACAATTATATGTTCTTTATTACTCTTCCAAATACGAAAAAGTTTCTTTGACTTATACAAAGTTTTCTTCATACATATGTAGAAATTCATTATTTTCTATCTGCTCTTTAGGTAGTTAAAAAGAACAGAACCCCTGCCTCCATCCTTGTCAATTATTATTCAAGGCCCTTATCTTAAAGCATGGATGGGCAACTTTTATTCACTTGTGGGCCAAATTATGTTTTTCAAGACTGACCGCGGGCCAAGAGCCCTAATTATATATTTGCAAAATATGTACATATGAATACATAGTAATAATTATTTTATATATTTTTTTTAATTATAGATTTTAAAGTTCTCTGTGGGCCGGATGAAAAGCTTCCACGGGCCAGATTTGGCCCGTAGGCCGTAGGTTGCCCATGCATGTCTTAAATTTTACTCATTATACTACATACTATGAGCTCCAATACACATTTAGAAAGGTTTGATTTCAATGACTTTATACGACAACGAAGAGATCCCTTGCAACATGAGTGGGTCTGGTAGAAAACAAAGGTTGATTCAACTATTGGTTATATGTATAAAAACAACACTAACTTTTTGTGTTAAAATATATCAAAATTGATATATAATGATCATACCACTCTAAAGAGATTAAGGCCATCAAAACCTTTTAAATATTCCATTTTAAAGGTATTTATCGAATATTTATTTGAATATTCATACCTCTGTATACATGTAGATAAAATAAAGTTTGATGGCGTATCTGTACTATCATTTAAATATCTTGACATTTATCATGAGTTCTGGTTGTTGCTATTTTCTGTTTCTTCCTTGTGATTGTACATGGAATCAATTCGTGGCTTTACAAATGTTGTATGTAGGTACTATATAGGAGGTTGAGTGTTTTATCAGTATACTTGTATGTAGTATTTGCAATAATCATGTCTATTCATGTTTAAATAAGCACATAGGAGCCATCAAATATGATTGTTTATAAGGTATTACAGTCATTATTATTTGTTCGTCTAAAGAAGGAAAAAAAAACCTACTTCATTCTTCGTAATTGAGCAATCTCGTTATGAAAATGTATGGTTTTTTTTTTCTTTTCTTTTCAAATTAGTCTTCAAGCATATATATATATATAGGAAAAAATTAAGAAGATAATTTTTTGCTTATTAAGAAATTTATTTTAAAAAGGGCGTGATGGTTTAAAGTGGTTTTTTTTTTGTGTGTGTGTGTGTCTGTATCTAGATACACTGTTCATAGTTATGTCTTGTTACCCTTCAAAGATGAAAAGGACTAAATTACCAATTATAACAAACTATCAGATAAATATTTTTTTTTCAAAAACAACACTCCCTCTTGGTTCAACGGATATTATTGTTATTATTATTATTATACCGTTAATTAGTGAATATCTTGCAATTGATTCATTTGTACATAGGTAAATTCCTTCAATATATTTATAAAGATAAATGTTCCTTAAGATGTGTGTTTATCAAGTATGAATACTGCTTGAAGCAGATTGAATCATTGCAAAAGTCTCTGTAGAAATAATTATACAGAGACGTATGTAAAACAAATTTGTAATACATACATGGGTAGAGTGTTTTGTTCAAACAAAACTAGGGAAGATTGACTACATTTAAAGTTGGTTATTGTAATATTCTTTGTATGTATTTCTTAGTTGGCAAGGACAGAGTTAGTCATAATAACTACTTACTAGTGGCTAAAATATATGTATAGGAAAAGGTTAAACGTCAAATTTGACCAAAGTTCACATAACCTGTATTCAATATATATTATGTATAATCCACTTTGTAAAAAAAAAATGATGCAAAGTGAGTCCTCAAACCATAATATCATAAACAACTCTTTTGAGATACAAACAACAATCCCTACATTATCATCATGAAGTGAGCAAGTGATGATGTATGTACAAGTCAATAATCATACATTCTACCACATGACTATGATGATATAGCATTAGTACAAAACGACATAATGGTTCCCCTATATATATATATATATATATACATATATGTATGTACTCGATGTGGTTTTGTAGTGTTGTTGTTGTTGTTGTTGTGATGGGTTGTAATGATGCAAAAAAAAAAAAAAAAAAAACTCATGCTGAGACCGATAGAGAGAAAGTTTTTTTTTTTTTTTTTTTCCTACGTGATTTAAAATGCTTCTATTAACTTTATGTAATTGTAGATCGAAGAGCCACGAGCAGTAACATCCATAGAGAGAAAAACTTGTTTTTCCTATCATTTTTTTTTTTTTTTTTTTTTTTTTGCAAGTGATGAGGTTATTGTCTCATCTATCGATCCAACAACCACCACCACCAACCAGGAAAAGAAGGGCTCCTCCCATTCACACTCTTGAGACAATCATTAACATTCATTTAATAATGTATATACATATATACATGTCTGTTTGCAGTGTGCTTGGCTCAATTGGTTGCAAAAATTAAAAATATAAAGTTTAATATCATGTTGAGATGGAGGAAATAAAATTATTGTTATTATGACTATGAGTATGCTACACAAAACCACCACTACAACCACTACCATTTATAAATTGAACAAATCCACGCCCAGTCCACAGTTTGTTTGTTTGGTTTTTTTTGTTTTTTTATGAACAAACCATTTTCTTTCTTTTTTTTCACTCTGTCTTTATTTCTCTGTCATTTCATTCAATGGTATCTTTTTTATTAGGGCCATAGACACTGTTTTGCATCAACAGGTACATAGATTGACGAACCGTACATTCAAAATGGGCATCAGACAGACAGGGTGCAACTGTATTATCGTTACTTCATTTTAATCAATTATTTATTATGGTTAAATTCCGCAGGCTAATGCAAAATTTGTATGATGTCATTCCCAACTGAGGTATGGAAAGGGCTCTCTGATCGAGTCATTTTGGAGTTGTGTCTATGTAGTCAAGATGTCGAAAGAAGAGCTCTAACATATGTAGAAGTGTAATTGATTTGTTAAATATGCAAATTTCTACAGGGGAAATCACTATAATCGTAAAGCACTTGCCTGCCGATTAGAGAAGCGATTACGGGAGGAAGAAGGTAATGAAGATGTGAGCATCAAGGATCAAGAAAGGTGTTGAACGTCCTCAATGGAATAATTTAGAAGGAAATTATCACCGAAATCTTCCAATTTTGATCTTAAAGTATATCCATGAGGTTCATTGGATGTGAACTTGACGTTATGGATACGGCATACGGTGGATATGTTCTGAAGCCCTGGATTGACAAAAAGTATGGGGGATATTAGTGGGAAGCGAGATGGGGCCCTATGCCATACGAGTGGCCGAATTCAATAATGGTGTCTCCATAATAGTCATCTGTGACAAATATATTATTAAATATATTTAATATCATAATTACTGAAGTAATTATTGGCATCGTAGAAATAAAATAGAAAAAGGAACGATAGTTCAGTCGCACCCTGTACATATGTACCTATTTTGAAATGTGGAAAGTATTTAGACTGAATATATATATATAAATACAAACTCTTTCATATAATTAATTATAAATAAGTATTCTAGCACACATTGATCAAGTGAATTCAATATTCAAGGTTGCACTGAATCCTTTTGATGAATATGGTCAAGAAGACAGGTTGCCCTGCTATTGCACAAAGCCTTATTTTACTATTATTATTTCATGAACATACATATAAATGCATAGATAGATGCATATGTAATAGGCCTATATAATATTATATGTGAATCGATTAATTAAATCCTTATATCCTTGTTCTGATTTGATTTTTTTTTCCGTTTCATTTTTTCAAGGCATAGCTATCTATTTAGCATCATGGATAGTTTATCAAAATCACACGCTCCGGATATGAATATGGCATACCTTTACTACTCTCAACTCACTCGATGCATACCTTAAATCAAGGGGAGAAGGGGGGGGGGGAGCAAACCAGTTATTTTGTAATAAGAGTTTTTTTTTTTTTGTTTTTTTTTTTTGTGAAGTGACTCATTGTGACTCTACTAACATATTTATATATATATTTTTTTATATGTCTGCAATTATTAATTTACTATTCGCACTTATTAAAAAGTATACAGTTTAAGGCTTACAACATTCACACAAACCCCAAAATATTTTGACTTATATAGAGCTCAAAACTACTTACTTCCTTTCTTCCTTGTCAAATATATATATATATATATATATAAAATAATAATTTCACTTTTATTTTCAAAGTTAGTCTGCAGGGTTTAACTATTACACACTCTCAACACATAAATATGTACCCAAAAAAAAAAAAGAAGAAAAAATCCTTTCTTCGTTTTCAGATCCCCCCCTCCCCCCCACAAATCACATCTATTCAGGAATGTTAATCCATTTGAATGCCATGATTTAATTATAAAATGTGTGTCTAACTCTAAAAATAGAATAAAAAATAAAATCATATGTACATAGACAGTAAAAAAAAGAAAAAAACTTTCCATTCAAAGTCACACAAATTCATTTGAAGAAGCAGAGCATTTCAAATGGATTTCATTCTTCAAACCTCTTCATCCTCATTCATCAACAATTAGTCAATTAAATATATATATATATATATATATACTTTTTGCTGATAGTGATTGATAAAGTAGATAGATGCAAAGCAAGGCAAAAAAAGAAAGAAATAGAGAAAAAAACAGAAGGTACATTCAACTTACAATTACTGCAGTCTTTTTCAATGAATCCGGTTTTATTTTTATGACATTCGTATGATCTCATGGTTTATATGAGCCGTGTGTGTCTCCCCCCCCCCCCTCCTCCTTCTTCTTTATTTGCTCAAAAATTATAACTTGATTTTCTAGAACCACAAAACTTACATACCTATGGGGTATATACATACATACATACAAAATAGGTACAAAAGAGTCCAAGAGTTGATTTCAATATTCTTTGTATGTTTTTTTGGCTTTTTTTTTTTGGGTCTCCTTTTGAGCTTTTGACTTTGTATGATTTGATATATAAAAGTATTCAGATACATACTCTAAATAATAATATATTTCATATAACATCTCAAAAAAACAAAACAATTATTGAGTCAAAAGTGCTTTGAATCCTTTTCAAGCAAAACAATTGCTTTGTTTTTCATATTTACTTCTTAGTATGAGACATATATATATATATTGCTAAACCGCCGTATGGAAAAAAAAACAAAAGCTGCAAAATCACCCAAATGATCCTTGCACAAACAAACAAAAATATAATGGGTAAAATAGCATGAAGCATCAGACTCCTTCGTAGCTAGGAAGAATTTATATATATTATCCAAATAGCTCCGTTGAGACTAATATTTTATACTCAAATTAGCAAGGAATCTCTCTCTTTCTCTCTTTAGATATATATATCTATATATATAATATGTGTCCACATCCTTGGATACAAAGTCAATTAAATAATGAGATATTTGTTTTAAAAAAAACAACAACTTATTTATTCTATTTCATATTTCTATGAGCAGATCGAAATGAATTTCTTTCTGATCTAATATTAGACCTTCTTATACTTTTTGGCTTAAAGTCCCACACAGAGGGTCCTTTTTAGTAGAATGACTTTTCATTTCTGTTCCTCCCTCCCTCCCAAATAATAAATCGGTATCGTTTTTAAAACCTATACATATATATCAATTGTACTTAGAGTATGTGACAAATTCATTTATTAACTGTATTGAAAAAAGTAATGAATGTTTCGTTACCAGTTACTTTGTTACAAAAAGTAAAGACACTACTAACACTTAAATGAGCACAAGTAATTATTTAATTGTAAAAGTAACGAATTTGCTACGTTCATACATAAATACGACCAATGCTCTATTTTGCTCAAAAGTTAGGCAAAATAGATTTGAATAAGGACCTTTTTTTATATATAATTATTAATGTGTATAGTACAAAGCAAAGTGCAAGTAAAAGACGAGACGAAGGAAAATAAATATTATGATTAATTTTAAAAAAGTTAAAAAATATACAACAGGGGTTATTTTTTATTTCTGACATCAAGGGTCGTAGTGAAGAAAAGTCATAATATCAAATACGTTACTTTATTATTACTCAAAAAAAATACCGCTTTTAAGTATTTCCATCTCTGGATACTCATCTATTTAGTCTAGTTTAAGCTTATACTTGGTGCAATAATAAAGAGAGTTATTACCATGCACAGGGTGCGATCTTTGACAACCAAATTTACTTCTTTTTTTTTTTACAATACTTAAATATCGCAAAAACTAAAAAAAACCAATTTTAATGAAATTAACACCATTTGAAAGCTGGATTCATATACTTTATTTCTTATTCAATACAATTGCCGCTAACGGCAATAACAGCCTTCCATCCTGGTCTCACAAACTGGCTGTCAAAGAGGTCACTCACCTCCAATGTATTTATATGTATCGTTCGGATAAAACATAAAGGAGTGAATGAGTGTCTATGGGCAATGGACTTATAACTTTATAAATTTATAGTCCAATGCTACTAAAGATACAAAATGCACAATAGCCAGGCAATACACAAGGGAGCATTTTGACCTATCAGTGCGTATAATTATGCAACTGTCTGTTTTGTGAGGGGGGGGTTATTATAACCCCTATACCTACATATTACGGAGAGAGTTATGGAAATTGTTTTGTTTTTTTTGAATTTGATTTGTTGTTTCACATATCTACCATTCATATAGAGAGTAAGTAAGTTTTTTTTAGGTTTCTCATCAAAAATGTATTCGATTTGTGTGTGTGTGTTATTTTCTCGTAGTTCATTGTAAGTGTTTGTGTTCCTTGTTTTCCTTCTTCTTCTTTGTTTTTTTTTTCTCATTCATATCACCATATTTCATGTAGTTAGAATAAGTATATACTAATGTAGGTACATATCTAATGATATAATTATATGTTCCGGCCTTCGTAGCAATTAGTATTCATTTAGAAGTTAATTTTCCAATTACATAAATTAGAAGGAACGGACTCTGAATAAAAAAACGAATGTGAGTATTTCTAGACAAGATATCATAAGAAGTAGCTGCTGTTGTTAGTATGAGTGACTTGAGTACTTTTTACAAATATAGCTTCATACCCACTAAAAATATATTGCATATCCTTTGGATAGAAGGCTTTTGACAAATGAGTGGGAAATTTAAAAAAAAACTTACTTTAAACTTATTCACCCAATGTCAAATCAGTTCAAGAGTCCAAATGGCTAACGGTGTAAAAGGACTCTCAGAAGTGTATTTTTATTGTTTTAGTGTCACACATTAAAAGCAATGATCAAACGTAAATATGTAAATCAGATGTTTTCATCAGTTGACTCTCCTTCTCTGATTTAAAGGGAAGGTGACGAATCTTATAATTATGTGTTCATTAAAAAAACTTTGAAGTTATTCTCTTATAGCATCGATTTCTCAACAGATTTTCTCAACAGAGCTCTTGTATGTCACCTACAAATGTTTAAAATTAATTATATACACAAAGCAAACATTGACGATCCATTGTGTATTAACCGATGGCAGACTTTTTCTACAAGGGGGAATTTATCGATTTTTTTCCATAATCAAATTCCCACTTTTATAATTACAAACAAAAAGGAAAACTTTTTTTTATATAAAATTTATTTATTTTGACTCTCAATGAATTGCAGTATTAGACGTATGAGCCTCATTAATTACGGGTTAAAGAATGGCCACTTGTACGTAGGTAATTTCTACTATCTTAGTAGTTATGTGTGCGACCCAAAAAGTAAATTCAATCAGCCTCATCTGCAAAAAACATATGTGATATGCAAATGGGTTCCTCTATATATCCATGGGTATATTATGATTTCACCCAGTCAAATTGACCTTTATATAAATATTCCATTCACGATTAAAACTAATTTGTAAAGTCCTTTTTTGAACTTTCCAATTTCCTATAAATTATAGCCTTAAAACTTTGGCCGTTGTTTAATGATAGCTCCTTCAAAGAGCACCACTAAATTGACCATTTCCTAAAACTTTTAACTAGATAGAACACATTCAAATTTGCCCTGCCATGCCTTCAAATTACATATTGGAGCCTCAAGCACAACTTTGACAGCCTCAAAGACCAATGCAACATAGTTTGTGTCCTTTTCAAGGACAAATTACTCTTAGTCTACTCTGTTCCCCTAGTTATCCTAAATGGCTGCCTTTAAACAAACAAATGATCAAAGGGACTAACACGTTAAATTAATAGATAAATATGTATGTACTTTTATGGATATAGCAATAATGACACTGGTCAACATTCAAAAATCCTAAGGGGTATAGTAAAAGTTATTCAGTTTTGCACACTGATTTCCAATCTGTAATTTTTTTTTTTTTTCGAGAGTCCGACGGTTTTCTTTTTTGGCCCATTTACCAACTTCAACTTCAATTTAAGCCTAAAAGGATACTCATTTTGTGCATTAAAAAACTTCAGTCTTTCTTTTGACCTAAAAACACTCCTGAGGGCGTAGGGGGCAGGAGTAGGCCCAAAAGTCGGCCAAATTCCTTGTACTTAAATAACTTCTTGAATATTACGTGAAATGAATTAATAAGGAACACATTTAAGAGCTTTCAAATGAGATGTCAAATGCTCGATAATAATTCTAAACCAAGAAGAAATTCTTCAGGTAAATCTGTAAATTTTATTTCAATTTCGAGCAAAAATTCGCTAAAAACCAATGACTCACGGTAGAGATACTTAAGAAGTAGCGCGTAGAAGGATTTCAGCTGGTTTTTTAAGAGAAGACCTTTTACCCTGTTTATTTTGCCTGCTCTAGTATAAAAGTGTAAGGGCAAAAGATCCTTGAGCCACCCATTCATTTGCTCCATGATGAGGTCGGAAGTAGAGCTGGACCAAGTAGGATTTTGTACAACCTTTTTTTGTTTTTGGGAGGGACCCGATCTTGGTCAATTTTTTAATGAAATAATATAAGAGTTTTCAATACTTTATTGACTTTTCCTTATGAAAAATAAGTTTCATTCATTCTAAAAACCTTTTTTTTTAAAAAGTAAAAGGCAATTGCCTTCAATATCGGCTTTTCATAAATCAAAGCTTCTACATATATATTTAAAAATCAGCAATAATTTTTATAAAGGCAATTATGAGTCCATTAAATCGGCGTGTCGATTTATCAGTCAAGGCCTATGTAGGCCTATTAATTTAAACTACCTATTCTATTCATTTTTTTTATTTAAAGACCCTTTACCCTCCTCCATGGGTCTCTACACGGGCCCTGTTGAGGAGGGGGGGGGTAAAATTTTGAAAAATACAATCATAAAACGAATAAATAAAATATTTAGAGTTAGTTTTTTTTTCCTCTCTCTAAAACTCAGTCATTTGAATACCTATGTACCATATAAATCCAAGAAATAATATGGCATATTGAGCATAGGGCGTTTATTTCACACGAATGCTTCTTTTGTAATTTTTTTTTTTTTCTTTACATAGAGAGGAGACAAGTTTTTCATTCATGATGTAAGTTGGAATATTTGACTCATAACGTCATACCAAGCATGATGATGTTTTAGAGTCACATGTCTACCATATATGTAGAAAAATTGAGATCGCTCTGACTGTTTCTCCCCCCCCCCCCCTCTATACATATGTATGTATGTTTGTATGTACGGTTTATTTGTATTCCCTTTGTCCAAATATTTGCTTTAGCTTCATTGTTATACTTTTCATTATTTGAGCGAATATTAATTCGCAAAATATTCAATGTATGTAATCCTTTTTCAAAAAATACGTGATATGTATAATTAAAAATATGAACATTCCAATGGGCTCGAGATATTCATTTACACATGTAAACATATAATTTTAATTCTTCTACGCATCAAAGTCCCATCTTGGAGGTGTAGATTTTAGTTCACAGTTGTACAAACACCCAGACGGAGTGCCACTTTGTCCCATGTGGATCCCGATTTTGAATTTCCATAAATATTTATATGACTCTAAATTTGGAGATTGGATTAAATGTACACTTCATATGAGGTAAATTGTTCACTGGCACAGATTTGAGATGCGTTTGACTGGTTCATCATCAAAGTTGGGATCAATGAGCCACTTTGTCCCAAGTGGATCCCAATTTTGTACTTTTATAAATATTTATATGACTCTAAATTTGTAGGTAGGATTAAATGCGCACATCATATGAGGTAAATTGTTGACCGGCACAGATTTGTGATGTGTTTTAATGGCTCATTATAAAAAAACAAAAAACAATGGGTATCAGATGACGACACAATATGTGGGGAAATAAATAAACCTGTTCTGTTTTTGATTATTATTATTATTATCACTGTAGTATGAATAAATGCAAGTCTGGAAAAGTTTATTCATGAGTTTGTCAGTGGCAAACTATTCATAAATAGCATGCTAAGGAGAAAAGTTGCTTAAAAGTAATTTATCAATATTCAGGTTTATAGTGTGTTGGTTAGAAGTGGGGATTTTGTGTGTCAATAATACAGGCTGTTACTTGTAATATTTTTTAAACGTTAACATATTAATGTCTTATATATGAACTTTTATGAACTCCCATCATTTACTGTTGATCTATGATCCCAAATTAAACCTTTGAAATACAATATTTAACACGCCAAAACAGAATGACCATCATTGCTCTTTTTTAAGGTCCTTAAAGTTTAATTTTGATTGCAACTTGTACAATTTTGTAAATACAAATTTACAAGCATGTAAATTAGTGAATATTAATTGTATATAAATATGTTTAAAATGTATTAAACAGAGTACTTCTTAATACATATTTGTATACAAATATGAAGAATGTCCCCATCTCTCAAATCCTTCGTATCGGACCTTCAAATACTCTCCCAAATTTTTAAATCACCCTATACAAACACGTATAATTAGATAACAAATATTATAATATTACTATGGAGCAGAAATCCATAGTGACTTTTCGTATAGCCAATCAAATAAGTACAAAAATGCTCATGACGTCATACTTTTATAGCCAATTAAACTTCACAAAACTTCTTATTAATATAAGAAGTGTATATAATTATTATTTATTATTCAATAATGATGTTGACAAAATGTGCTTTCCAACTCCATAAGTTATCCCATGGCAATAAGGGATTTCTTCATCATATGAAATGTCAAATATTAAAATATATCTATTTGGTATTTGACTAAAAATACTTGTAGATAAATATTATCATTTCCTAGAAAAGTGGTCCTTGATTGAAGTTTCGGATAAACTCATTTTTTGTATTTTGTGGATCCTGAGAAATGATGGGATGAGTTGGCAAATAATAATTATTATAAATACTCTCAAATTGAAGTTAATTTTTACATATTTTAATGGGGGGAAACAATCACTTGAAGATAGTTTTACCTTTTGGAACATCCCTGAAGGAAACATAATAGTTTATGTTTCAAATGTAACAAAAAAAATATCATTATTTAATTATTATAAAATAACTCAATGTGAAATGTCCAGGGGAATTTTTTCATAGGATTTAAAATCCTAGAAAAGGGGATATCAGAAAGGAAATCCTTTGTAACTAATTTCCATAATTTCTCTCCTACAAAGTGTGAGTAATAATATCAGGTTATGTTGATTAAATGCATGTCTAAAATTGCTCAAGTCATGAAATATCTTCAAAGTCATAAAAAAATATAATTGTTAGTGTAAATATATGGATACTAATACAATATATATGTGGCAAAAGTTACTAATTATAATTAAAAGATTTTGTGCATATGGTTTATGGAAGAAGACGAAATATCCGGGAGAGAAGACTAACATTCCAAGGATTTTTCACACAAATACACATACATACAATTGCACAAAAGTAAGTCATTTCAGGGGCGCCCTGACTTAACTTCCATATGTAAAGGTTACACATTATTTTTTTTCAGTTATTCAATCCCCTCAACTATGCTGCCCTTTTACAATATTCAGCTCTGGAGGGCCAAGGAACCCACCCCTCCTTCAGAACACAATCCCTTAAGTAATACATACATACATATATATATTAATCATGAAAAGTTGAGATGTAGAGAGTTCAAAAAAAGATACAAAGGATACTCAAGACATATATGTCACGTCAACAAGAAAGGAAGTTTGTTTTCAAGTATTGAAAAATGAGAGAAAATCCACTTTTATGTGTAGTTTTTTGTCTTCATAAATATAATGGCTAAATATTTTGGAGTAGTCATTTTAAGGCCTATTGCGCACGGTTGTTTGCTAAAATGTCACTTTATATCGAGAAACCGTGGGATTGTTGTCTATCCAATCGAGCAATCGGATAAATGTGTCAACTGCACATGGAGCCGATACGGTCCCTGAAAGAACGTCCCTCTTTAACATAGCCCCAGAGATTTCTGTAGTTGCAGTTGGCTAAGACAAGATCATCATCTATTTAAGAACTATTAAGAATCAACTACATCCGCTATTATGCTGCCCATGAATCATAGTAATAGTAACTATATAGTCAGAAATACCAGATGTTTTTTATACTTGATTGTGGCCGGTATTTTTTGACTCATATAACTAAGTTGCAATTATTGGTGGAGTCATTATTTAATATATCGAAATAACCTATTAATACAAAGGAATGAGAATGTCTTCAACAAGGATATGAGTACAGTTCACACTCATTTTGTAATACTTCTGATAAACTTGATTTCTGATTGACTTGACACATATGTATACACAGGTACAAATGTATTTTTTTTTCAATTTAAATACTAAATTGGCATGTAAAGTCATGAGCTTTGAATCATGAACTAACGTAGTATTCATATGATTGTATGTTTATTTGTAATAATAATTAAATCAATCTACATATATATATATATATATATATATATATATATAAGTACGTGTTTTCATATTTAAAACCCTGCTCTTCACAACCATCATTTTGAAAAAAAAAAAAAAAAAAAAAAAATTAATAACAAGGAAAATACGTGCATATTCAAACCTTTATTATTCTATTTATACATTTTTTTTATTATTATTTCTTTTTTATTTTTGCATAGGCTCAGGCAGTCTTTTCAAAACTTGTAGAAAAAAAAAAATGAGCTGTAATTGAGTGAAATTCTTCGTTACAAAAAAAAAAAAAAAAAAAAAAAGATTATTTCTTTTCGTCTTCGTCTTCTTCTTCTTCTTGTACCTACAAAGTCTAATGAGAAAATAATTGAGTGTCTGTCAGTAATATGCATTAGGGGTCTGCCTGTCTCGCACTAACTTGCAAAAAAAAAAAAAAAAAAAAAAAAAAAACCAATATTATACATTCCATCAAATGATGGAATTTTCATAATAATTAGTTATAACAAAACATTTTCTTCAATCGCTTAACTGTATATTATACAAATGGAAAATTGACAAAGGCAGTCTTATATCTATATATATATATATATATATATATATATGAACGGTTGTACATTTATGTATATAATATGTGGACATAATTGATGCTGCAGTGTTCAAATATCACTATAATTAGCTGTACACCCCCCCCCCCCCTCCCCCCGCTCTTCTATTGTCATATCTTACTTATACTTAATGCATCTTTTTTTTTTTCTTTTCTTTTTTTGCAAGATAATGCCATTTAACCAATTCCATAGAGCTACTTATTTAAGACACACCAGCTATGCTTATTATTTGTACACATTTCCTTGCATCTTCTCCTCCACACTCTGTTTTGGATTTATGCTTTTTTGCATAGCAAAAAAGCAAAAAAAAACAAAAAAACTTGGCATTTAGAGGCAGAAAAAAAAGCAACAAAAAAACAAAAACAAAAATAAAATGAAAAAGTTATGTCTTTAGATTAAAAACAAAATATATTTGTTTCTACTACGATCTTATGAGAGGGGTTTTTTTGTTTGATAATCACAGAGATTATTTTCCTTCTTTTTTGTTTTGTTTCTAAGAACTCATCATCAGTTGATGAAATGATAAATTATTATTATTAATAATAATAAAAAAAGAACCATTATTTTTTATTTTTTTTTAGTATTTTATATATATATTTGTTCCATCATAGACTTATATTCATATAAGAGAGAGGATTTGATACATGGCTAAAACTCCGTGGAGGAACCATCCTCCAGAGCCTTTGCTTCACACATAAAACAAAAACCAACTACACTATATACTAATAAAACAAAGTAATTGACGTAAAGGGAAAAAGGACTCAATTGCAGAACACAAAAAACAAACACATACATTTTATGTACATTCATGAATTGCAAGATGTACATGAGATTAATGATTATAAGTCATTAAACGAATAACAGCTCTGCAATGCATATTTCTATAATCTTATATTTTTTTTTGCTCGTATAATTTATTAAAACTATTGTCATATTTATTTTTTAGGGCTTTGTTCATTTATTATTGTACATATATATATATTGTACATACACACGTGGGTTTAGCTCCAAGGACCCTCTGGACCCTTTTTTAAGGGTGTGACGGACTCCTATGAAGAAATTTCGGAGGCATTCTCATATTTAATTATTTCATATGGTATTAATATGTAACTTTATGTAATTTATTAAATGAAAAGTTGAATACTAATATGGGCAAAAAATATGAGGAATGCAGAAATCTTTAGGCAATCATTAAAGTTCATTTGATTCCCCCTCAAAGTACTTGTCCTTCCCTCCTTCCCTCGATCCAATGCCCATGTGCCAACGTTTTTTTTCTAATTTTATAAACATTTACAAAATGTATAACAGATCAATAATTATAAAATAATAACTGCTGAGTTTGGACATGCTATTAAAATGAATAATTGGATGGTCGTTTTTCTTGAGTAATAGGCCATGTATCTCGAGAAATATACCATAGACTCTTAAAATTTTAAAAGTTGTACAGTCTAGTAATTTAAACTTTTTTTAGTTTCAACAACATTTCTCTAAATTGCATTTGAGTCATCATTTTTCAGACATTTTAAAAAACGATACACTTAAATTTTAGCTGTTCACAAAAGGACGCGTATCTCAAACATTAATGGGTATTTTGACGTGTAACTTGGCACAAATGTACGTATTAGTAGTACCAACTTACAAAACAAAAGAATTTACTCCTATAGGAATCCCCCACCCCAAAAAAAAACAATTCAAATTTTCCTGGTATTTTTTGCTCATAGTAGTAGATATTTACATAAATAATGAACGATTTTTGCTCTTGTTTTTAGAACTTAACTTTGTTTATTTGTTTTTGTAGTAGTCTGATATTTTTATTTATAAAAAGAGTTACTATTCCTGCGATTACATATAACCTAGATCAGGGGTGTTAAACATACGGCTCGCGGGCCAGAAACGGCCGCAAGGAGGTTCAATCAGGCCCGCAGGATAATTTGAATGTGGAAAAAATATTTAAAAGGCATGGATTACATTTTTTAATTAAATGTAATTCACGAATTATCCGCTAGGATAACTTCACATTTTATAAACAAATTCACCTTACTTTTTGATCAGTGTAAAATAAAATCTTTTTTGGATTGATTTTTGGAATCAATGATTTTATAGTTCACCTATTTCTATATTTCAATTAAGTTATAAGAATTGTAACTCATAACCTTGAGTAATTTCTTGCTTCAACTAAAAAGTGGAGTCAAAACAATAATGCCAGTAAACTAAATATTCCCTCTAGGAGCAAATGCTCCTTTTGAAAATCCAAGAAAAATTACTCACCAAGATATATAAAATGATTTCCTTTTCCTTTTCAAATTTCCTTTTCAATTCCATCATTTGATACCCTCACAAACAAAACCTTTACAGAGAGTTAGTAAGCTTTTTAAACATTTTCATTGTATATGCTATACTCTTTTCTAAGAATTGAAACTTGATACATAAAATATATGTATTCAGATTTTTTTTTGAAATTTTGCAAATCAATTTTGTAGTAAAGGAGTTACTATTTGACCTCAGATATGAAAAATTCAGATTATTTTTTTACTCAAAATGTGACCCTAATATACATAGATGTAAAGAGTCTACAAGTCTACTCGATAAGTATAAACAAACCCCTGATAAATGCACTGTTTTGTAATTAGAAGAGTTTCCGTAATAGAGAGTTTTGATGTGACGTCATCATTTTGTAAGTCGGCCATTTTTATTTTTTTTATGATATTTAAAAAATCAATTTTTATAATCAACAATAAAAAAAACCTAGTAGATATTTGTCAAATTTAAAAGAATGCTGATAAACTGTTATTGAATTTGGATGACACAATGGAACCGGCTAATAATGTCAATCTTTAATGTCAATCAAAAATACATACATTTTTAATATATCTCAGACAATAATAATATCTATATAAAATATCTTGTTACATCATTATATATTCACAGTGTATCGTCAAAAAAAAACACTTAATGGTACAAGTATCAGATATTTTCTCCAATTGTCCTATTTTGTTTTTTCCCCTAATTCATTTGAAACAAAGTATATTACAAAAGTCTTCAAAGGGACTTCCAGTATCAATTATTAATATTATTCAACAGGTCTTTAAGATTTTTTTCCCTTTTAAATCCATTCGAATAAGTTTCCTTTAGATATCTTTGAAAATTTCCTAAGAGTTGCATAACAAATACAACAAGCCTCTAAAATGACGTCACAAATATTTATGATGCAATTTGAGACGTCCTTGAAATCGTTCAATACTATTGGAATTAAATATTTGTTCAATAATCAATTTTGAGAGAAAATTGTTCATTTTTGAAAAGTATGGTTTTGTAGCATCACAAATTTAAAACAAAACAAAACAGATACACATTGGATTGAGTAACTATTTTGATTGACAAGTATTTATTATTATTATTTTCTAGTGTACATACATACATATATTCTTATATAGATTAGCATTTAAGTATTTTTGTTGTTTTGCAATGTTTTAGGTATCAGTTATGTAGGAATAAAAAGATTTACTTACTTACTTACTTTCATATATATATTTGAAAGGTATTTTGGCGTATGTTTGTAAAGGTTCTATTCTTACAAGTTTGAATGGGATTTGAACATATAATATATAAATATATATATTAGAGTGTTCCCTGTCTCTTACACTAACCTTAATATATATTGGCATCATTGCCTCATAGATCTTATCTCCCCCCCCCCCAAAAAAAAAAAGAAAGGATAAAAAGACTCAAGATAACTTTACCTTTAAAAATCTATGATTTTATTACAGCTGATGCTTTAGTGTAGTTATAAATCCGCTTCCTTGTATGAATATTGGCTCAAGTAAAGAACATATATATATATATATATATATATATATAAAGTTCCTTATTTAATTAAAATATTTATATTCGTATAAAAGAAAGAAAAGAATAGCAACTTCAAATATCATACCTAGTGGGTTTTTTTTGTTTTTTTGATGTAGCAAGGCATTTGAAGGGTCATATCTCAGACACCCTAGGCTTTAAATAGAGAACTCATGTATTTTTTTGGTAGATCCAGAACTGTTAAATAATAATCATCAAAGATTTATATTTAGAAGATGACTTGAAAATTGCAGAGGCAGAAGACGACGTCTGAAAATGTTTAATTTTTTGACCAAAAAAGGTTATTATTTTTTATATTAAAAGTGACGTGTTTTTTTTTTTTTTGTTTCTAAAATGGTATTAGGGATCTCTAGTATCCATCTTGGAAATACTGTGTAGTAGTATTTTTTTATTTTTTTTTTAATCTTCCTTGTATAAAAGACTATCGTAAAATAATAATAATAATAATAAAAATTACGCCCAAAACAGAATAGTTCATTATAAGTAGATAAATACATAATAAATAACTGACTAAGAAACAAAAAATGTCTTAAATGATTTATTATAATGGTCCTCATTATAACTTTGCACAATTTGTTAATCTATCAATATGACTCATACACAAAAATAATAATAATAATAAACATAATAACGGCGTTACTAACGTTGTGTCTTTTTATTAGTGAAGGAGTAACTATTTGAATTGATTGTTTTCCCTCTATGAGGTGGGAAAATTGAGCCACCCCTCCACAAAGGCTATTTCCCTTAAAAGGATATGAGAAAACACTACTTTTTATATATAAAATGCATGGTCAGTACATAATATTTCCTTTATAAAGCAAACTGTTCCATACCATCACTATTCTCAATGAAGGATAACCCTTCATTTTCCCTTTTGAAGAGACAACGGGCCTTTTCTTCATAAAGGAGTAGCTTTTTTAGAAAAAATTAAAGACCAGAAGACGTAAGAAGTTAAGACGGATTAGATGAGAAAAAGTTTGTCTCGATCCGGCCTTTAAGGGAAGAGCTATCCCAGTTTGAATCAGGTACTATTCAACCATGGTAATCCCCTTCTGATCGGCGCCATTAGCCAAAACAAAATAATAATTTTAATAATAACAATAGTCTCATATAATTAGGCATTTTGTTGAGATGAGAGAGCATGATGACTTTTACACCTCTGGAGCCTCTGTATTTTATCTCCTGATCTTGTTATTTGAGGAATATTAAATAATATCTAATAGCTACTGATATTTGTATCAAGCTTTAGACTAAACCATGCTAGGAGAACTGGATTTAAAGCCTTGATTATGAAGGCAGTGGGCATTCTGCTGATATTGTTCTTTCCTTCCTTCCTTAATCTCTTTGCCCCCATCTACTCATATAAGATTGTTGAGCCAAGTCATCATAGATTCATTGCAGAAGTACCAATTGATAAGTTTCGTTCCTTCCTTAAGCTCAACGCTATCTCTAAAATTTTGCCATTGTCTATCCATCCATTGTTATGACATACTTTGTGAATAATTACAAATTTTAACTAAACGCAGTGTCATAACTACAGATGGGGGACGGACACATTTGCAAGACGCTCCCTTCCCAAACGATTCCAGATCCCTTGGCTCAAATATATATATATACAGGGTGTTCCAAAAGTAACCGAACCGCAAACTTAAATAAAAATTGTACATCAAAAACAACAAATTTAATAGGTATATTTAGTATTTACAAATGTTCAAAATGTCAATTTCCAACAACCACATGTCATTTCTTCTTTTATGTCATTTTACGTTACTATTAATTTCAGTAATGTTTGGAATGACCTTTGTTGTGTGATCATATTGATTTTGTTCTGACGTCATTGCTTGATTTTTTTTCAGCGTGCGCTTCGGGACCCTCATTCTTGAAAATGCAGGAAAGGACTTTAGATTTAAAAGAACGTATCTTTTTTATTAAGATTGACTATGCAAGGACTAGCTACAGGCATGTTGAAGAAAGATGGGAAGCAATTTTCAGAACACCCCTACCGAGTAAGTTCACAATGTTCAATCTTTTATCCAAATTTGAAGTAACTGGAAAAATGTGTTAAATGCTCCTAAAGAAGGTCGTCCAAGAACCGCCTGTTCACCTGAAAACAAGGATATAGTGGCAGCTACATTTCTTCATTCTCCTAAAAAATCTATTCGCCAGGCATCGAAGGAGCTGAACATTTCTCAAACCTCACTCCACCGTATCTTGCATGAAATAGGTCTAAAACCATATAGGGGATGAGCGATTAGAATTGACATGTGGTTGTTGTAAATTGACAATTTGAATATTTGTAAATACTAAATATACCTATTAAATTTGTTGTTTTTGATGTACAATTTTTATTTAAGTTTGCGGTTCGGTTACTTTGGAACACCCTGTACATATATGCGTATTAAAAATGTAATCAACTTAAACACAAAATTGTAGCAGTATTCTAATAACAAAGGTCAACAAATTTGAAATGTTAAAAACCCTAAGAGGTATAGTAAGTACAATAAAAAATTTTCAATTTTGCTCACTAATTGACATCTACTTTGGAAGCTGTGGGCCTCAACTCTTGAATGCATTATTATCTTGAATTATTATTTGTTATTTTACAAGTACAAAGAATTTGGCCGACTTTTGGGCCTACTCCTGCCCCCTACGCCCCTAAGATCCCCTTTAGGTCAAAACTAAGACTGGAAATGAAATTTGCATTAAATACACTCGCGTATCATTATTTTTCAATGCACAAAATGAGTATCCTTCTAGGCTTAAATGTAATGTGAAGTTGGAAAATGGGCCAAAAATGCCTAAGAAGTAGGGTTTGATTCCTCGAAAACCGTCAGACTCTCGAGGAAAAAAAAATTACAGATTTGAAAACAGTGTGCAAAAATAAATAACATTTATTATACATATACGTAAGCTGCCCTAAACGGAACTCATATGTTGTTAATACATATATTAACGACACCAAGACTCATACATTGAATGGAAATTTGATAAATTTACTTTCACAAAGAGAAGAAGTTTTTCCTCCTATCCCTGAATAAAAAAAAAAAATATTCTCACATACTTTAAAGCATAAATTTTTATGAGTTTCTTTCGGAGCTACCAAATCTTCCGACACAAGGAATAATAATAATAATAATAACAACAACAATACCACTTTTATTTTTTACAATCATAATTATCGTTCATATCGTGTGTGTGTCTTTTTCTTTCTTTCTTTCTTTCTTTCTTATGTAGCATGGTTTATAGTATAAAAAAATACACAGAATCACCACAACACCTGCTGCTCAGACTGCTCTTAACTTCTGGATCTAAAAAGGATTCACTTCCCATATACAATCATAAGGGAGAAAATGACTTTTTAATTTCTTAGTTTTTATGCCTTTTTCCTATGTTATGATATTTCCAGACAGCTATAAATGTACAATATACGCATATTATGTTCGAAACTAGCTGACTTGTCTTTCCTATATCTAGTGCAGGAATATATGGGGATACATATATCTATTTATATACATATATAAGATATATATATATATATGACTTTAAATATATTTTCACACAACCAAATATTTTCAATGTTTGGCCAACTGAGTCGCTCAAAAAACAAGGGGTATTGTTCAATGTAAGGCATGACCCGATATAAACATTTTTTTTATATAGTCCAATTACTATTTATTTGAGGGTTAAAAACTCCCCCAATAACCACGAAATTGTGTTTTAAAATTAATGTTTTAGATATTATCCAGAGTCTGTGGACAAAAATAGGATTTGATATTTGTTTTTGTTTTTTTATATAACCAAAAAAAAAAAAAACCTTTGATGCCTCAGATGCTGTGACAATCAACAATTCAAAATATGACATTATCAGCAAAATATTTCATATTTTTTTATATTTCAATCAAATTTATAGGGTTTTTTGGTGACTACATATATATATTTTATTTGATCAAGAAGTCAATGCGACAAAACATTTAGCAATAAATTACAATGGTATCTATCAAATCATGAGCAATTTGAACAGACAAAAAAATAAATGTTGTTTCTATTGTTTTTTGACTCTTTTATAGCAGACGTAGTTTTTGTGAGAAGTTTTAACCCCCCAGGGGTTAGAAAAAGTGTTGAGTTCGTAAAATGTTAGAGATTATTTATGAATAATAAACGAAAGTTAATATATTTATCCTTCCAAAAAAAAAAAAAAAAACTAGTGCCATCCAAGTACGAATCAGTGAGGTGATACTCAAAATGAGTGAATGTTTCGACCTCCTATCAAGGTCACTTGATCTCAATCTCAAGACCAAAACTAACAAAAAAATTCAAAATTCATAAAAAATCTCTTTTTTTGATTTAGATACCTTAAAGTCGTTTTGCCATCGTTTAGGCCTATTCTTTTAGAAAGCTTCAACCCCAGGCATTCACTTCCTTAATTAATTATAATTAATATTCCATTATTAAATAATAAATCTTTTCTTCGCAATAAACTTCATCACTTAATCTAGCTTATGTACAGCTTACTTATAACTCAGAGTGAATTTCCAATCAAAATAAAGATAGACATATTTGATTTAATCATATGTAAAGTACACACACATATTCGATTAAATTAATTATTATTAGGATAGGTAATCAAATAAAAACTGGAATATATATTCATACATAATATAAATATTCAATTATATATATAAAAAAAGTTGTTTTATAATACGCATTTGAATTGATGTACACACAAACATGAGAGAGAGAGAGTGTGTGTAAAAAGACTCAAATTGACATGGAGACAAATCAGCAGTAGTAGAGTCCTTCATACATAAAGAGCAATGAGCTCTCAATACTAATACGCATATGTATGTACATGAATGGAAAAATACTCGTTTCTTTATTGCGTAACAGATATGTACAAAAATCATTGTGACATTTTAATAATAATTTGTATATATATATGTATATGAAATTTGTAAAAGTGTAAAAAAATAAATTCGTATTATACATATATAAAAAGGCAATGAATTTGTGTTTGACTCGTCATTGAGTTACTAATATTAATTAGTATTAATATTATTTTTTTTAAGCATGGAATGGCAATTGATGATGCTATTACATAATTCAAAGAGTATTAATCATCTCATTTCATCTACCAAATAAGAGATAAACGTATGTAAACTACTATGTACTGACGAATAAACATAAATACATAAGTAAGTATCTGTTGTTTGGAATCCAACAGATAAATAATATGTGGAATAATAATAATAACAATAATAAGTCACCTGTCCTCTCGTTAGACATACATACATATGTGTATATATTTGTTTTGAATACTTTTTCTAATGATTTCTGCAGATAACAGGAACTTGTATTTTCCACATTCATACTATAATATAATATAAAATAATAATATAACATGTACTTGAAAGTGTATGAAAATGAATGAAAAACTACGGCCCTCATAATATATCTATATATATATGAGCCATTTAGAGTCTTTTGACAATGAATTATTGAGTTCACTTTCCATTTCGTAGTTTTAGTCTGTGGGCAGTTGAATGTTTCTCATTGAATTATTATTATTATTATAAAAAGACCGAAGGGCTATTACTAAACTTTAAAGGTACTATACATTTACTTACTTATACGATAATTAATTAGGCATATCTCTAAATTGATACTTTAGTATTAATTTGTTCAAATATAGAGCCCTTGTTCGCTCCTACTACGTTCGAATAACGAGTTTGACAAGAGCAATGTGCTTCTTTTGAAGTTCCTTCCTTCCTTTCTTTCATGTTTCTTCAAGGAATTGACAGAATTGACTTGTAGTACCCATCTTCAACTCGAGATGCCTCAGCAGATAGTTATTCAAATTAAACTAGAATTGAGTTTAAGGCAATCAGATTAAAGATACATGAAGTAAGTACTAAAACAATTGAGCATAAAGGATTATAAATCCGTTAAAATCTTATGAATGACCCTCATAAATAATTAATCACCAAATGAAAAGGATTCTCTAAACTCTTTATATCTATATATATTTAGATAGTATGACGTCAATTGTGATTTGTCTACATATATATATATATGAGCAAATATTACTTCAATGACATCATAAAAAGTGACTCATCTTCGATGCTCTATAATTAAATAAATAAAAAGGATAATAATCCATTTGAATCATCTAATTTCTCAAACACTGCCATGTATACGTAAAATAAATTTAACTATACCTACATATGTATGTATTAAAAATGGCCGAGTACTGAGGTACACCTGTATATTTTTAATGTCTCTATCTAATTATGTTTTGTGCTTTTTTAAGTCGATATTCTTCTTCATGAAAAAAAAAAATAAGAATAAAATTACTATCTATTTTATTTAGGAATATCTTTAATACCCCTTAATTAGACTCGTACGTACATTTTACAAACATTTTATGAAGGTGTGGAGTAGGTTAGACGTCATACATAAATGTTTTGTTTTTTTTTTAGATAAAAACAATTTATTATTGATTTAATATTTTATTTGCCAATAGAGTTGCAAATCAGTTCAGGGTCCTTTACAAATTAAATAAGAATGATTTATGAATAATTGTTTTACCACTTGACTCTAATAACATAAATCTCTATATATTTGTAGATATCATTATTATTAATAACAATCAAATGTAAATTGATATATCATTAAGGAGAAATTATCAGGGATGCCTTCAACACAAAAGCTCAATCTGAGGAAGCAATGAAGAAATTGACTTAACTTAATGAATACACAATAATGCCTGCATATTATTTGAGCATATTTTGGTCGGGTCTAGGAAAGTTCATCGATAGGTAAATTCATTGGTCATCAACTCATCGACCATCAATACTTTCAACAGCATAGAGCAAATTTCTTTGGGCAGGGTTTTTCACATAAACACCGACCTGATTAAGATTATATAAATAAGGAAATTTTGTGAATAAAATAGCCAAAAATTATTATTTTAATTACATTTTTAAGACTTGTATTCGCAGAAATCTATAACAACCAACTTTGAAACTCTTACAAAAAATCGTCAATTAGATTTATTTTTATATTTTAAAAGGGTGGATTTTTTTTTTAGCACAAGTTAATAGAGGCTCCTTTAACTTAATAAATCCTTCTCCTTGCGAACTGAAAGAAGCAGAAACAATGGTTTAGAGTAAAGTTTATAAAGTATTAATTTGATGAGTGCTCATCTAAAAAATCCTGTCGAAACAAATTTGCTTAAAACTGTTGGAAACATTCATTGGAAGAAAAAAGTAGATGAATTTTCCATCGATGAATTTACCGGACGTCATTTAGGTCAATTATGGACTTCATATTTATTGATTGAACTCTGAGATATCCTTGAATTGTAAGCTATAGTTTTTGAGCCTTCATTTGTTTTAAGGTACTTTATTTAAGTTATTTAAGACCTATTTAAATAGAATAGATTGAGGACTTTTAAGAGCAATTTAGGTAGTATTTGAGGTCAAGGCCCCCTTGATTTAGAAACCAAACCATTGAAAAAGTTAAGACTAGAACAATGGCAATACTTAGAGTTGGGGAAACAGAGACGAGATCTTACTAAATTGAATCTATGTATTTATAATACCTTTATTATTAATTGTAATTAGTAATTTTAAAAGTGCAATTTGACACATTTTTAAAGCATATGAATGAACGTATCGATTTATTCATTAATAGAAATGTTCTTATTTCTCATTTATCGGTTATTGAGGTAGATCCTTCTAAATTTATTTGGTATTTGAGAGCCCTTGGAAATTCTGGGAAGGTTGTGAATACTGTGTGACATTGAAGTAATGATTGTACACATATTTCAAACTTGTCTTGCCCAAAGCAGATTCGTGACAGATCCAATCAAAAAAAAAAGTATTATTATTGCAAAGATACTTGTACAATAAATAACCAATTATAGGTTTAGGGCTGGTAAAAAAATAGTTGTTAACATATGCCATATGTCTTAAGTTATCATCAAGAATTCGAAACAAATTGGGTACTTTGTTGAGCATCATTTTTTGTACAGAGCCTTTTTAAAAAAATGGGCACTCCACAAGTTATGAAACAATGAATTGGTATGGGTCAACTCCAAGAAATCCAGAGAAGGTCAAAAAAAAAACAATCACGTGACAATTAACCTAATCATTTGACATGCAATTTTTTCTTTTGAACAAATGATTAGAATGTCGTACTAATATTAGAAGCTGACAAGCAGACTATGCGTGATATATCGTTATTATGAAAGCTATGTTTATTGAATAGTGTCAGCTGCTTTTTTGTTGTTGTTGTTGCTTCCCACTCGCAACCTTCTCATCACACTGATTTGGATATAAAAAAAGATTTTCTTTCTTTTGACAAGAAATATTTTTTTTAGCATTGACGTCTGTCATGAATCTATCCTGTAACAAGGTGCTCTGTTCCTTCTCTTCTCTAGAGTTTTTTTTTTTTCTATTCCATAATTATCATTATTGTATCCGAGTCGTTGAACTGTTGTTGTTGTATTTTTCCCTGTTGTTTTACTTCATTGATCCATGTTTGCTCTCTCTCTCTTAAGCGTCATTGATAGAGTATACAACATATGTATGCTTTCAAGTCAATTTGATGCTACATATGCCAATATTTATGCTAAGGATTTAGATCTCTATGTTTATAAATACGTATATTTATGTTTGTGGCTGCGAATGAAATAACATTTTTAATATATATCTTTGAGAACAATTGAAATTTAAGTTTTGTATCGTTGAAACGTGTATAACTTTAAAGATGTGTGTAAGAATCTCTCTCTTTTACTAGATTTGAAGTTGAATTTGTAGCTAAGCAAAATAGAAAAGTGGCTGAGAAATACGAATTAAAAACAATTGAAAATTTGGTTGATAACATCATTTTTTCTGAGTTTTTTGGTAATTTATAGTTGATTTATAGGGGTCATGACTTGTAAATTAGTAAGAGTAAGGTTTCATCCCTGGATCAAAAAGAATCAATCCAAAATCCATTCAAATATTGTTGTTGTTAATGATAATTAATTAAAATGTACATACAAATTACAACGTGTACAATCTGTTTGTACAAGTTACTTCTACAACATGTACAAAATACCAAATTTGTTGAGTAATTTGTTTTTGTAATTTTATTCAAGAACCTTGGATGCCAAAATATGTACTTTTGTCGTCCTTAGCTGCAGTTTTATTTAAAGTCCTATAAATAGTTGTTAAGCAACTACTATGAGCAAAAAATACGATAGGGATAAATGTTTTTGTTTTTGCTGTGGGCACTCCTGTCCTTGACATCTGTGTCAAATTGCACATCAAAATATTCATTAATTCATTAGTGTTTGAGATACACACGTCCTTTTGTGAAGAGCTTAAAATTGAATTTTATATTTTTTTTCAAATGTCTGAAAGAGGATGACTCAAATGCAATTTAGAGAAACGTTGTGTAAATCAAAAAAGTTTCTATGAATATTCACGACTGTCATTCCTTTGAAATATTGAGAATCCGTTGTTTATTTCTCAAGATATATAGCCTATTACTCAAGAAACTGACCAACTAATTTTTAATTTTAATAGCATATTTAAAAACTCAGGAGTGATTGCTCTGTAATTAATATTGACATAATAAAAATGTTGTCAGAATTTTTTGAAAAATGAAGATAACGTTGGTACATGTGGGGAAGGGGGTTTGAGGGGTGGTGGTGATGAAATGAATTTGGATGATTAATTAAAGTTTTTTTTTTGCTTCCTCATATTTTTGGCCCATTGTTTGTACATTTTTGCATATTTTGCTCGGTTGGCTCAATAGAATTTGCAAAGAAAAGTATTCGATAACACCTCAGTCAATGTGTGGGAAGAACTTTTTACTTGGATTGATGAAAGCGTTTTATTTATTTATTTATTTATCTATTTGTTTTAAGATAGTGTCAATATTTTTGAAAATCTGTGTGAGTAAAGAAAAATACAAACCTGGACTCATCAAAATAAAAAAATACATATATCTACACTCTCTAGATACCCAACAAAGGCTACCTCATTACACTGATGAGCAAATACTTACTTATCCATATATTGACAGAGCAAACCCCCACTCATTTACATGTCACTTCTAACTGTTTTGTGAAAAAACATTTTCATGGGAAAGTATCAACAGCCGTGTGTCCTATTCCCTGGTTAATATAATCATAAGCTGTCACTTTTTGTAAATGGTGGTTATTTGGAATGAAAAGTTTATACTTATGTAGATGTATTTGTAACACAAATACATAACAATTATAACACGCATCAAATCTTGAAAGAAAAAGGGACGTGTTTTACAAATCCCAATCAGGGATACTTACATATGTATATACATATATATATCATAATCTATAATTCAAAGGATTAAGTTGAAATAATCGCCGGATGTAGAGAGTATTCTGATTTTTTTTATACACGTATGAAGTATTTTCATTCTATTTTAAGAATTTCTCGAAGGAAGGAAAGAATATATATAAGTTAATTAATATATACATATATGTACATACGTATTTTGTTACTAATAGATAGTAAAATGTTTCAAATTATGTGTGGATTTGTTCCGGAAATATGTCTATGTTTTTTTTTGTTTTTGTTTTGAAACCGGTCCTATAAAAAAAAACCCGGTCATTAATCGGTCCAAAACTATTAAAGCAACTCTTTAACACGTCAATAATTAATTATATATGACAAAAGAACGCGTATCATTTCAATGATGACGTCATATAAAGTATCCTGTAAGGTGATTCAAATGATTTTTTGAGGAGCTCAGAGTTTTGAGAGCAATTACATAATGATCCACCTTTTACAAAAAGTTTATTTATTATTCAGAATATTACTAGAATATTATGAATAGACACGGGATTTTGATTTAAAAAACCATTCTAAATCACGTCTAAAAGAAGTCATTTAAGACTCGAAAAAAAAAAGTGGATCTCGGATCATGTTTGACGACTAATACACATCATATCATTTATTTAACTAGTATAAATCCGCTGAAAAAAAGAATCAATGACAATACCATTTTAAACCATTTTGGATAGTTTGTTTCGGGTATTTATTTGCATTCGGAGTGTTTGAATACCTTGTAGGCCAAGGCATTTTCCTCACTTTGCATTTTAATTGTGTACTTATTACTGCGTATGAATTGGCTGTAAATTAAAAACTGTACTCATGGCTAATTGGCTCATGGCTCTGACTAATTGTACCCGAAGCAAACAAAAAGGGTACATTGATGTATAATAAATATTTAGGAAGCAAAAAAATTGCACTTTTTGTTCTTTGTAACTTCAGACCATAAAAATGTTACTATCAGAGCAATTTCATTTTAAAGCCCTAATAAAGTCATGATGCCCCATACCTCTAAACAAAAATAATTTTGTGCTTATGTCCTTAAATATATTTTTAAACAAATAAAAAGATAATTCAAATTAAGCAAGCATTGATCATGTGGTGGACTCATGCTTCTTAATAGCTCAGTAATTGTATTGTTACTAACTAATTGCTGATTTTTGTTTAAAATCAATTTCGTTTTTGTTTTTTATTTTTTATAAAAATACAAAATATTTCGTTTTTGTTTTTTATTTTTTATAAAAATACAAAATATTTCGTTTCTTCTTCATTTTTTCATATATATATAAAAGACAATTTCATTTATAATTTTCAATACAGAATGACAAAAAAACATTTTTTTTACAAAATATTTTCATATTTGCCTAAACATCAACCCCCCCGTTATTACGACCCGGATTTTAATGGTTTTTATGAAGCAAAAGTGTATTGTCATATAGTACATATGAAGCTCTAAAACTCTTTCCACTTTTAAAACCGTTTTATTACTATGCCTAGTTTTAGATATGCGTAGAAATGAGCATGAATATTGCCATTTAGGATACTTTAAGAAGCGTGAATACCTCCCTCCCAACTTTACTCACGATGAATAAGCAACAAATTCACATGTTCTATGGGTTATACATACATATATAAATATGTATAAATGATTGGCAAATATCCTAATGGATTTAACAGAAATAGCGAGCATATATATATATATATATATACGTATTTGAATAAGCCATAAGATTTGAATTTCACAACTATGTGTGTACATATATATATATATATATATATATATATATATATTTACGCAGATATTTTCACAGATAGAAGGCAGAGTATTCCCTCTGTTGTTATGATCATAGACCACATAATATTAGTATATATCAAATTACCGTGGGAGATAATTTTTTGAGTCTTCAAAAGTTGCCTCAAATAAACAGATTTTTTACTTATTGACTTTGAAAAAGTAGTCCATGGGAGAGATAAAGGAAAATTGATTGGTTAATGAAAACTCCTTGATTGGAGTAAACAAAACAAACTGCATTTTGCACACTATGAGTTCATGCAATTCTATTCTTGGAGGAGAAGCACTCACTCCTTTTTTGTAATGTAATAGCAATGAAGAAGACAAATGTTGAAAATCACGTCAATATACAAAAGAGTAGCTTTATATATAAATATATTTATATATAAATCGTGAAAATATCAAAGGAAATTGACGTCATTAAAAAGTTATACTTGAAGTTATGAAAAAAAATAAATAAAAAGGTTCATTAGATATGCATGTGATTAATTACAATGTTAAGGATAAAATTATAATTATATAATTTGTATACAGAGCACTACCATATTGTTGTCATTAATTTTATATATAATTACACTCGACACTCTTTGTCCTTGTGTTTCTGATTGGATCTTTGACCTGCTGAGCCAGCAAGAAATAAGAAAACGAACACAAATGCCAAATATTAAAAATGTTATTTGATGACTCCGGCTGCAAAATATAAAAAAAAAATGAAACAACAAAAACAGATTCAATCCAAAGAATCATAACCTCATTAGTCTAGTTTCAAATCACAAATCTTTGAAATGACTGGATAAAACATACAAAGCTATGAAATCATTTCTTTGTATAGAAAGTACAAACTAGTTTGGTTTGTTGTTAAAAGATCTGTTCTGAATGCTTCATAGTGACAGCTGGTTTGTGTGGTTTCAGAGATGTTAGACATTTGTTCATAATATTTAGTTAATATGGCTTTGAGCTTCAAGCAAAAAAAAAAAACCTTTATTTTTACTTGTTTACTTGTTGAATATGTTCAATTTTCTGGTAATTCAGCAGCATTTGCTGGAGGTTTTATGTATCTGCTTTAATTGGGAGAAAAGTACAGCTGAATTGCAAGCTTGTAGAAGTTTATAGTGACAATGCTTCAACTGGTTAATTATTTTAAAGGATGGTTTTGACGTTTCAAAAATAAGTGATTTCAGCGTTGAAGGCAAGCTCTGCTCTGAACAGGCAAAAAAATTCAAAGACAAGAATGAGAGGCATTATTTGATGAAGATTCAAGTCAAATACAGAAGGAGCAGTTTGAAAAGATACACTAGAAGTTACGCTACCAGCCGTTTCCGTACGATGAATGTTCATGAACATTACTCATAAGTAAAAAAACCACACGAAAAAACGAACCTAATTAATTCATACTTCTAATAGATATTCACCTATACATATATGTATAGATTGACAAGGGCTCGAGTAACTTGAATATTTAAAGAGCCAATGATTTGGGGGTTAAAGCAACCATTCATCGGTCTGATATATTTACTTAACTCAACCCTTGAGTTCCAACAACAACAGCAAAACATTATCCGCTAAAAGTTATCTTTTACACAACATATAATTTTCTTCATCCACATAGACAGAAAATGAGTCTCAAGATTTTTGATGATTCAGTTTCCCATTATTGATACCCATTTTGCCATTTTGTTTTTATACATGTGTCAAGTGAACAATAAAGGAAATTTGTTTTCAAATATTGAAAAGGAAAAAATCCACTTTTATGTGTAGTTTTTTGTCTTCATAAATATAACGGCCAAATATTTCGGAGTCATTTTAAGGCCTATATCGCACGGTTTTGCACTAAAATATCACTTTATATCAAGAAACAACCAAGGATTGTTGTTGTCTATCCAATAGAGCAATCAGATAAATGGGTCAACTGCACAAGGAGCCGAGTTGGTCCCACAAAGAACGTCCATCTTTTTCATAGCCCCAGAGGTTTATATAGTTGGAGTTGGCTAAGCCCATATGTTCATTTGTTTAAGAACTATTAAGAATCAGCTACATCCGCTATCATGCTGCCCATGAATCAAAGTAATAGTAGCTACATAGTCAGAAATACCAGATGTTTTTTATACTTGATTGTGGCCGGTATTTTTTGAATCCTATAATTAAGTTGCAATTATTGGTGGAGTCATTATTTAATATATCGAAATAACCTATTAATACAAACGAAGTAGAGTTACTTTAAGAATATGATAGCTGTTCTAACTCATTTTTGAAATATAATATTTCAGATAAACTTGGTTTCATGTTGGCTTAACAAACAAGTACATCTACAAAAAGGCTCATTATAAGCGATGTCCCAGAGTCACATGAAGTTACATTGATTACGGGTGACGGAACTACTTTTCAATAGTCTTCCTTTGATTATAGTATATATCCAATGGTTAAGTAAGTACATATGTAATTAGATAATTTGTATTATAGAATGTCTTAATTATTATTATTTATTTTTTTGATACATCACTTACTTTGTACTCTCATTATATATTTCATACGGTCCATAGGGGGTCTTATTTTTTTTATCAGAGCACCTGGTATTTTAATTACATGTCTAATTACTTATAATTAATTAATACTATCATTTTGATCTAAAATATAAAATTATGTATACATTTTGAAGAGATGAAATTGTAGACTTTGAGTTGGATATATACAAACTATGGCCATTTGTACAAGTTACAACATGGTCATACACAACCCTCATGCCTCACCAATATAGGTATATATTTGTACGTATCATAATGGAACTATGAAAAGGTAATTAATTATGTATTCGTTGATGAAATAGGAGGTCGTATAAAGAGTCTCAAATTACGTTTTGAAGCGTGAGGAAAATTGTATCCATGTACAGTGATTGACTTAATCACAGAACCTTCCAGTATTTATTTAATTTCGTAAATAATAGATATGAATTCATTTAACATCTCAAATAAATTAAGCATGAACTGTGTATTATTTTTATTATTATTATTATTATAAAATCCCTTTTAATGGCTTTTAATCTTTTTATCTTTTTTTTTTTTTTTTTTGTCGATTAATATTAGTTTGTGGTTTTTTTTTTTTTTTTGAATAAATAGAATAAAAAAATAGAAAAGAAAAAAGACTAAGGAAGACGTGTGTGTCAACTACAAAATATTCATGCAAATATCAAATATTCTACGCAGCCAAACGCTCTTTTATTCTCTCCCTATACTTAGAGCTATAAATGCAATAATAATTATTATTATTTTCAATTTATTTATTTTTCTCCCATTAATTGCTGACTTTCAATAATTTAATTCCATGATTATAAAGATATTTGGCGCCAATAATGACCCTGAACTTCCAAATTGAAAAAAAAAAAAAACACCAAAAAACAGTGTAGCAGCTAATTATGATTTTGCATGTTTTTGTACTTTGTTTCATTCATACACTGCACTTGTGTATCACCACATGTTTTCACATCGATTCTTCCTCTATGTAAAATAAGTATTTACTAATTAGTAAGTGTCTAATAAGAAGCAAAATTTTAAGACTGACTCTACATTTGATATAAAGCAGTAGGGAATGATGAACATATACGCAGATAAAGTACAAAGGTTTCAATTAATTATTATAATTATAATTTTTCACTAGAAATTGATTTTTTTACATGTTAACGAGTTTTTTATTTTATTTATACAACTAGCTATTAGTTTATGAGTTAAAGACAACGCAGTTTTTATTTCTATATTATATATATATATATATATATATATATATATATATATATATATATATATATATATATACATGAATCACTAAAGGCCCAAATCATGATGTTTGTATCATTTCACAACGTTGTATAACTAAATTACTTATGACTATCACTATTTATATATAAATATATATATATATTTATTCATTCATTTTATTGATACAATGTGATTGAATCTACATGTGTACTAATGTAAATTAGTTATAGGATGATGTCCAAATTAGAAGATTGAATACTATCTAAGCACATATTCTATAAAGAAGGCTTCAATGTATTTTTTTACATACATACAATATGTACATAGAAATTTTATATGGGAATATATGATTTTGTTCTCTTGTAGTCTTTCTATCCCTAATATTTTAGATAGATACATATGTACATATATGATTAGATTGGAAGCCTGATTTCTTCATAGAAAATAAAAAAATCCGCTGAAGTCCGCTATTATAGAAGAAAAAAAATTAATAAATTGAAAGAGTGTAATCAGTTAATTCTAGAGATACACAAGTATGTATTTAAGTTATTATTATTATTATTATTGATAAAGTGTTCCATGCTTCCATATACTTACAGATATATATGCCTATATACATAGCTACATTACCTGGCCCTATATAATGGCTATAATCTTCTTCTTTTTTTATTTGTTGTTGTTGTTGTTGTTCATGTCTTTACTGCTTGAATGTATTCATCAGGAATGATTTTTTTTTACATATACGTACAAATATATGAATGTAGATAAAAATATGTGTATTTATATTTTGTATTTTTCACAATCATTTGATATCCATAAATAATATTAATTCCTCCTGAATCTCCCTCCCTCCGCCCTCCTTCGTTCATCAAATAAAATAATCCTGGATGCTTCATCAATTTAAAAGTTATTCTTAACATTACTTTTTTTTTTTACCCCCCTCTTTAAATGAGGAGATAAATGGATTAGCATATTAAAAAAGCAAAAAAAAAAAAAAAAAAAAAAGAATAAGCTCTATGGATAAAAGTCTAGACAAATTCATTTAATCGAGAGAGCAATCCCTGGGCTTTAAGTCAAAATCCAATTATTTAATTAATGTAATGAACCTTGCAAAAAACAAAAAACAAAAACCACAAAGACATTAAGCAATATATTCTTATTGTATGTATATATGTATGTTTTGACTGTACTCCATCGTGCCTGTTGTTGAGAAATAAATAAATAAGTATACCGAAGAAGGGCCCAAGAGAGAGTTTGACTTCATTTGACAAAAGGGCCCTGACGTCACACTTGTTTTTAAAACATACATAAATATCATTTAATTGTTATTTTAATTTGGTAATACTGCACTTATAAGAGTCCGTCTATTTGGTTCCTTGAGGGATGAAGGACAATTAAAGACCCTTCAATGATAAGAGTCTGTAGTTAAGAGAGTCTCGAAATGCCTAACAAATCCAACGTTGTTCTGTATGATACCCCAACTCATGGAATTAATTTATATTTCAATCATGTAGATTGCTATTTATGAACTTATTGTGTAGAAAAAATGGCTATAATGGACCCTGCGTTCATGGGACTTGATGCAATGCTACTTAGGGTCATAAACTGTTAAAAAGCCTGACATGAAATAATGTAATTTTTTTTTAGTTTAGTTGTAAGGCAACTCAGAGATTACTTTTGTACTCTCAAGCATTTTCTCAATCGTTCATTAAAGTGTGGATTTGTCATGAACATTATAATTTAAGTGAGCAGGTCTGGGCCTCATACAAATATTCAATAAGGGAGCAATGACATTCGGGGGTTGTGGGAGAGTGAACAATTCTATACTAGATTTGGGAGTTTGTAGTTATCTTCAACTTCGTTTGCTCATTCAGCCAGTGATTATGTATACATATAGCTTATAGCAAGGAGTTTGCTCAAATATAACAAATATTTTCCATGAATTCATTTATTAAAATATTTTCTAAGGGGTCAAAGCTTGCCAGCCACTACCACTCCCAATTGATGTTTCTGCCTATGTTTTTCCCTCTCTATGGCTGTAGTTTTTAATTACAGATATGTACAGATAAGAGAAAAGTGAAAATTAGCTGAACAGACCTAAATTGCTCCACAGACCTTTTACTCATATAAGAGATCACCATGCATAATTTGAAGCTGATGAATGCAATTTTAATAGCATCTTTTAGGATTTAATTTTTTTTAAATCAATCCTCACATAATTGAATTATTCTTTTTGAACCAAAGGCTCGGTGTTCTTTGTTATAAGCCCTTGATTTAAAATTGTATCCTCCTCTTATTTAGCCTTAAAAGTACGTATAAAAACGAATTAGTTTGTAAGTATGCAACAGAATAAAAGGGCCTGACATGACCTGAAATTTGGCACATAAAGTCTATAACGTGTTGGACAGAAATCCATGCTTTTTCACTCTGTACCCCCACGTAATTAC